>CM064578.1:18946205-19321205 GCA_032716605.1 Paralithodes platypus
ATAATGGTAATTAATGGACTTCCACGCCAGCGTATCCCACGTTCTCGTTATTCATTAATTCTTCTCTTTCAACCCAAAGTCTCTACAATACCGGATTACAAGAAGTTAAGCCACTGGAGTTATTGTGAAGGGACGTTGAATGATAGTATCAAAGGATGTTAATATCATGTACCGGCCGGGTATTGTTGTACATTCAATTGTTGTATGTCTTGATCAATTTATTATGCGCATATGTTATAATTATTTACAAATTAGTTCAACTTGGTAAAATTATGTTTATTTTACGACTGTCAGTATGTATATTTTAGTCGATATCTGAACAAGTACCCAATCTCAAACTAGTACTTTTAAATCTGAGGTATTTGACATGGAAACTAGAATGACAAAAATCTATTAACATACAAATTCAGAGTTAGCTTTTATGAGACTTATTTATAAGGAGTTTTGATACAGCAAAAAAAAAATAAAATAACATAACAAATTAGAAAGGCAAACATTAATATTGTTTGCAATGTTCTAGATATTGGAAACCTTATATAAAGCTAGGCGTAAGATGATTGATGAAGGGAAAACAATTCATATTATTATATTTCATAATATAAACATAAAATAATGTAACTTCTGGGTAGTTTAACTTTGAGCAAGTAATATTATACCAAACACCATATTTGGTCCAAGTCCTTTTTCCTTCTAATAATACCAAACTTCTAAGACTATTCAGAATGAAAGGAAAGCAAGCCATATATGTTGTTCTTCCGGCTCTTGGGAACCATTGGAAAGACAAGAATAATATATAATAATACAAATAAGAACACAATATATATAGATAAGATAAATTCTCTTATGTCCCATTTATATATCCATATTGTGGTTTCCAAAACTCCCTTATATGGAAGGGGGAGTGATAAGAATCTTGGTTCTTTTGCAATCGTGGACAATATCAACAGAACAAAACATATCCCGGAGTCTTGTACTATGATATATAGAGTTTAGTAGTGCTATATGATGTATGTGTTGTTTATGAGGATGATTAGGACATTGATCGTAATATTTTCACGTATTATAACTATTACTATTTCGGAAAACCTCCAGGACTCCCATTATCTTGATAGATGTCCGACCCCATGGTAAATGTAATGACAACCTAAAAATGATTGAACTTTCCAGTGGAAAATACATTTAAATTGCTGTACGTGCATATAGTATGACATGGACATCAGTGGTGAAACCTAATACAACTGGCAGATGAGTTCGTTTTTTGAATGATCAACACAAATGTATTAAAACGCGAAAACGCATAGCAACTAACAAAAACAAAGCCAAAAATGTGTCCATTAAAATAAATGTACATAAAATAATGGATACAAATTACAATAGTATGTAGTACCATAAGCGCAGCAAAGTTAACTACCGTAAATTACAATAGGTTGTAGTACCCCATACGCAGCAAAGTTAACTACCGTAACTACAATAGTTTTGTAGTAACCATACGCAGCAAAGTTAACTACCGTAACTTACAATAGTTGTAGTACCATACCGCAGCAAAGTTAACTAACGTAATTCAGTCATGTTCGTCTTCTAATAATTATGGAATAATCTTGGTGAGCAAAATAGTATTTAGTTTACCAGGTTTTCATTAATCTGATTTTCCTACTAGAGAATATCAAACATCGTATATAATATTTGGCAATTCGAAGTAATTGAGTAATTGGTTAGGGTAACTCAGAATTAGTGATTTGAAGAACAAATAAATTGACAAAACAATAAAATTAATAATAATAATAATAATATATATATATATATATATATATATATATCATTACATTCATTGTCATTACTGTAATACAAAATTACCTTTATAACACGGATTGTACACTCCACAGAACAAAGTTATGTTGTTATTGTTGTTGTTGCTACAGGAGGTAACAAAGTTGTCGGTAATACAAATGATTGTACAATTATCCAAGATAATGCAAGATTGTACAATTATCCAAGATAATGCAATATGTATGTGGTACATCAGGATCAAATGATGCTATATGTGTATAGTTCAATAATAAAATGCAGTGTAATATGCATTTAATATTACAATGCAGTAGTTAGTTAGTTATACAGCTAAGTTCTAACTTATCAGCTATTTAGCATACATTTTCATAGGACCAACCTTTAACAAAAAGTGGTATTTAAAGATCCGCATACATCATGATTCAGAAAAATATGCGCCACTAACATACAAATTCAACGGTCCTGTGTTAATAGAGTCAACCAAACTATCTGAAGTGAAGTGCTACCCTATCTCTGACAGTGGACCCCAGCCGCTGGGGACGTGACCAGGTTGTTAAGGTCACTTGGGAGGAGGGAGTCTATCATTCCTTATACATCAATAATGATCATTCAAGGCTATGGGTCAGGGTTGTTTACTTCATTCCTACCCCTATCTCTGACAGTGGACCCCAGCCCACGGGGACTTAACGTTTCAAATAATATTATCACAGCACAACATATCTTTGAACTAATAAAAACAGCAGGAAAATAAATAATTGTAAAATTATCTGAAAACAAATGGCATAGTTAATGTATACTAATATATACGAGCCTATACAATAACAACAATGCAATGGCCAACGTAAGCACACAGATATATTTATTCACGTAATAGATATTCAAGAGGTTATGTATTTTGGGATATAATAACATGTTTGTTTGTGTGTGCTCATTTAGGTATGAATAATCTTTTAGATGTGTTGTTGATATAGACTTGCTAGTGAAGTCTTACACTAATCAGTAATTGACATTGAAATCGCCGAAATTAATATATAAACTAACTCGGCACTATGAACAGATACATGTAGAGATTCAGTTATGCGAGTAACTCAAGATATCCAGTTAGAGAGCAACTACAAAACATACTGTCCACAATATATTATACCGATGCTTTGTTTGACACACACGTACACACCCACACGGGTTAGTATAGCCGTACGAGTGGTCTAAGGCACCGTGTTCTGAACGCAAGGTCGAGGGCTCAAATTCCCAAGAATCCTAAAGATTTTGTCATATATCCCGATGGAGAAGATTGCATCGTGGTCCCTCCCTAACCAAGCTGCTTAACTATCAGCTTGCTTTAGCCTACATGTATTCTCACAAGTGCATCTGCTTATGTACTATGATGGAAACTCAGGCTCCTCACATTCGCCAAAGGTCGCATGTGACCTCGTAGTTAACACATTACGAGCGGGCCCCGTCAGTTTTTTTCCGCTATGCGCCCAGCGGGGGGGTTTGACCATAAATGGCTTTGTTTCTGTGCTCCTTGTCATGCATAAACAAGAGCCAGAGCGTAATACAATTATGTATCCCTGAAAGGGCGTTAATTAAGCTTTCCAATGACACCTGAACCATCCTTCTACAATAACTGGTTGTCTTGCAACCTTCGTGCAACCGAAGGGCAAAATCGCAAAAAAAATACGGTAATTTCGTTACATAATTACGTGTGTAGCGAGGGAGGGAGGGTGGATGTGTGTGGAGTAGATGTCAGTAGGCCCACGGCAGCAGTGGCGACCGGTCATGAGGTAACCTATGCTCCTCTCGTCGCTCGTCTCTCTCTCAGAGCCATTCTTGCTCAAAAATTGCACACAGACTTAAGCCCACACCGCCACATAGTCCAGATTTTTTTAGATACGGATTTAAGTTCGGCCTCGCTAAAACAAGGGTTAACACCTTAGAGCGGCCTATGCGGTTTATTTATATGTACCGCCCAGCGGGGTGTTTTTAGCCAAAATAGGGCTGTTTACGTGATAATTTTCATGCCTAAATAAGACCCAGAACGTAAAAACAAGTTACTCTATCCCTGAAAGGGCATAAACAGAGCTTTCGAATGACACCATAACGATCCTTTTTATGATGGCTAGTTTTCTTGCAATAACCGTGCAACGCGAGTGCAAAAAGCATGTAATTAGGCACTTTCCCCATACAATTCCTTATATAGCGAGTGAGAGAGGTAGGAGGGAGGTGAGATTCGTGTCAGTAGGTCGCCCGCGGTGGTCTGGAGCAATCATACACTCGCTACTCTCCTGGCACCACTTGTTCTCTCTCTCTCAGCAACATTACGTGCTGAAATTGCCACTCGAGTTATGTCGAGCGCCGCCACAATTAGTCCAGCTTTATTTAACTCGACTTATGTGGTGAGCCGCTAATTAAGGGTTAAGGTAGAATAAGCATTGTATTGTCCCTAGGTTAAGATAAACTCTATAGATTTCCAGGCTCACAGCTGCAATGTGAAACAATAAACTGATAATTATTATTATATTCATATCACACACACACACACACATACACACCAATGTTATGGTAGCAGAGAGCACTTAGTCACTGTACTGGGAGTGCTGGCTCTGGTGCCAGGGGTTTGATCTCACGCGCTATCAGGGGAAGTTGCTCAAAAACTTTCCCTGGCCGTGAGGACTAGGGGACCAACAAGGCTCCTGCTCACAACCTATTCCCTTTACTTGGGAGTATGTAGGTGCCTCTGTTAGCAGCCAGGATCAGTCTATGTGATCCATTAGGATTTAGATCTAGGTTAGATCTTTGTATTTTCGGCTTCATGATACACACACACACACACACACACACACGTCCTTCCATTATATTAATCGAAAATCATTCGAACTGGTTTTAGGTGGTGGAGTGGTGGCCTCATTACGGTGAGAGAGAGAGAGAGAGAGAGAGAGAGGTGAGAGAGAGAGAGAGAGAGAGAGAGAGAGAGAGAGAGAGAACAAAAATAGAGATATGGTAACAAGAATTGTAGAGAAGGAGATTGTAGGGAAGGTGTGCACCGTTTATTATAGTGTTATTGTTTCACTTCCGGAAAGCCACATATATTCCTAATGTTTTCTCTGGCTTACATTGCCGTTATAAATTAATCTATTCAAACTTAGTTTGACGCACACAAACACACACCAATACCCTACATAGATGAAATTTCCAATCTGTTTCACAATACCATTTGTGTTTCCTCTTCATTCCCCTGAGCAAATGGGAACATGTTGGTGCAACCTGTCCCTTTTGTTACTAGCCAACGAGGGAGGTGGTGAAGCGGCCTGAAGGACAGTGGATAACAAGGGTGACACAGTATGATACACACAACAAGGAAGGAAGGGAGGAATGGGGAAGAGCACCAAAACACACACACAAACACACACACACACACAAACTGATCTGTGCAGTACTCATCGGATATCGTATACAGATTGATTATGAAGTTCCGATCATTAATATTCGAACAATTGTTTATCATGAGAGATTGATGAGAACAGTTGAGGCGCATGGAATTGGTGGGTCGGTGTTGGGATGGATTAGGTCATGGCTAATTGGTAGGAAGCAGAGAGTCAGTATAAATGGTACTAAGTCAGAATGGGGAGCAGTCAAAAGTTGTGTCTCCCAGGGATCTGTATTGGGTCCTCTGTGTTTGTTATATACATAAATGACCTTGATTTAGGTATAACTAGTAGGATACGTAAATTCGCAGACAATACTAAAATGGGGAGAATAATAGATTCATAGAGTGACATGGAGTGCCTCCAAAGGGATCTACATACTTTACACGAATGGTCAGTAAATTGGCAGATAAATTTTAACATTGATAAATGCAAGGTATTAACCCTTGTCTAGCGGGGGGTTTTGGGCTTATTTGGGCATATTCAGGCCCTCCTGAATGATAAATCAAGTATCTGCATGAAAAGAAATGTATTCAGCCAAAAAATAGGCTCTAAAAGCTTCAAAATGAGACCAGAACGAGCTATGTAGCACTCGTCGTTCTCATGCAGTGTTACCACTAACATGGGAGTTTAGCGTACAGCGGCATTTTTTTCCCACTACGCTCACTACTGGCAATGCTGTCGGCCTCTCGAGAACAGAGGGAACATGAGTTAGTGGGCGGCGGTAAGCCCTGGGAGTCGGCTCTCTGGCCCGCTGCGCTCCCGGCCATTTGCACTCGATTTTAACCCTTTAAAAGCCTTAATAATGCTCCTAACTTGCTGCAAATTGGAGGCGGACTTAAGTCCGCCCCCGATCTTTAAGGGTTAAAGATAGGGAAGACGAATACTAATGCAAAATATAAACTAGCTAATACGGAATTAGAAAACTCAGACTGCGAGAAAGATTTGGGTGTGTTTGTTAGCAAAGATTTGAAGCCTTGAAAACAGTGTATAAGCGTTCATAACAAAGCAAACAGGATTCTCGGGTTCATCTCAAGGAGTGTGAGTAACAGAACTGCCGATGTAATCTTAAAACTTTACTTATCATTAGTGAGACCTCATATGGATTATGCTGTCCAATTTTGGTGTAGTTACTGTCCTTACAGAATGGACATAGATAGATTCGTTGGAGAGAGTACAGCGAAGAATGACAAAAATTATTCATATTATAAATCTACCATATGAAGAAAGGTTGACAAAATTAGGCTTACATTCGTTAGAAAGACGCAGAGTTAGAGGGGATATGATAGAAGTGTTCAAGTGGGTTAGTGGGATTAATAGAGGGGACATGACCAATGTACTGAAGCTTAGTGATAGTGAAAGAACTCGAACAAATGGTTTCAAATTAGATATAAATTTTGTTTCAGAAAAGATATAGGCAAATATTGGTTTGGTAACAGATTTGTAGACATGTGGAATAGGCTACCCAGTGATATGGTAGGATCAAGAACGATAGGGAGCTTTAAGATAAAATTAGATAGGCATATGGACGAGATGGGTTGGGTATGAGGGGGGATCCGCCGGGTGTGGGTCAATCGGCGTTATGTAGACCCCGTAATCTTGTGTTGATCTCTGACCGTTTTGGTGAGGTCAGACCTCAAGGTATTAGTGAGTTGGGTCTATAATTAGGCCTTGTAATTGGGATTAGGTGTGACAGGGATCTGCCTTGTGTGGACCGATCAGCTTTCTGCAGACTCCCATTTTCTTATGTTCTTATGTTCTTATAATATGCGACATGTATCTTCATTATTCTTTTAAATATTTACAAATTCTGAGACCCATTTATACTGTTTCCAATATTATATTTTATTGTTGAAGCAGCTTTTATAGGGAAGAACAAGCTCAAGTGGCTATTTTCCTGGTAACCCAGCTAAACATATGTTGGCCTAACACTACTGTATATCTTTAGCCTTTACCTCTAAACAAAATATTGGGCTGAACTCTTCCTATAACAATCAAAATTCCCTGCCTACCACCTCACACCATCCAGGAAAATCGATCAATACTTGGCATGTCTTATTGCTAACCAGCCGACTCACATTTTACACTCGCGAGCGATATTATAACAAAAAATCCTTCACTTCCACTTGCGATAACTGGATGATATCTACAGTTATTTTATCATATTACTTTGCTTACATGACTATATGCGTTAAGAGTCCAATATGTAATTAGCGGACCACCTGTCAAATTATTCCGAGAATTAATTAAAGTTGTTTGTGTCAATAATTGTCTATAAATTAAGGTTTTCTCATTGATACAATGTGACAGCCGAATACATACTTCAGTAAACATTCATGCTACCACAAACAAAATTATATTTAATATAATGACACTTCAGAGTCAGAAGCTTAATATTTGGATTACGCAATTGACAAATTGGACTAATACAGTTTGTTGATAAAGCACCAATGTTTAGTCTTGATCTAGCCATTTGTATATTATTATGTATTGGCCAGTGTACTGTATATACTGTATATTATTATGTATTGGCCAGTGTACTGTATATACTGTATATTATTATGTATTGGCCAGTGTACTGTATATACTGTATATTATTAGAAGGTTTTCAGAATATATTTCTGCTATTTATTGATGGGTCCGTATACTCTAAATTATTAAAGTAATAGTACTAATAGAAAAATAAAACTACACATATTTAATTTAGAATAGTGTAATTAAAACAATATGACAGCAACATAGGATCCTTCAGTTCATCTGGAATGTATCAAATTGTAATGGAAATGCAAGTTTATAACAACCCTAATTATTCACCATTAATATAATAGCGTGAATTATAATTGCATTGGTTTATTTGAATGTGCTCTGCTGTCAAAGGATAATTATAGTCTAAAATCATGAAAGCAATGTTCCAGATGCTTCAGGTACAGTATTGTTTTAAGGAAAACAAAACATAAGCCACACATCATCATCTTTTAAGAAGTTCCCTTAACATCTGTCGAGGTGCATCGTGACCCAATTAATTTCAAAGGCGATGTCACATGACCGCTGTGTACGACAATTGTCAATGAGCAAGTTAATTATCGTACTAGTTTAAGGCTCTTTCGCAGTGGAATCGGAAACTAGATCGAAGGTAGATTATAATAGGTAGTTTAATGTGTATGAAACTAATATTTCGAAGCTGCCAAACTACAATTGCCCCCAAAAATTACGGAAACATCACTCATGTGCCAGCGGCTTAGGAGAACAGAGGCTGGATGAAAGAAGCGAAGTAATGAAAAGTAAATCCAAAATTACCCACGAAAAGGAAAGTTACTCTGAGAGGCGACCTGACTTGATTAAAATAACGTTCGGGATGTAAAAGTAAATATTTAACTCATACGCTGCGCAGCTATGGTATTCGAAAGTGCCCGCTATGCGAAGGATATTTGATACATTACTTACAAAAATCATCAATTTACCATATATATAATTAATACTTATCCATTTTTTTTTTTTTTTTCTATATTCCAACTACTCCCTCTCGGGCATAGGCTGATAGCCTTTACACTCTACCGCTGAACACGGTGAGGCCCGTGAGGTCTTGTTCCAGTCTAGGGAGTGAGACATGTGAAGCACCCCGGCTCGAAGCAATCCCATCTCTGAAGCCGCCTCGCCTCTGCGCCTCACAGTCTCATCCCCCACACTCGGATCCTCACTCTCAGAACGCCGCCTATTGAGCAATTAACTCACTAGGCATTGCCTCCCTGTAGCATATTTTTTGAATATGGGAATATTCATACAATGCTATTTTAATCAGGGAACAATGAGGGTATTTTTTTGGCATTTCGGTGTGCTGTGGTAATGCACTGATACTAGGTACAGCACAAATTCCATCCAAATAATATCTTCCCATTGACATATTGGGATTCGAACCCGGGTCCATTGGATTACCAGTCCAGTGGAAAAACCACTCCGCCATACCTCCACCCATTTTACTTTTTATATGAACATATGAACATTGGAAAGCAATAAAACAAGTGGTATCAGCTGGTGAAAATTGTATATTTTAGCCCCACGGTCATAATCTGACCTTGAACGGCGAGAGAAAAACACCCTCCCTCTCTAGTGTCTAGCATGGTACTGAGACTCAAGGGGAGCTCTCATACTGGCTTAGAGGGTCGGAGATACACTCCTCCATCATCCCCCCTCTCCCCCATCCGTCCTTTCACGAAAATACTCTATAAATATCGGGAATAATAGGGAAAGTACCGGATAATTGAGGAGGGGGGAGGAGGGGAGTGGGGGGGGGGTGATACATGTGTAGGAGTGGTAGCAAGTATTCATAAATGGCTATGTTTTGAGTGTCACTGGGGTGTTTCAAAATGTTTTTTTTAGGCCTTGGATCTTAAGAGTCTGGCCTTAGTCCCTGGGTTAAGAAGTAAATAGAAAGACATGTTTACTAAGTTAGATATAGCTTGTGGACTTTTTTTTTTTTAATATGAGTGAATGAGACAAAAGGTAAAGTTGCCTGTAACAAGAGTCTCCCCTAAAGTTGCAAGAGTGACACAGCCAAATTCATGGAATGTTTGAGTCAAAATGACTGGACACACGGAACTTGAAGTAGTTTAAGTCATATGAGGATGGAAAGACAGATGGAGAGAGAGAGCTCCAAAGCTTGTTGAGAAGAAGAACGATTGGGACAATCAGTTGAATCTTGGTTTAGCGAGTTGGACAGAATAGGGATGGGAGTGTGTTGAAAAGCTTGTGCCCCCGACTCTGTGTAAGGGAGAAGGTATACACTGAGAAAGCTCTAAAGAATACTGATTATTATAATAGCAGTAGAAGAGTAGGAGAGATGCAACACTGCAACGTGTAGAGAGAGATTGTAGGACATTATTAAGAGGAGGTAAGTTAATGAGACAAAATGCTTTTGACTCTACCCTTTCGAGAAAGGCAGCATGGGTTGAACCTCCCCACACATGCGAACAAAACTTTATATATGGGCACACTGTGCCCCTATTGATAGCAAGAAGCTGTGCGGGGTTGAAGAACCCACAGAGACGGTGGAACACACCTAACTTCTGGGAAGCGTTTTTTTAGCAAGAGTGGTAATATGATCTTTCCAAGAAAGGCCAGAAGAAAAAGATACACCAAAAATACTGATAGAAGATGCCATCATTGAAAGTAAAATATTTGTTCCATCCCAATCCGAAGAAGCTGATATATTAGAAGATAGGGAAGCTATGGCCGCATCACCTGAATGTTTGAGTGATTGAAGGCTGGGTCGTTCTCTAGAACAAGTTGAAAACATGTAAGGTAAAGTTATCAGCAAATTAATGGATTGAACGGGAGGTACATTTGAGAAACTCATTAATGAAGATTAGAAAAACACATGTAGACAAGATAGAACTTTCAGGAACACCAGAGTTGCTAGGTTGAGAAAGTGAGCGATGGCCATCCACAATCGCAACTATGGAATAGCCAGAAAGGAAATTAGAGACAAAGGCACAGATAGAGGGATAGAAACCGAAGGAGGTTAGTTTGTATATTTGAGATTAGTGTCAGACTATCATACATTTTCGATACATCTAGCACAATAGAAAAGGCCTCACCAAATTACCAAAAGGAAATGACCAATGTATTTTTAGTGTACCCCCTAGGCATAGAAAAACGTCTTTCCAGTCACCCCCCCCCCCCCCCCCGCAAAAAAAAAAAAACAAAAAAAAACAAAAAAAAAAGGGTCACAAACCCCTAAGTTAATTTTGTGCATAGTTCATCAGTAGAACAATTTCCGTTCTCCCAAAGTGCAGGCTCGGTATCGCTCGCCCAGGAATAATTGACACGTTATTGGTATGAAGCGTCTGATAATCGCTAAACTAATTAGGTGAAACATCTTAAAGTCTCCAAGATAATGAAGTAAAAGAGGTAAGATGCAAATATACCCAATCTGCACCAAATAGGGTTAAGCCCCATCATAATACGGCCCATAGATGTACAGTACAAACAGAGAGAGAGAGAGAAAGGAAAGGCGCCTTCTCCTTTCAATGTGAATGCAGGTGTACCATACGGAAGTGTTCTTGGACCGATGCTATGGAACATTTTCAACAACGATTTGCTCCACCTTATCCCCGAAGCCAGAGCCTTTGCCGATGATGGGACAGTATCAATAAGCTACGACCAAGCACAGGAGGAGGCATCAATAAAGTTACTCCACGCCAGGCTCAAGACCATAATGGCATGAGGGAAAAGGTGGCAAGTCAAGTTTGCTGCTCAAAAAACCCAGTTCATGGTATCATCAAGATCAAACATTAATGTACAAATTAACTCCAATGGTAAATTACTAAACTCACAAGAAGAAATTATACTAGGCGTGACTTTTGACAGTAGCTAACTTTCAAAACGCACATCGAAAATGTTGCTCGAGCTGCCTCTAAGAAATTAGCTGCATTAAGAAGAGTTTCCTGGCTTTTGGACAGAGCGGGAAGGGCATAAATTAGGTCTTCAATGGAATACTCTTCACTCTCTTGGGGTGGTGCAGCCATGAAACACGTTAGCCTTCTCGACAAAATTCAAGACCGCGCCAGACGCATAATTGAAACTCAAAATTCCATCATAGAGATGTGGCAGGACTGTGCACCCTATTTAAGATACAAAAACAATATATTCCACACTTACAGCCAAAGAGGCAACAACAGCGAAATCCGCTGTGTACCACAAGTAGAGTGGAACAAGCATCATCTGAACTTGTGGAATAGATTATTAAGATTTGGTATAATCCACATGAGTACACTGCAGGGATTCAAAAGTAGTATCAATTCTTGGCTTAAAGTTATAGACAATGGGTAATACAATAATAAATACATCAATACAAAATACTTAAAAATAACAAATAAATAATATAATAGAACAAATAAATAAATAAATACAAAAATACATAACAAAATAAGAGACATAAATAAATAAATAATGTTCTAACACTATTAATAAACTTGGTTAACCCTTACTGTACCGTAGGATACAGTAATAAAAGTCCCCAGCAGTCCCAAGCAATGTGGCCAAAATGACAGGAGAGACCACCTGTTCACCTCAAGAGATGAGGCAAGAGTGGATCTATCACGTTTTTTTTTTTTTTACAAGACTTAAAAAAAAAAAAAAAAAAAAAATAGCCTTGTACAGGCAGTTACAAGACAAATACCTTACTGACAGCTATAACCATAGCTGGGACTGGGGAGTTAATTATCTACTGACGGCTATAGCCGTCGCTGGGATTGTACGGTTAAGCTTTGAAACATATATGGACACAATTCTCCTTTAGCTTAAACAATATATATACTTTGTTGTTATATTTCACATTCTCCCTATTCTCCCTCTACCCTGCTGCTCTTCCCTTTCTGATTCTGCTTTATCTTGCACACACACACACACACACACACTTCCATTACCACTTGGCTATCTTGTGCATAAATATAGTTAAGTGATTACGTTGGCCCTTTCATTGTTGTTATTGTGTAAACTCGTATACTGTATATTGATTTTAATTAACAATCGGTCGGAACATTTACAATTCTTTGCATTCCTGCTATATTTCAACAGTTGAAACTTATATTGGTTTGTGTATTTTATTTAAACCTGAAATATTAGGTATGTATACCTAATATTTCTATATGTAATACTAAATGCAACTAACACACGCCTCCGCAATATTTATTCGAATATTGTATACACACTGCATATAATCATGTGTTCTTATATTAATTAACATAAATGTCTTAAACATGGATTTTTAATAAAGAGGCGAACATCACGTAATACAAAATATGTTTTGCTTATGCTTTGTGTCCTACATTACACAGTATACTATTACGTAATTAAGGTAAAACTCTCTATTAGACGTCCGTGTTCCAGTGACAAACAACTCCCACACAAACTTTTGAAAGTTGAATGTTGTGTGTGTCATTCCATTTGCCCTGACAGTCCAGTATAGAGTATTTCCGTGACTGTGGTTAACTCAAACTGGTTCATGACCCAGGTCACATCTACAGTATATTGTTGTATCTTACATTTGGAATCCCATTATGCCATCAGACAGTACACTAGAACCATACAGCTTGCAAAGTGTAGATAGCAGAGAAGGGGTGTTGTAGGTAGAGGAAGCTGATGGAATGGCTTTGCTGTGTGTGTTTATTAGTCTGTATACGTCGTCGAGGTGTCCCTCGACTGGGTTCGAGCATGTAAAACACGCTAGGACGTACTACCACACCCACTAAATGTCCGCCTTGGCTGGGATTGAACTCAGGTCAAGCATATTCACACGTGAGCTTGCTCTCCACTCGACCGCCGAGTCATACAATCCTTCTCTACCTTCTCACATTATTTTGTTTATCTTCCTGCCTCAGCCCAGCGATGGGTTTCTGTTTTGTTTGTGTGTCTGCATTGTGTCTCGCATGTTTGTCATTGTCAGCACATTCTCTGTGATTACATACTGTATGTTACCTGTTGCAATATTTGTAATATTATATTCTTCCAGTTTCCCGTGGGTTATAACCCTTTCCCTGCGGGAGACGTTCCCGAATGTCATGGCAATTTACAGCTATTTACAGACTTTTAAAGTCTCTAAAAGCCTGTAAAATCGAGTGCTACAGAGCAGGAGCGCGACAAGCCACATGTCCGTCTCCCAGCCAGGCGGCCGTGGTACTGAAGGCTGTGAGTCAGAGTCTCGCAACATATGCAGTGCTGCCAAAGGCAAATGGAGCGAGACATTAGCGAGAATTGCTCATTTTAGCGAATGTCTATGGTAGCGCTGCGGGTGAACACCGCGAGCTATGAAGCTTGTTTTCGTGTCATTTTGAAGCTATGTTATTCTAGTTTTTGACTGAATACATTTCATTTTATTCAGACACTTGCCTAATAGATCATGAGTGCTTGAATGAGCCCTAATATGGCGGAAATATGCCCACAGAGAAAGTGTTAAAAAATATAGCTTAACTATTTAATGTTGAGTCCATTGTAACGCTGCCAATATTCACATGGTCCTGCACAAGATAATACGTTGACTACAGATAACTGATGAGATGTGAAAAAGTTATCAAAACAGTTATTTGTATTATAATATTGTTTCCAATATGCAAACAAGAGCACCGGAAATATATTGTGTAATGTGCGGCATAATCTACAATATAGTCAGGGAATGTTGTTTAAATCAGCTAAAACAACATCCCTTCCCTAAATTCGATCAGCTTTGACAATATTGACATATTGGTCCCCCTTTCCCATACTTAATTACTGTACTGTATACTGTTTTCCAGTTTTCTCAATAGGCTACATTAACCCTCTCCCACTTTTTGTTTTTTCCAGTAAATTTTGTAACAAATTTGTAGTCCATTTGTGATTTTCAGGCTTTAACTGTGTCATACTGTTAACACAATTTTTTTTTTTCAGGCATAAATTGTGTTCTATTGCTAACATATGTTTTTGTGATTTACAGGCATATTAATTTTATCATATTGCTAAAAAAAAATTGTGTGATTTTCAGGAATTAATTGTATCACATTGCTAACATAAATGTTTTGTGATTTTCAGGCTTTAATTGTACCATTTTGCTAACATAAATTTGTGTGATTTTCAGGCATATTGTGATTATATCGTCATGGTGCCGCAACGAACCTGCACGAGTTGTTCCGGTAAATTTGGCCCTACCATGTTTGTTGATACTGATGTCCAAATTTGTAGATTTTGCCAGCTCCGAGAGAAGATTGCGGATGAATTGAATGCAGCTCACCGCAAGATCGATGCCCTGACTACGAAGCTTGAATCCCTTCAAGAATTTGCCACACTCAACGTAGGAGTGCCCTCGGCCCAAGAAACCACTACGATGTCAACCGCCATTCCAGTGCATACAGTACCGGTACTGGTACCCACACCAGCAGCTACATTAGATGTTCCAGAAAATATTAATGACTCTACTCTCACTCCCCCCCAGGACAACTTTCAGTTAGTGAGAAACAATGTGCATCCCAGTACTAGTACCAGGAAGGTCATCCCGACAACATGCCAAAAACGCTTCAAAATTCTTGCTATTGATGAGGAAGAGAAAACGGAAGAAGTTCGGCTTGTGGGCGACTCCATGGTCCGTGGCCAATTAACCGAGTTCTGCGCCAGGGCACCCAGGACCAGAAAGCGATTCTGTATCCCAGGTGGTGGCGTGGACGACATTGTTGCGGCTGTGGAAGAGGTTTCCAGGCTCGCCCTCGCAGGCACTACGTACGTCATCCACGTTGGATCTAATGATGTCCAACGGACGCGGTCAGAGGAACAACTTTGCAAGTACCGGCGGCTGATCAGGTCCTTCAAGGAAAAATCTAATAGAATCTTAATTTCAGGAATAGTTCAGGAATTGTACAAATCGCCGACTAGCCAAACTCTGCAGGGAGGAGGCCATCGGCTTTGTCGACACGTGGGATCATTTTTACTATGATAAATATTTGTTTTCAGGAGATGGTTTACATCTCAATGAAGTAGGAGCTGCACGTCTTGGTCGTCTGCTGAACGATGCAGTCAAGGATTTCCGTTCAAAAAACGGGGTCAACCCGGTGTATCCGGGGGTAGTGTAAGTCAAATACGAACTGAAAATTCAGACAATGCACAATCAGTAACATCCAACTCTAATACTCTTAAGGTGTTTTATGTAAATGCTCGTAGCATACGCAATAAATGTTCAGATCTAGAGGAAATCGTGTTTACAGAACATTATGATATAATCAGCATTACAGAATCTTGGTTAAATACGGAAGACAGAGACTTTTTAGCCGAATATACGCTTCCTGGTTATACAATGTTTGAGAAAAGTCGGATCAATAGAAATGGAGGAGGAGTTCTGTTTTTTATAAAGGAAAGTCTTAATCCCGTCTTAATGTCAAAACCTCAAATTGCGAATAGAGACATATCTTACGTACTATTAAATAATAAACGAGGAACTAAAATAACACTAGCTTTATTATACAGACCCCCAGCTCAATCAGTGCAAACTGACAGTGAAATTTATGAACAAATTGCAGAAATAACTAACATACAAGATACCGTAATTCTTGGCGATTTCAACTTACCCGTGACAAAATGGGTTGATATTCTTACTTCACACTCTGGACACAACCTCTATGCTAACTTGCAAGAGAGTTCACTTTTTCAATTTGTACAATTTCCGACCCGTGGTAATAATGTGCTTGACCTTGTACTCGCAACTAAAGAATTAATAGAGAATTTGAATGTTGGTGATGAATTCAGTAACAGCGACCATCGTACGATAACTTTCACTTTAAAGTTTACTAGTAACAAATCAAATAGCAGCATTGAAAAAGTCCCTAATTTCAAGAAAACAAATTTTCATAAACTTAAATCAAAGCTTAAAGAAACTGACTGGAGCTTTCTGACTAACAATAACGACATAAATACATCTTGGGAGTGTTTCACAACCACTTACCTTAAGGCAGTGCAAGACTGCATACCATCGAAAATACGGCGTCCAGGCCATAATGATAAGCCCAAATGGTGGAATAAAGATATTTCAGACTGTCTGCTTGCTAAAAATTTTGCTAATGATAGATTAAAATCCTCACAAAATGACGAAGAACGGGTGAAATTTGTAGAGCTACGACGCAAAGCCAAAAAGTTAATTAAGCAAAGTAAAAAGACCCTGGAGTTACATGTTGCGAATCAAAGTAAAACAAACCCGAAAGAATTCTATAGTTATATCAGAAAGAAAAAAGTAGTTACTTCAACTGTTGGACTGTTAGTCGATGAAAATGGAGAATACACCAAAGACGAAGTACAAATGAGTAATGCCCTCAACTCCTTCCTTGCATCAGTTTTTACAACCGAAGACCTCAGTGATATCCCTACACCATCGCCGATTCAGATTGATAATTCAGATGTTCTAAGCAATATCACCGTTACAGAGAGAGAAGTATTGAATTGTTTAGACAAACTCAAGGTAAATAAAACGCCTGGACCTGATACAATCTCGCCTAGAGTTCTAAAGGAAGCTAAGGATGAGCTCTCTAAACCACTGACATTGTTATTCAATGAATCCTTGCAGTCTGGGACTATGCCTGATCAGTGGAAGCTAGCCAACGTAACACCGATATTAAAAAAAGGCAGCAAATCCCTACCCAGTAACTATCGTCCAATTAACTTAACCTCAATTGTATGTAAAATGCTAGAAACGGTCATAAGAGACAGACTCGTAAATCACTTAGAGGCAAATAACATACTTAAAGATAGTCAACACGGCTTTCGTAAAAAACATTCCTGTTTAACAAACCTCTTTGACTTCTTCCACGATATCCTCAACCTCTACGATGAAAGTAAAGCTGTAGATATTATATACCTTGATTTTCAAAAGGCCTTTGACAAAGTTCCCCACAAACGTTTACTGCTAAAACTAAAAACGCATGGAATACAAGACGGTGTGTTGAAATGGATAGAAAATTGGCTCAGCGAGTGAAAGCAAAGAGTAGTCATAAACGGTAAGGCATCTAAATGGACCAATGTAAGTAGCGGGGTACCCCAGGGATCGGTACTAGGACCAATTCTCTATCTAATTTACATCAACGACATAGATGAGGGTCTCACCTGTACAATCTCACAACGATAGACGATACAAAAATTGCAAATAGCGTACTATCAAAAGAACAAGTTGATGATATGCAACACAATCTAGATAAATTGTCATGTTGGGCCCAAATTTGGCAAATGAGTTTCAATGCGGATAAATGTAAAGTACTACATATCGGATACCTAAATGAGAAAGCAAACTATTCGATGAATGGCACTCAGCTTAAGAATGTAAACAGAGAAACTGATCTGGGAGTAACAATATCGAGTAACCTAAAACCGAGTCAACAATGTTCAGAAGTTGTTAAGAAGGCAAACAAAATAATTGGCTTTATAGGCAGGTCATTTGAGCATACATCCAAAGAAGTTATCCTAACCCTTTACAATTCCTTTGTCCGCCCTCTTCTGGAATACTGCGTTCAATCCTGGTGCCCTTATTACCAAAAAGATATAAACAAGCTAGACCGAGTTCAACGTAGAGTTACCAAAATGATACCTAGCCTAAAGAACAAACCATACAAAGAGCGTCTTAGAGAATTAAATCTATTACCTTTAACCCAGCGCAGATTAAGAGGTGACTTAATTCAAGTGTTCAAAATCATCAAAGGCATTGACAATATGAACTGTAGTAAGTACTTCACTATCGACCAATCTAATTACACGCAGGGAAACGGTTGCAAAATTATTGGTAAATCTTTTAACTCACACAAATCTAAGAATTTCTTCTTCAATCGAGTTGTCAACTTGTGGAATGGGCTTCCCCGAGACGTTATAGACTGCAGCACCGTTGATTCATTTAAACCCCTGTTAGACAAATATCTCGCATCAAACCCGCGACTGACTGCGTTTGTAAATGAATAACTTTAATTTATCCCCCCCTCAGTTACTAACCCATCTGTTCAGTACTAACTTCCTAATCCTGCCACGGACATTAGTTCCAGGGCATTAGTTTCCCTTTCCAATGTTCCCTTACCCACTCTAAACCACTGTTTGGACACTTGATCCTCAGTGTTTTGGAGGACAAGCAGCCTAGAAGGGTCACTAGATCTGTTGTTGCTTGATTTCCTTTGTACTCCTTTGTACTCCTTAATTACTCTCTCTCTCTCTCTCTCTCTCTCTCTCTCATAACCACATGGTCCCACCTTACATATAAACGATAATCACCGTCTCAGTAACCTTAATTACTCTCTCTCTCTCTCTCATAACCATATGGTACCACCTTACATATAAACGATAATTACTCTCTCTCTCTCTCTCTCATAACCATATGGTCCCACCTTACATATGAACAATAATTACTCTCTCTCTCTATCTTTCTCTCTCATAACCATATGGTACCACCTTACATATAAACGATAATTACTCTCTCTCTCTCTCTCTCTCATAAACATATGGTACCACCTTACATATAAACGATAATTACTCTCTCTCTCTCTCTCTCATAACCATATGGTACCACCATACATATAAACGATAATTACTCTCTCTCTCTCTCATAACCATATGGTACCACCTTACATATAAACGATAATTACTCTCTCGCTCTCATAACCATATGGTACCACCTTACATATAAACGATAATTACTCTCTCTCTCTCTCTCTCTCTCATAACCATATGGTAGCAACTTACATATAAACGATAATTACTCTGTGTCTCTCTCTCTCTCTCTCTCTCATAATCATATGGTACCACCTTACTTATAAACGATAATTACTCTCTCTCTCTCTCTCATAACCATATGGTACCACCTTGCATAAAAACGATAATTACTCTCTCTCTCTCTCTCTCATTACCATATGGTTCCACCTTACATATAAACGATAATTACTCTCTCTCTCTCTCTCTCTCTCATAACCATATGGTCCCACCTTACATATAAACTATAATTACTCTCTCTCTCTCTCTCATAACCATATGGTACCACCTTACATATAAACGATAATTACTCTCTCTCTCTCTCTCATAACCATATGGTACCACCTTACATATAAACTATAATTACTCTCTCTCTCTCTCTCATAACCATATGGTACCACCTTACATATAAACGATAATTACTCTCTCTCTCTCTCTCTCTCTCTCATAAACGATAATTACTCTCTCTCTCTTGGCGGTTGCCCAACCCCGAAAGGGGTTGTAATACGGGAGTTATCCCACCGCCAAAGGCGGCTTTCTAGGGCCTTTCCTAGCTGTTGCTGAGAGGATTGGGTTCTAGTCATGTGGTGATGGGCTGGTCTATCAGTGTGAGAACTGAGTGATCTCTGCCATACCCATAGCTTACTCTGACTGTTCCTTTTACTTATATATTTTCTAGATCTCAAGTGACGGCGTCTTTTCCGTGGATTGACCTCCCAATCTACCAAGATTGGAAGCCAAAGCGTCACATTTTTCCTTTGCCCCTCAACTTTCTCTTCATAATTGCTGAGGGGCACAGGGTCCTGGATGGGGCTTTGGTTTCCCGGGCGTTTCCGCACCCTCCTCAGCTCCCCGCCATGGATTGGCTTCGGTAACCCAGGCTTTATTGTGGTCGGCAGGGAGGGTTCTGTGGGGGCGCTCGGTTATGGCCTTGGCCTTGCTCGGGCCCTTGGGGCTGTTCGGCCAGGCAGCTTGGGGAACAACAACAACAACAACTCTCTCTCTCTCTCTCATAAGCATATGGTACCACCTTTCATATAAACGATAATTACTCTCTCTCTCTCTCTCATAACCATATGGTACCACCTTACATATAAACGATAATTACTCTCTCTCTCTTTCTCTCTCTCTCATAACCATATGGTACCTACCACCTTACATATAAACGATAATTACTCTCTCTCTCTCTCATAACCATATGGTACCACCTTACATATAAACGATAATTACTCTCTCTCTCTCTCTCTCTCATAACCATATGGTACCACCTTACATATAAACGATAATTACTCTCTCTCTCGCTCATAACCATATGGTACCACCTTACATATAAACGATAATTACTCTCTCTCTCTCTCATAACCATATGGTACCACCTTACTTATAAACGACAATTACTCTCTCTCTCTCTCTCATAACCATATGGTACCACCGTACATATAAACGATAATTACTCTCTCTCTCTCTCTCATAACCATATGGTACCTACCACCTTACATATAAACGATAATTACTCTCTCTCTCTCTCATAACCATATGGTACCACCTTACATATAAACGATAATTACTCTCTCTCTCTCTCTCTCTCTCATAACCATATGGTACCACCATACATATAAACGATAATTACTATCTCTCTCTCTCATAACCATATGGTACCACCTTACATATAAGCGATAATTACTCTCTCTCTCTCTCATAACCATATTTTACCACCTTACTTATAAACGATAATTACTCTCTCTCTCTCTCTCTCTCTCATAATCATATGGTACCACCTTACATATAAACGATAATTACTCTCTCTCTCTCTCTCTCTCTCATAACCATATGGTACCACCTTACTTATAAACGATAATTACTCTCTCTCTCTCTCTCTCTCTCTCTCATAACCATATGGTACCACTTTACATATAAACGATAATTACTCTCTCTCTCTCTCTCTCTCATAACCATATGGTACCACCTTACTTATAAACGATAATTACTCTCTCTCTCTCTCATAACCATATGGTACCACCTTACTTATAAACGATAATTACTATCTCTCTCTCCCTCATAACCCTATGGTCCCACCTTACATATAAACTATAATTACCCTCTCTCTCTCTCTCTCTCATAACCATATGGTACCACCTTACATATAAACGATAATTACTCTCTCTCTCTCTCATAACCATATGGTACCACCTTACATGTAAACGATAATTACTCTGTCTCTCTCTCTCTCTCTCTCATAACCATATGGTACCACCTTACATATAAACGATAATTACTCTCCCTCTCTCTCACCCGTGCTACCGCCAGACGCTGCAGACGCTCTGTCAACGCTCTCACGATATCGATTATAATTTGAGTATTAACTACTCATCCTCTTCATTCTTGTGCATGAAAGGTGGGTAAGAGCACGTTTAACCATCCTGTAGCTTAGTAAGCAACACTGCACGATATTTCGCTGTGTATTGACTGATAAACTTTGTGTTTATCACAAGACTCCTGCTCGGACAGGGCGCCACTAGCGCCAGCTATTGTTTTGTTTTGCTTTGTAAACGAACGCTCTCTTATTACTATTTTATATAAAATCGTAGCCCCTAATTTTACCCATTACCTACTGTAGTAAGTATCTATTTAACTGCCTTGTATGTAAGTAAAGCTTTGCATATTAATTTGCTAATAAACAATATTGTTTACTAACTAACCTGCCTACAGGGACTAACGCCGACGCCATTTTGTAAACAAACTTTTTTGGGGTATTATACATATTAAATTCCAGCAAATGTTGTACCAAATTTAAGTGCATTCATTTATCTTTTCCCCCTAGATATATTCTTGACTTTTTCTCCTCAGACTGATTTTTCTTTAAGCTAAGGGTGGTATTAATTGTACAAACTAACCTAGCCTAACCCAACCTGCCAAGCTTTTAACCTAACCCAAACCTAGCCTAGCCTATAGCCAGCCAATCTGTGTTATTATTAACTCTTGTAGATATTGTATTTAGTATCCTACTGTAGCTATACAGTATATATCTGTAATTTTAGTTGTTGCTTGCACGATCTTGTAATAACCTTTGACTGATACACTTTTTTATCTAAAAAGAGTAGGCTACTGCTTCACTAGGCTACAGCGACACCAGGGCCATCTGTTGACACAATATATTAACCCCTTGTGTGCAGTCACACTTTATTTAATCTCTATATATAATCTTTTTATATAATCTCTATTTGGTGAATTATTGTATATTTAGTTACATATTCTGTTATACATATATTTGTTTAAGGTTAGGTTATCACACCTGGTAGCCTATTTCTGCGAATTTAAATTTTATTATTTTCGGTTAGGCTATTCAACGCTGGTAGCCTATTATTGCGTATTTCAATTTAAAACAAAACTTTTGGTTAGGCTATCGCCCCTGGAAACCTAATTCTGCGTATCTCAATTTTTTTGTTTTCGGTTAGGCTATCACCCCTGATAACCTATTTCTGCATATTTCAGCATATTTGTTTTCGGTTCAAGTGATTGAAGTGTTTTTAAAGTGAGTGAAGTGTTTTACAGTGAGTGAAGTGTTTTTTAAGTGAGTGAAGTGATCTGAAGAAAGTGACTGTCACCATGCCTCGCGCTTGTGCGAACTGCGCCGGTAGGTTTGGTGAGTCCATGTTTGCTACTGTCGATCTTCAAGTCTGCCGGCTCTGCCAGCAACGAGAGAATTTTACAGTGAAATTAGATGAAGCCTACAACAAGATCAACGTCCTCACCATGAAGCTGGAATCACTCCAAGAGTTTGTAACACTCAATGTTGGAGTACCACAAACTTCAATTGTCACCGCAACTCCAGCAGCCACCAACGCCCCAACGTCAACTGCCAACAATTCAACGCCTACAGTAGCCACTTCAGCTGATGTTTTCGATACTCAAGATACAAATAGTGACTCTCTTCCCCCTCAAGACAACTTCCGTGTCATGAGGAACAACGTTTTCCCCAAGACCAGGAAACACATACCGATTACCGAGTGTCAAAACCGTTTCCAGATACTCACAGACTCAGATGACGAAGAGGAAATAGAAGAAGTCCGGCTCGTGGGAGACTCGATCATACGTGGTCAGCTCACAGAGTTTTGCGCCAGGGCACCTAAGACCAGGAAGCGTTTTTGTATCCCTGGTGGTGGTGTGGATGACGTAGTTGCAGCAGTTGACGAAGTATCAAAGCTGGCCCCTGCTAATACAATGTACGTCATCCACGTTGGATCCAACGATGTACAGCGAACCCGGTCGGAAGATTTGCTTTTAAAGTACCAGCAGCTGATCAAGTCGTTTAAGGAGAAGTCATCAAGGATCATCGTCTCAGGAATCGTCCCCCGGCTCGGTGTAGAGAGCCGATTTTACAACATAGCCACCAGCACAAATCGTTGTCTAGCAAACCTCTGCAGGAAGGAGAACGTGGGATTCGTCGACACCTGGGACAATTTCTACTACGATGACTATTTGTTTTCGGATGATGGAGTTCATCTGAACCAGGTGGGAGCAGCATGTTTTGGGCGTCTTCTCAACGATGCGGTGAAGGATTTTTGGAGAAGAAATCGACTCAGCACAGGGCAACCAGGAAGGAGGACCGAAGACAGCGAGGACGGCAACCTACAAAGGAATTAAATACTAATCCGTCAAGAACCGCGAATTTGGATAAAGCTCCACCAACACGACCCAAATTCAAAACCGCCAGGGATAACGACCGAGGACCGAAGACAGCCATGAATGTATATGTAGATCCGACCAGAACCAAAAATTCGATGAAAGAACGTTCTGTGAGTTCTAAAACCGCAACTTTAAAGGTTTTCTATGCAAACGCTCGTAGCATACGCAATAAATTTTCAGATTTAGAGGAACTAGTGTTTACAGAAAATTATGATGTGATTGGCATAACAGAATCTTGGCTCAATACAGAAGATAGAGACTTTTTAGCAGAGTATTCACTTCCCGGTTATGTAATGTTTGAGAACAGCCGAATAAATAAAAATGGAGGTGGTGTTTTATTTTATATCAAAGAAAGTCTTAACCCGACCCTCGTGTCAAAACCTCAAATTGTGAACGTCGACACATTTTTTGTGCTAATAAAGAATAATAAAGGTACAAAAATAATACTTGCGTTAATATACAGACCTCCAGCTCAATCAGTGCAAACTGACCGAGAAATTTACGAACAAATTGCAGATGTAAGTAACTCACAGATACCGTAATTTTTGGCGACTTTAATTTACCTGTGACCAAGTGGGGCGATACTCTTACTTCACACTCCGGACATGACTTGTATACGAACTTGCAAGAGAGTTCGCTTTATCAATTTGTTCGAACGCCGACCCGTGGTAATAACGTTCTTGACATTGTACTTGCAACAAAATAAGAATTGATAGAGAATTTGAATGTTGGTGATGAATTCAGTAACAGCGACCATCGTACGATAACTTTCACTTTAAAGTTTACTAGTAACGAACCAAATAGTAGCATCGAAAAAGTCCCTAATTTCAAGAAAGCAAACTTCCATAAACTTAGAGCTATGTTTAAAGAAACTGACTGGTGCTTTTTAATTAACAATAACGACATAAATACATCTTGGAAGTTATTCGAAACCACTTACCTAAAAGCAGTGCAAGACTGCATACCATCGAAAATACGGCGTCCAGGCCATAATAATAAGCCCAAATGGTGGAATAAAGATATTTCAAACTGCCTGCTTGCTAAAAAATTTGCTAATGATAGATTAAAATCCTCACAAAATGACGAAGAAAGGCTGAAATTTGTAGAGCTATGACGCAAAGCCAAAAAGTTAATTAAGCAAAGTAAAAAGACCTTAGAGTTACATATTACGAATCAAAGTAAAACAAACCCGAAAGAATTCTATAGTTATATCAGAAAGAAAAAAGTGGTTACTTCAACTGTTGGACCGTTAGTCGATGAAAATGGAGAATACACCAAAGACGAAGTACAAATGAGTAATGCCCTCAATACCTTCTTTGCATCAGTTTTTACAACAGAAGATCTCAGTGATATCCCTACACTATCGCCGATTCAGATTGATAATTCAGATGTTCTAAGCAATATCACTGTTACAGAGAGAGAAGTATTGAATTGTTTAGATAAACTCAAGGTAAATAAAACGCCAGGACCTGATACAATCTCGCCTAGAGTTCTAAAGGAAGCTAAGGATGAGCTCTCCAAACCACTGACATTACTATTCAATAAATCCTTGCAGTCTGGAACTATGCCTCATCAGTGGAAGCTAGCCAACGTAACACCGATATTAAAAAAAGGCAGCAAATCCCTACCCAGTAACTATCGTCCAATTAGCTTAACCTCAGTTGTATGTAAAATTCTAGAAACGGTCATACGAGACAGACTCGTAAATCACTTAGAGGAAAATAACATACTTAAAGATACTCAACACGGCTTTCGTAAAAAACGTTCCTGTTTAACAAACCTCTTAGACTTCTTCCACGATATCCTCAACCTCTACGATGAGAGTAAAGCTGTAGATATTATATACCTTGATTTTCAAAAGGCCTTTGACAAAGTTCCCCACAAACGTTTACTGCTAAAACTAAAAGCGCATGGAATACAAGACGGTGTGTTGAAATGGATAGAAAATTGGCTCAGCGACAGAAAGCAAAGGGTAGTCATAAACGGTAAGGCATCTAAATGGACCAATGTAAGTAGCGGGGTACCCCAGGGATCGGTACTAGGACCAATTCTCTTTCTAATTTACATCAACGACATAGATGAGGGTCTCACCTGTACAATCTCAAAATTTGCTGACGATACAATAATTGCAAATAGCATACTCTCAAAAGAACAAGTTGACGATATGCAACACAATCTAGATAAATTGTCATGTTGGGCCCAAATTTGGCAAATGAGTTTCAATGCGGATAAATGTAAAGTACTACATGTCAGATACCTAAATGAGAAAGCAAACTATTCGATGAATGGCACTCAGCTTAAGAATGTAAACAGAGAAACCGATCTGGGAGTAACAATATCGAGTAACCTAAAACCGAGTCAACAATGTTCAGAAGTTGTTAAGAAGGCAAACAAAATAATTGGCTTTATTGGCAGGTCATTTGAGCATAAATCCAAAGAAGTTATCCTAACCCTTTACAATTCCTTAGTCCGCCCTCTTCTGGATTACTGCGTTCAATCCTGGTGCCCTTATTACCAAAAAGATATAAACAAGCTAGAACGAGTTCAACGTAGAGTTACCAAAATGATACCTAGCCTAAAGAACAAACCATACGAAGAGCGTCTTAGAGAACTAAATCTATTTCCTTTAACCCAGTGCAGATTAAGAGGTGACTTAATTCAAGTGTTCAAAATCATCAAAGGCATCGACAATATGAACTGTAGTAAGTACTTCACTATCGACCAATCTAATTACACGCGGGGAAACGGTTGCAAAATTATTGGTAAATCTTTTAACTCGCACGAATCTAAGAATTTCTTCTTCAATCGAGTTGTCAACTTGTGGAATGGGCTTCCCCGAAACGTTATAGACTGCATCACCGTTGATTCATTTAAACTCCGCCTAGACAAATGTCTCTCATCAAACCCGCGACTGACTGCGTTTGTAATGAATAACTTTATTTTATCCCCCCTCAGTTACTAACTCATCTGTCCTCTACTAACTTCCTAATCCTGCCACGGACATTAGTTCCAGGGCAGTAATTCCCTTTCCAATGTTCCCTTACCCACTCTAAACCACTGTTTGGACACTTGATCCTCAGTGTTTTGGAGGACAAGCAACCTAGAAGGGTCACTAGATATGTTGTTGCTTGATTTCCTTTGTACTCCTTTGTACTCCTTTGTACTCATAACCTTATGGTCCCACCTTACATATAAACGATAATTACTCTCTCTCTCTTTCTCTCTCTCTCTCATAACCATATGGTCCCACCTTACATAATAAACGATAATTACTCTCTCTCTCTCTCTCATAACCATATGGTACTACCTTACATATAAACGATAATTACTCTGTCTCTCTCTCTCTCATAACCATGTGGTACCACCTTACATATAAACGATAATTAATCTCTCTCTCTCTCTCTCTCTCTCTCATAACCATATGGTACCACCTTACATATAAACGATAATTACTCTCTCTCTCTCTCTCTCTCTCTCATAACCATATGGTACCACCTTACATATAAACGATAATTATTCTCTCTCTCTCTCTCTCTCTCTCTCTCTCTCTCTCTCTCTCTCTCTCTCTCTCTCTCTCTCTCTCTCTCTCTCTATCTCATAACCGTATGGTACCACCTTACATATAAACGATAATTACTATCTCTCTCTCTCTCTCATAACCATATGGTCCCACCTTACATATAAACGATAATTACTCTCTCTCTCTCTCTCTCTCATAACCATATGGTCCCACCTTACATATAAACGATAATTACTCTCTCTCTCTCTCTCTCTCATAACCATATGGTACCACCTTACATATAAACGATAATTACTCTCTCTCTCTCTCTCTCATAACCATATGGTACCACCTTACATATAAACGATAATTACTCCCTCTCTCTCTCTCTCTCTCATAACCATATGGTCCCACCTTACATATAAACGATAATTACTCTCTCTCTCTCTCTCTCATAACCATATGGTCCCACCTTACATATAAACGATAATTACTCTCTCTCTCTCTCTCCTAACCATATGGTACCACCTTACATATAAACGATAATTACTCTCTCTCTCTCTCTCTCTCTCTCTCTCTCTCTCTCTCTCTCTCATAATCATATGGTACCACCTTACATATTAACGATAATTACTCTCTCTCTCTCTCATAACCATATGGTACCACCTTACATACCGGGCTGTCGGCGGGGGCGGTGGACTCATCACCCTGGTACACAAAGAAATATCATACATAGTAACCAGTGTACAAACCAAATCCCTCCTCTCCCCAACTGATAACACAACAGAAATACAGTCAATTAAAATCTGCACTGGCAACAACTCCAACATAACCATCATAAACACATACATCCCTCCCCAAACATCCCCTACAGTACCAAATGAATACAGATCACACTTACAACACATCACAAACACCCCACACACCCCACACATCATCCTGGGTGGTGACTTCAACGCCAAGACGTCGGCCTGGTTTGTCGACAACCCCGACACAGACAGAGGGCTGGTACTACAAAACCAAACCGATAACCTCATCATCCTTAACGACATCCATCAACATAACCATATTCCTCACCAAGCCCTCTATAACCCATCATCTCCAGACATCACCTTTTGTTCCCCAGAACTCGCCCCCACAACATCCTGGAGGGTGATCAGAACCTTAGGCTCTGACCACCTCCCGATCATTATCACCACCAAAACCAGACTCACCCAAGCTAGCCACAAACACACATACACCAATTATAAAAGAGCTAACTGGGAAGCATTCACAAATGAGACAGAACAACACTTCACAACTCTAAACAGTACACCCATCACTAACATCAACAATGCTGTACACATACTCAATAAAACTATCCAAAACGCGGACAAGAAACACATTCCAAGAGGTAACAGAAAAAGACACAACCCCAACTTCACACCAGAAATTCAAAACCTCATCAGACAACGCGACATACTGAAACACTCCCCAGCACCCCACACACAAGACATCACACAACAAATCCAAGCACTCAACACCCAAACTAACAACAAAATACAAGAACAACAAAAACTAAATTGGAATAACTTCCTACAAACACTTGATCACAAAACAAACCCCAAAAAACTCTACAAAACACTGAACAGCATCACACTTTCCAACAGCAACACAACACAATCACATGCTGCAATCACAACAACAGACTCTACTCCTTCATGTAAACAGCAAGCAAACACTCTCATCAATCACTTCTCACATGTCAGCCACCTAAAACCTCACAAAGACAACCGAAGTGTCATCCTACGTAAGAGACAATTCCCCACAGACCCTGACTATACACCCTTCTTCAATCACCAGACAAAGCATATCATCAACAATCTCAAGCACTCACCCACCTGTGGCCTAGACAACATAAGCAACATACACCTCAGACACCTGGGACCACAAGGCATACAAGCACTCACTAACATATCAAACTACAGCTATTCACACAACACAATACCAGACATTTGAAAGCATGGCATCATCATCACATTCCCCAAAACCCAACAAAGACCCCACGCTACCCTCCTCGCACCGCCCCATCACACTCCTTTGCTCCCCCTCCAAAGTCATATAACGCCTAGTATTACAACTAATTACACCTGACCTACCCCTAGCTCAAACGCAACATGGCTTTAGGCCACTGCACTCCACAAACACTCTTCTCACAGACCTTACACAAAGAGCTTTCGACTGCATCAACTCAGCTAGACCACCACACAGATCACTATTAGCCACACTCGACATTAGTAAAGCCTTCGATGCCATCCCCCGCCACAACCTAACAAACAAAATCTACAACACAAACATGCACAACAACACAAGAAGGTGGCTGGCCAACTTCCTAGCAGGCAGATGTGAACACGTATCTTTTGCCGGTCAGTCATCTAAAATCAGAAACTTTCCAAACGGAGTCCCACAAGGATCCGTCCTATCGCCCGCACTCTTCAATCTGTACATGCACGATATAACTACACCCAATACGCCCCAAATAAACTTAGCCTCCTAAGCAGATGACATAACACTCACATGCACACACCATGACCCAAAAAGAGCAACAGATCTCCTTCAACCCTATCTCAACACACTACATGGCTGCGCACTACAAACAGACTTAATCTAGCCCCAGCCAAATCCACCGCAACCCTGCTCACAAGTTGGACAGGAGAACACGAATACATCCCTCAACTCACCATAAACAACACACCCCTAACACATACACACACACACAAAATCCTAGGAGTAACATATGATACTCATATGACATTCAAACAGCACACCACAAACATTAAAAAGAAACTGACACCCAGACTTAACGCCCTTAGATCACTTGCTCACACAAAATTTGGACACAACAAAGAAACTACCACCACAGTATATAAACAATACATAAGATCAGTGATGGAATATGCAAGCCCAGCCTAGGCTTCTAACCTAGCTGAAACACATCATAAGACCTTACAGACTATTCAAAACAAAGCCCTGAAGATCATTACAGGCTGCACAGCTACTGCACCCACAGATCACCTACATCAAGAAACCAAAATCCTCAAAGTCAAAGACCATCTGGACATGAGAGGCACTCAATTCCTGGCAGCAGCCTCCACGAACCAAGACCATCCACTAAACTACATGGCAACACACCCACAGACACCAAGAAATATCAAAACAACACCCAGCAACACGGTATCACACACAATTATTGTCCTCTCTCCCTCCCTGCCCACCCCGAACCAACTTCCAGAAGCACATCCATACTCATATCTATCACCGATCCATCCACTCACTCACAGACAACACGCAGCTGCATGCACGACCTCCCGAAATCCATCCTTCCGAATCATCCCTTCCTCGCGAGGACAGAGTCCACCTGGCCAGGCTGAGATGCGGACACCATCCAGCTCTCCTGAGCTATCAGAAGAGACTGGATGACTCCGTTGTCGACGCCTGCCCGGGATGTAACACAGCACCCCATACCATTAAACACATCATAGAAGACTGCATTTCACACAACCATTTACGCCAACAACACAATCTACACACAATGAGAGCTCTGTGGGAAAGCCCGATCGTGGCCATGGCCTTGCTCAGGGACTCGGGGCTGTTCGGCCAGGCAGCTTAGGGAACAACAACAACAACAACAACAACCTTACATATAAACTATAATTACTCTCTCTCTCTCTCCCTCTCATAACCATATGGTCCCACCTTACATATGAACGATAATTACTCTCTCTCTCTCTCTCTCTCTCTCTCTCATAACCATATGGTACCACCTTACATATAAACGATAATTACTCTCTCTCTCTCTCTCTCTCTCTCATAACCATATGGTACCACCTTACATATAAACGATGATTACTCTCTCTCTCTCTCTCTCTCATAACCATTGGTACCACCTTACATATAAACGATAATTACTCTCTCTCTCTCTCTCTCTCATAACCATATGGTACCACCTTACATATAAACGATAATTACTCTCTCTCTCTCTCTCTCTCATAACCATATGGTACCACCTTACATATAAACGATAATTACTCTCTCTCTCTCTCTCTCTCTCTCATAACCATATGGTCCCACCATACATATAAACGATAATTACTCTCTCTCTCTCTCTCTCATAACCATATGGTACCACCTTACATATAAACGATAATTACTATCTCTCTCTCTCTCTCTCTCATAACCATATGGTACCACCTTACTTATAAACGATAATTACTCTTTATCTCTCTCTCTCATAACCATATGGTACCACCTTACATATAAACGATAATTACTCTCTCTCTCTCTCATAACCATATGGTACGACAATACATATAAACGATAATTACTCTATCTCTCTCTCTCTCTCTCTCTCTCTCTCATAACCATATGGTCCCACCTTACATATAAACGATAATTACTCTCTCTCTCTCTCTCATAACCATATGGTACCACCTTACATATAAACGATAATTACTCTCTCTCTCTCTCTCTCATAACCATATGGTACCACCTTACATATAAACGATAATTACTCTCTCTCTCTCTCATAACCATATGGTACCACCTTACTTATAAACGATAATAACTCTCTCTCTCTCTCTCTCTCATAACCATATGGTACCACCTTACATTTAAACGATAATTACTCTCTCTCTCTCATAACCATATGGTACCACCTTACATATAAACGATAATTACTCTCTCTCTCTCTCTCTCATAACCATATGGTACCACCTTACATAACATAAATAATACTCTCTCTCTCTCTCTCTCTCTCTCTCATAACCATATGGTACCACCTTACATATAAACGATGATTACTCTCTCTCTCTCATAACCATATGGTACCACCTTACATATAAACGATAATTACTCTCTCTCTCTCTCATAACCATATGGTACCACCTTACATATAAACGATAATTACTCTCTCTCTCTCTAACCATATGGTACCACCTTACATATAAACGATAATTACTCTCTCTCTCTCTCTCTCTCATAACCATATGGTCCCACCTTACATATAAACGATAATTACTCTCTCTCTCTCATAACCATATGGTCCCACCTTACATATAAACGATGATTATTCTCTCTCTCTCATAACCATATGGTACCACCTTACATATAAACGATAATTACTCTCTCTCTCTCATAACCATATGGTACCACCTTACATATAAACGATAATTACTCTCTCTCTCTCTCTCTCTCTCATAACCATATGGTACCACCTTACTTATAAGCGATAATTACTCTCTCTCTCTCTCTCATAACCATATGGTACCACCTTACATATAAACGATAATTACTCTCTCTCTCTCTCTCTCTCATAACCAAATGGTACCACCGTACATATAAACGATAATCACCGTCACAGTAACCTTTAATTTATTATTAATAAGTGTCAGACCAGAGACATTATTCCACGTGGAGGAATAGTCTGAGAGAGAGAGAGAGAGAGAGAGAGAGAGAGAGAGAGAGAGAGAGAGAGAGAGAGAGAGAGCGAGAGGCCAACATTGTATTATTCAGTTATAATCACTGGCTCTTACATTATTGAACAGAAAAAAACGTGTACATTGGTTCTAACATAGGTTTACCACACACAACACACACACACACACACACACACACATTTCTCAATGTTACAGATGAGACTGGCAGTTTTAGTCAAATGCTATAGGCCCTGGTGGAATTTTAGCTTACCATTAATACCGGTATCGCAAGTCTCATGTCCGTGCTAATGTGCGGGACGAGCGAGTATTTGTGTATGCAGAAATATGTTTTGGTGTGCTACTGTACTAAATTATGTGTGTGTGTGGTGTGTTTTATAGTTTTTGTTTTGATTGTGTGTGTGTGTGTGTGAGAGAGAGAGAGAGAGAGAGAGAGAGAGAGAGAGAGAGAGAGAGAGAGAGATAGTATAGTATGTTTGTAGTTTAATTTACTTAATGTGTATGTATGTTGACATCAAAGTGCTTCCGAAGATATACTTTCGTAGAAGTCAACATTGAATCAATATTTTCCTATTTGTCATTGGATGTAGAGAAATGTCGTGCAAAATTTACCCTAAACGAGGAACTAGAACGTTGTCGCTCTAAAACCACTCAACCACTGTTTCATGAACAGGAAATGAAAGAGCTCTTTCATTTCCTTTTCATGAAACAGTGCGGATCCTGCTTTTCCTCCAACTGGTCACACACAAACACAACAGCTACCAATGTTTACAAAGCTACTGCTACACTATTTTACAAAGCTACTTGTACACGATTTGTATTGACAAACCGAAAAACTGGCCAGGAGGATTTGAAACTCTAGGAGAACATTAATTAATACAATTACAGACCGAACAATATTACATGAACACGTTATGCGGTAATGTTGGTCTACTTTCTACTCTCTATTTCGCTTTCGCTCTCTCTCTCTCTCTCTCTCTCTCTCTCTCTCTCTCTCTCTCTCTCTCTCTCTCTCTCTCTCTCTCTCTCTCTCTCTCTCTCGACATACCCCTTCCTATAGTAAACCCCGGATAGGCTCTCGATAATGTGTTCGTCCTGATAACGACGAAAGGGATTGATCTTTTGTGTAGATTATAAATAAACCTAAGATATTCATGGAATGTCTTCAGCGTGCACATTCCTCTCTTGTATATGTAGGTAAAGGAATATTCATGTTCATAAAATATTCGGTGTATGAATACATATGCAGTGTGAACTCGGTTGCATTTGTGATATAAATAATGTTATACTAGACACTTCATGCATCATTAGTTAAGTTCAGGCTTAAATAATATGTAATAATATTATATTGTGAATAACTAATACAGTTGCCCTACCACACACAGCTTAATTAAGCTATGTTCTCACATATAATTACACAATCTATCTATCTATCTATCTATTGCCTGACGCCGTGATCCCCGAAGGGGTGGCCACGAACGAACAGCCCCCATGCACCTCTGTCCCCAGTCAGTCGACGCCCCTCCCCCCAACCAGCACCACCTTCGTTCATGTACTTCCTCACTCCATCCTTCCACCTCATATTCGGTCTACCTCTCCCCCACTGTCCCTCCACCTCGCTCTCATACACCCTCTTAGTCATTCTCTCGCTTTCCATACGTTCCATATGGCCGAACCATCTCAAGTTGTTCCTTTTCACACTTTCCAGCACATCTACCTCCACACCACACCTCCTTCTTACTTCCTCATTAGTCTGTCTATCCCTCCATGTAACTCCGCACGCACTCCTTAAGTAATTCATTTCCACTGCTCTCACTCTTGGTCTGAGTCTCTCAACCAACGTCCATGCTTCGCTTCCGTAAGTCAGTGTCGGGATTACCACACTGTCATGCAAGGACTTCTTCACTTCCATACTGACCACCCTATTTCTTGTTACTGCTTTTAGCGTTCCTACAACCCTCTTCCCCTGTTGTACCCTCTCCCGCACCTCTTCATCCATAGTCCCATCTTTACTCAACACACTGCCCAGATACTTAAAAGAGTTGACGATCTCCATAGCCTGACCGTTCAGCTTCACCTCACACTCTGTGACTTCACCCCTTTCGAAGACCATAACTTTGCTCTTCCCCGTATTTACCTTCAAATTCCGTTTTTCGCACACTGTTCCAAACTCATTTACCAGACCCTGCAACTCCCATTCATTATCACTCATCAGAACTGTATCATCCGCAAACAGCAGTATAGGTAGCTTCCACTCAATTCCCTCCCTTTTCAGCGATACACCAACATCCACTGCTCTTGATAGTATTTCTTTCATAACTCCATCCATATATACAGTAAACAACCACGGGGACATCACACACCCCTGTTTCAAACCAACATTCAGGTCAAAGAACTCGCTCTGCTCACTCTCCACCCGTACTGCCGCCTTTGCACCCTCATACATGCTCTTCACTGCTTTCAGCAACTTGCCCTCTACACAATCAATTACACAATCATAATACCAAAACAAGCATATTACCTAAATAATCATATTACTTAAACAATCATTATTACCTAAACAATCATTATTACCTAAACAATCATTATTACCTAAACAATCATTATTACCAAAACAATCATTATTACCTAAACAATCATTATTACCTAAACAATCATTATTACCTAAACAATCATTATTACCTAAACAATCATTATTACCTAAACAATCATTATTACCTAAACAATCATTATTACCTAAACAATCATTATTACCTAAACAATCATTATTACCTAAACAATCATTATTACCTAAACAATCATTATTACCTAAACAATCATATTACCTAAACTATCATTATTACCTAAACAATCATATTACCTAAACAATCGTATGACCTAAACAATCATTATTACCTAAACAATCGTATGACCTAAACAATCATTATTACCTAAACAATCATATTACCTAAACAATCATTATTACCTAAACAATCATTATTACCTAAACAATCATATTACCTAAACTATCATTATTACCTAAACAATCATATTACCTAAACAATCATATTACCTAAACTATCATTATTACCTAAACAATCATATTACCTAAACAATCATATTACCTAAACAATCGTATGACCTAAACAATCATTATTACCTAAACAATCGTATGACCTAAACAATCATTATTACCTAAACAATCATATTACCTAAACAATCATATTACCTAAACAATCATATTACCAAAACAATCATATTACCTAAACAATCATATTACCTAAACAATCATATTACCTAAACAATCATATTTCCTAAACAATCATATTACCTAAACAATCATTATTACCTAAACAATCATATTACCTAAACAATCATATTACCTAAACAATCATATTACCTAAACAATCATTATTACCTAAACAATCATATTACCTAAACAATCATATTACCTAAACAATCATTATTACCTAAACAATCATATTACCTAAACAATCATATTACCTAAACAATCATTATTACCTAAACAATCATATTACCTAAACAATCATATTACCTAAACAATCATTATTACCTAAACAATCATATTACCTAAACAATCATATTACCTAAACAATCATATTACCTAAACAATCATTATTACCTAAACAATCATATTACCTAAACAATCATATTACCTAAACAATCATATTACCTAAACAATCATTATTACCTAAACAATCATATTACCTAAACAATCATTATTACCTAAACAATCATATTACCTAACCAATCATATTACCTAAACAATCATTATTACCTAAACAATCATTATTACCTAAACAATCATTATTACCTAAACAATCATATTACCTAAACAATCATATTACCTAAACAATCATTATTACCTAAACAATCATATTACCTAAACAATCATATTACCTAAACAATCATATTACCTAAACAATCATTATTACCTAAACAATCATATTACCTAAACAATCATATTACCTAAACAATCATTATTACCTAAACAATCATATTACCTAAACAATCATTATTACCTAAACAATCATTATTACCTAAACAATCATATTACCTAAACAATCATATTACCTAAACAATCATTTTTACCTAAACAATCATATTCCCTAAACAATCATATTACCTAAACAATCATTATTCCCTAACCAATCATATTACCTAAACAATAATTTTACCTAAACAATCATATGACCTACACAATCATATTACCTAAACAATCATATTTCCTACACAATCATATTTCCTACACAATCATATTACCTAAACAATCATTATTACCTAAACAATCATATTACCTAACCAATCATATTACCTAAACAATCATATTACCTAAACAATCATATTACCTAAACAATCATTATTACCTAAACAATCATTATTACCTAAACAATCATATTACCTAAACAATCATATTACCTAAACAATCATATTACCTAAACAATCATTATTACCTAAACAATCATATTACCTAAACAATCATATTACCTAAACAATCATTATTACCTAAACAATCATTATTACCTAAACAATCATATTACCTAAACAATCATATTACCTAAACAATCATTATTACCTAAACAATCATTATTACCTAAACAATCATTATTACCTAAACAATCATTATTACCTAAACAATCATATTACCTAAACAATCATATTACCTAAACAATCATTATTACCTAAACAATCGTTATTCCCTAACCAATCATATTACCTAAACAATCATTTTACCTAAACAATCGTATTACCTAAACAATCATATTACCTAAACAATCGTATTACCTAAACAATCATATGACCTAAACAATCATATTTCCTACACAATCATATTACCTAAACAATAACTGATAAAACACTATTATTAATCTGTCTATAAAATCCACATATTCAAGTGTATTAATATATATATATATATATATATATATATATATATATATATATATATATATATATATATATAATATATACAGTATATATATACTGTATATATATCCTCATTAATTACTGATCAGCTGCCTCATACACACGTACATTAGGCTACTCTTCCCGTTCTTGGTAGTGAAATGACTTAACCTTTCATACAGACGCTATTGCTGTATATCTAGCTATCACAGACTACCACTAAACGTTTTCGTTCAGAGATATAGTGTGTTTCCCCTATTGTAGTGCGTAGTTATGTGTTGGTGTGTTATATACAGTATATTTACGTCCTAATCGATGCATTACAGGTCAACCGAAACATGTATGTACAGACACACACACACACACACACTGTCTTTTGTGACTTCGTTGTGACCTCCCCCCCCCCCCCCCGCCCCCGCCCTTGAGAGTCCAGTCCGTCACTGCCCCCAAATGAATCCCTTCTCTAACTGCCTCTCCTCCCTCCTATCATAATAAATTTGATTTCTTTACTTTTGTTGATATTTCTGACAATATTTTAACACCCTAAGAGCGGGTGGTAGAGTATATTTCAAATATTCGCTCATTTTCACTCGCCCTAGTGCCATAACTATAGCTCAGATGCGAACGAAACTGTCATTTTTGGAACGAGCAACTCTTCGTCTCCCCATAGAAGTCTAGTCAGGATGTTGGCGCGAGTGTGGAGGGAGGGAGGAAGTGAGGAAGAGCGTGTACTTTCTGGCCAGTTTCCCGCGCGCGTTCGGATGTGTTCGCCTGCCCTGACTTCGGCCTCCTGTGCGTCGACTATTCCTTCGTTTATCTGTATTATTTTCTCTTATTTCTCCTTATTTCTGTATTCTCTCTCTCTCTCTCTCTCTCTTCTCTCTCTCTCACTCCTCTGTCTCTCTCTCTCTCTCTCTCTCGCTCTCCCTCTCGCGCGCGCTCTCGCTCTTCCTCTCTTCCTCACCCGTATATGTAATTCTCTTTATTTTCTCTTATCCCTCTATTCTCTTCATTTGCTTGTATATTTCTGTATTATATCTTTTTCCCTCTCTTTCTTCACTTCAGTTTCTGTATTCTCTCTCTCTCTCGCTTGCTCGCCTTATTTGCAGGAAATATTTGTTTGTTTGTAAGGTGATACATAATGTTATTTCAACACGTTTGCAAATCACCCAAGGGGTTGTGTTATCGACTATTTTTTTTTTTTTTTTTTTGGTGGTGTTCCCAGGCCTAATCCATTTTTTTTTTTTTTTTTTATGTGATTGAGGTAGGCAAAGGCAGAACTGCCTATAGCGAGTGTATGAATGTGATTGAGGTAGGCAAAAGGCAGAACTGCCTATAGCGAGTGTATGAATGTATGTATGAATGAATGACATGGATGTGGACCAAGAACCAGATGGAAGGATGAGATTCGAAACTTATGGATGTAATGGGTGATGTTGCTGATGATGATGAATGCACTTGTGTTTGGGTAGTGTGCTTATTCCACCATATGAATGATTGAATGACATGAATTCCTGAGGTACTTTGAATAGATTAATGAATGATTGAATGAAGTTATGAATGATTGGCAAGAAGGGAGGAGGTCTAGAAGTGTTCCAGTGTGTGGTATTTGTGGTAGCAAGGAATAGGACAGAGTCCCACATCACACTGAATACAGATGGACGCGACTTCCCTCATATGTCGGGGCCTCCTTGTCGTGTGACTGCAGACGTGGCACTGCATCTTTCCGGCCTTCCGACCAGCTTCAACTTGTGCGTCTGTGAGGGGTACATGCATAAGCCTGTGGGACAGGAGGTAGTCCCGGCACTCAAGGCGGTTCGGCAAATTGATGATCGCCCTCGGAACTGGTGCTGCACGTGTGGTTCCGTGCTTCCTGAGGATGGCATCGATGACTTCCTTGGCGAACAGCCTTAGAGAACTCCTCTTTCCTGTCTGCGTCATCCACAGGTTGTATGCGTTCAGGATAGTGACATCAAGAAGATGGAGTTCGACCTTCTTGTACCATTTACAGGTCTTCCTAAGGCAGTCAACAGCAGTGATTTGCATATCACTGTTGTTCACCAACCGCATGTTCACATTATACTCCAGGTCAGCGTCAGCTTTGGAGATAACAACTAGAGTCCTGTTGCCTGTGACAGGGTCCTGCTGGTATCTCCTCTTCCCGCTATCTCGCAATGCGGACTTGTGGTAGGTGGAGAGGACATTGACTGGCTTTGTGTCGTGCCAACAAATAGCCAGTATGTTTCTCACTGCTGCTCTTTTTCCGGATGATGTCTCCTTTCTGTGTCCTATCACACGGGGCCAGTGTTTCCTGTTTGACCTAACAGTTCCACAGCTTTCCGTTCTCCTTGTAAGGATATACCTGGCAAGGAGAGGGAGGTGTAGGAAGTTGTCCATGAACAGGTATGGTTGGCATCCAGATATGGCTCCATCAGTGTCTTCACAACCGACCCTGAAAGACCCAGAGGGTCGTTCGGAATGTCCACATCAGTAGTGGTGTATATGATAAGGCCCAGCACGTATCCTGTCTCGTAGTCACACAGTACAAAGAATTTGACCCCGAAGCGGTGACGCTTCGTCGGAATGTAATGGCGGAAAGAGAGACGTCCACGGAAGAGGATCTAGGACTCATCGATCACTACATTCTGGAAAGGTTTGAAAAACCGGCAATACCTGTTCAGGAGGGAGGTCAGGAATGGCCGTATTATCCAGATCTTGTCAGCTCCGTGTGGCGCAGTATTATCTACAAAAATGCAAGCACTTCAGAATTTGCCTATACTGGTCCCTTGGCATGTACAGTTTGCCGCACAAGTTATGAATAAAATCGTAATTTGGAAGCTTCGGAGAAACCTCCCCACCCCCCTCACTCACTCCTCCTCCTCCTCCCTTCCTACTCACCTTCCCTCCCTCCCTTCCACCGTCCGGCTCAAATGTTTCAACGGTTATGTAGTAGGTCACCGTAGGTGTGTTGTAAAACATTATTACTAATTGCTTTCATTTAAGTATATTGATGCCCTAGCCGTAAAATAGTATATTAATTATGTTCTTAACCCATTCTGTACGGGTGACGTCTGTATTATTTGATTTTTGCTACATTTAGACGACTTTATGAAGCTTAGGAAGGATATGTCTTCGGTGAGACTTTTTCTATTGCACTAGACATATCGAAAGCCTTCGATAGAATCTGGCATAAATCTTTAATTTCTAAACTACCCTCCTTCGGTTCCTATCCCTCCATCTGTGCCTTTGTTTCTAATTTCCTTTCCGGCCGTTCCATAGCCGCGGTTGTGGACGGCCATAGTTCACTTCCTCACCCTATAAACTCCGGTGTTCCTCAGGGCTGTGTCCTATCTCCTATTCTCTTTCTAATTTTTATAAATGATCTCCTTAACTGTACCTTAATTCCCATCCATTCATACGCAGACGACTCAACCTTACACTACTCCATTAGTTTTTCAGAACGCCCCAGCCAGCAATTCCTCAACGATAAACGTAGTGAAGCCATACAACTCTTAAATTCTGATCTAAATACTATTTCCAATTGGGGCAGAGAAAACCTTGTTAACTTTAATGCCTCCAAACCCAATTTCTCCATCTATCTACCCGTCAGGATCTCCCAGCGGACTATCCCTTATTCTTCAACAATACAAAAATCAACCCTTCATCTTCTCTCAATATTCTTGGTGTCTCTTTTTCTTCTGCTCTCATTTGGAAGGACCATATTACCAGTCTTGCTAAGGCAGCCTCCCAGAAGCTGGGTGTGCTCAACCGCCTTAGGGGGTTCTTTTCCCCGGCACAGCTTCTTGCTCTGTACAGGGGCATAGTGCGCCCTTGTATTGAGTATTGTTCACATGTGTGGGGAGGTTCCTCTCACACCGCTCTCCTAGACAAAGTTGAAAGGAAGGCCTTTCGTATCATTAACTCCCGTCCACTCACCAACTCTCTGCAATCCCTCTCTCTCTCCGCCGCAATGTTGCATCTCTCTCGCTATTCTATCGCTACTATAATAATCAGTGTTCCTCAGAGCTATCCCAGTGCATACCACCTCCTTTACGTAGGGCACGTGGTACCCGTCTTGAAACTCAATCCCACCCCTACTCTGTGCAACTCTCCAACCCAAGCGTGAAACGTTACTCTCAAACTTTCTTCTACTCAACAGCTGAGCTCTGGAACTCTCTCCCAGAATCAGTCTTTCCCTCTTCCTATGACTTAAATTGCTTCAAACTCCGTGTGTCCAGGCATTTTGGCTCGAACGTCCCTTGATTTTGGCCCTGTCACTCTTTCAACTATGGGGGAGGCACTCGCTATAGTCAGTAATGCCTTTTGCCTCCCTCAATCACATAGAAAAAAAAAAAAAAAAAAAAAATGTTGTAGCTAAAAGGATTAAATGATTGGTTGAAATAGTGTGTAGTCTCTTAAGTGGCAGACGTCCTTCCCAAGCTTAACCCCTTCAGCACCATGACGTGTTTTTGCCTTTCATTATGGCTACATTTAGACGATTTAATGCAGTTTCAGAAGGACCTATGGTATCAGAGTTTATTGAGATCGGGTTTACCCATATTAGTCCTACAAGTAGACTATAAACTAAAGAAAATCAGCTAATGGTAACCAGAAATGATACAACTTACGTCATGTGGTGAAGGGGTTAATGTAATCTCATATTTGCCTGAAAATATTGAAACAGACGCCACTGTTACTAAATGGGTTAACAAAGTTTAAATTTGTAATCGTATTTCATAAAGCAATGTATGGATAGGTTACGCATGAGGCATATTTCAGAGAACTCAGAGAGGGAGAGAGAGAGAGATTAGTGATTCAACAACTAGGTCATCTTCCAATAGATAGATAGATAGACCTTAAGTATTCCCATTTCAGTTATGATTCGGGATATTATATAGTATATGTATAGCAAGTGAACATATATAGTTCTCTCCCGCATTTCCAATTGTGTGATATCATTGAGAAATGGATGAGCAATATACATGTGATGTAACCATTAATTATTCAAAAATCAGTTGGAAGAAAATACTTAATAAGAGAGTAATGGTAAAATATACAACATAATATGATGAAAAGGAGAAATAAACAATTACCGGTATTCTCTGTATTGTAATTTACTTATACTTTCATACAAAGTAATGGTTTATGCATTTAAACCCATATAATCCTTAATAGACACGAAATTTTTTAATTTGACAACAAATAATGCGTATATATACAAACTAAATAAATATTATGAATATTATGAATATTATGAAAGATTATATTCCAAGTTTAAGGCAAAACTTCATTATGAACCTACTGGTATAGTTTGGATTAGATACTTCTTGGCGAAAACAAATATATAAAAATACGCATTCTAGGATTCTGATAGATCATTAGTTAACTCAATATTTTGTCCAGTCTCCATCTGCATCTATGATGCCCTGTAATCTGTCCCGCATATTTCTTACATGATTATATACTCAGTACATTTTGGTTTCGTCGGAATAGCTCCCACTCCTGCCTTGTGTGGTGCAGTAGTTGCTGGGAGGTCCGCTCTTGGTCAGGTTTCCACGTATTTACGATGGTTCCCCACACGTTCTCAATGGGATTAATATCACATCCCTTACTAGGCCAGTCCAATAGCTGCACGTGACGCTGATCTGCAAACATCGCTTCACAATCCGGGCTGTGTGAATTGGCGAGTTGTCCTGTAATTATAATCAGATGATGGAGTTATATTGTATAATTGCATTGCATATACCCAACAAAAATTAATACTTGTTACATGTGATGCACAGGATGGCCCAGCCTACTCATGTTACTATAAAGCGAACTTGGCAATAATCGTCATCCTTAATCTCTTGTGAATTCCAAAGGGGCTAGAGCAAATGGCCTATAAATGTCCACCTGTTTCCTGGCCGAGTCTTTCCAAATGCTTAAAATGGTAACTCGATTGCGTTTGAGTTATATGAAATTATGGGTCATATTATACACTTTATTATTATCTATATTATATATATATATATATATATATAATAATATACTTTCTGTAATATTAACCTAAAATTCCATAGAGTACTTCCCATACTTCCTGTAAGCATTCCTTGTGACATCTTCTGGTGATTATAATTGTACTTTTATTTTCGTAGGCCATTTTTTATTGATAAATATATGTTTGGCCTTTCAAGCAAAAAATAGTGTAAAGTCATCAATGATACCTAGACAAAACTGCTTTCAAATACTCAAGGGGTTAACCATAGATTCCACTCCCCCTCAGTCACCAAAAAAAGTCACAAGTAACATCTTATATACATATATAGTTCGAATTATTCACTAAACACTTTCACTGGGTAGATGAAATAATCCCATAATTGCCTGCCTATAGCCAGGCATGGTGGGCCAGAGGGAGGGAGCCCAGAATTTAAAGGGACGGTACCCTGCCTCACAGTCTGGGTGGGCCGGGAAACTACTGACTTTACAGAGTCCCCCCTCCTCAGAGAGGGACGCTATGGGGTTGCTAGATACTTCCTTTTGTAACTTACTGTTGCCTAACTTACCAGTCCAAATTGAGTCAAAATCGAGTCATAAACTTATTTTTGGCGAATATTTCTAACTTACAGGTGGCATTATGACGCGTCATACGAGCACTCTTGGAGGGGTGGCGTTATGACGCGATCGCGTCCTATAGATGCGGGAGGGTTAACTACAGCCAAGATGCAGTGTAATTTTTCACAAAATATTATAAGTGCCTGACTATCCATTGCTATTATATAATATATTCCACTTTGTCTAGGCCAGGACCTCAGCTATGCAATCCGTGGCGCAGTATAAATAGACTTAATAATAACATGAATTGTTCCTACTTAATCCTACCTAATATTATTTCCATCCATCTATTCTATTATATTTGTAATGAGTAATCCCTCTGAATGTTACACTCACCATTATAATCAACATTTATGACCATTGCATTACATCATAGGCAAAAGGCAATGCCTACACTGTAACATATCAGTGGTGTGAAAAGGGATTGTTAAATCAACTTTTAAATTTACCTTTATATAATTGATATTAATGTGTATTCTTATACTAGCTGAATCTATCACAACCAGTTTACTGTACCTTAAAAGTTAAAATTACTATGGCCACTGTCCATAGATTTATACCAGTTAACCCCATGTTGTTATGATCCTAAACTATTCTAACCTTTTATGCTTGCAAAAAGTTCAGCCCATATAATATGTATTCAAACACTGTTGTAAACATCTGGCTGAATATACTACACTGGTATAGCAAAACCTTTCAGTAGTAAAGGACTCAATTAATCTGGCTATTATTAGGAATTGTGTTTTTCAACTTCCGAAGATTCTATAATATAATATATAAATATAATATATAGATATATATATATATATATAGATATATATTATATCTATATACGGTATATATATATATTATATATATATATATATATATATATATATATATAAAATAAATAAAATATTATATAAATAAAATGAAAAAAAGCAAATCAAATAAATAAATATATAAATAAATAAAAATGTAATAATAATATATATACTCGATTATGGGCCTTGTGCTTGGGACCTTGGGGCCTGATCCGCTAGACATCCTGGGAACAGAATACAAAAAAATATATATAATATATATATATATATATATATATATATATATATATATATACTGTATATATAAATATAAATAAATAAAATAAATAAAATAAACATATAATAATATATACTCGATTATGGCCTTGGGCTTGCTCGGGACCTTGGGGCTGATCCGCTAGACAGCCTGGTGTTACGGCTGGATCGGCAATACATATTCGGGATTCTTGATCGTAGGACAGAAATGGCTTAAGTGACAACGACACACTCGATTCCAGTCCCAAATACTATATGCTCCAGACAACAAAAGCACCAACGCCCTACAGAGTTATCGTCTACGGTAACGAGGTACCTTAACTCGGCGAAAGTGTACAACAGGGGTAGGCTATGAGGCTAAACTCCCTCAGACATTTATAGGTTACGTTATTACTAAAGAAATGCAATACTCAAGAAACTACGTTAATATTAAGCCTCTAATAATGTAGAATAGAAGCAGGCTAAAGGTATGACAGTGAAATGCTAAATGACAAATGTACACGCCTACTTGAAAGCGCGTGCACTACACTAACTGTCCCCTACTAACATGCACTAGCATGTAGCATACAGATGTTCATGATCCAGTAGATACCTAATAATACACATGGGAGGAACATAAATAGTAGTCACTTATTATAATAATGAATCTATACTTGGAATAACTAAAAGGTTGCAGGCAACAGTACTGCGCCGGTAGCCTACTACCGCATAGGCTACTTCGCTTCTCTCACTCTGTCTCCCCTCCGAGTCCGTATGCGCCCTACGCAACAGAACTCCGGACACAGCAGCAAAACGACAGTGCAGTTAATTGATACATGAAAGTATTAATAGTGTTTGTCTTGTGTGTGAGTAATGTGTATTGTAAAGTGTTATAGATATATACTTAAAGAGAGCTGCAATGCATAGTAAAATAAAGATATATCCCACTCATCATCCCCATGTGTTCTAGCTAGCAGGCCAAGTCACAGGAACAACGAGTCCCAGCACCGAAAGCGAGAACCCAGGAGAAGACTGTAGAGAACACAAGGACAGATAAATTACGTTACTCTACTATACCGGCACTACGAGCGAGCTGTAGTCTCGGGTGCTACACTCGCTCCTGGCTCGGTATGCAAATCAGGCTAAGTCCTCGTCCCTCTACAGACAACTCCTGGGCATGGTCGGGCTCTTACACATGGCACCAGTCTAGTCACAAATGGGATGATGAGCGGGGCATATAACTCGTGAACATGTAGAACGTTCACCAACTATCCTCATCAAGAAGATCGCTGTTCACATTAACCCCTTAAATCTAATACATGTAAATATATGCTTGTCCTAAGAGTAATACGAGAGGTGAGTGCTGAAACTCCTTTAGGACCTCAAGGGAAGGTTATGCATTTAAATAGAGAGAAGAATGAAATGAGAGTAATGTCGTCAGAGAGAAAGAGTGCAACCGTGAGAAGTGGGGAGCGGAAGCTAGGGATGTTAGAATCTCAAAGGTTCTAGGCAACCTGGTCATAGAACACGCAGCCAGCCTCCAGGCAATGTGCTGTACGACAACATGGGCCAAGCCCAGGCAGGCAACAATGGACTACCAACCCTATCGCGCCTAGCTATAAGGGCAAGGCTGCCAACCAGTCCATACGTCTGGCAACCACCCGGCCGGCAGCGCGTTGCTACCCTCTTGCTCTGAAGCCCAACTCACTCTCTCTCTCTGAACTCCCATGGTCTTATCTATCAACTTCTCTATTGATACTACATATTAAATGGAAGGTCTCGACATGGCTTAAAACAAAACCCACCACTGGTTAGCACATGACGAGACCTTTGCAGAGATACAAAGAACATGGTTATAAGTTGTCACACTCAATATACATAGCGGCTGACGGTAGCCAGATCACGGGCGGTACATTCGAGTACCAAGGAGTACAATCAGGTTGCCTTGTACAGCACTGGGGTGCGTCACAGCCCCCCCAAGATTTTAGATAATCGACCTTAGAAGCATTATCAAAATCTGACAGGCAACCAACCGACCTGCTACCCTTAGCTGCCCCTAATTGCAAAGGTGCACAACAACTGAAGTGTGAATTATACATAAAACACAATATCGCATTCATTATGCTACAACAATAAAGACTTACAAAACTAAAAAAAAAGAAAGTTTTCTCTTTATTTTATTGTTTTATAATCTTTTTGGACGGCGTTATGATAGCCTAATTTTACTCCTGCTCAACCCACACACCGTGCACGACTATCTTGGATCATCAACCCTTGATAGACAATCTGCTATCACGTTCTCACTCCCGGCAATATGCTGAATGTTGAGATTATACTCTTGGAGCATTAGGGACCACCTGGTCAACCGCATATTCCGATTGTGAAACTGATTTAGGAATTTCAAGGGATGATGGTCCGTATAAATCGTCACTACCGGGCCGTAGGCTGGAACATAAACTTCAAAATGTTTGAGCGACAAAACGATAGCCAGAAGCTCCTTCTCTATAGTCGAGTAATTCCTTTGTGCCGAATTAACTTGCGAGAAAAGAAGCTCACTTGTTGTTCCAAGCCCTCGGAATCAGTCTGCAGTAACACTGCCCCGGCACCCACACCGCTGGCATCAGTCGCCAGCTGAAAACTCCTGGAGAAGTCTGGGGCCCTCAAAATCGGATGTGTACACAGCAGGTGCTTGACTAGGTCGAAAGCCCTCTGACACTCCGCAGCCCAACAGAACTTCACTGACTTCGACAGTAGATCAGTTAACGGCGCTAAGACAGTAGAGTATCCCCGGATGAAGCGCCTATAATAGCCTATCATACCTAGAAACCGCATGACCTGGCGCTTAGTGGTGGGCCTGGGAAACATATTGATAGCCTGTATCTTGCTCAGGGGGGGGCACACCCGGCCTAACCCGACCACAAAGCCAAGATACTGCACAGTAGCCTTTACAAACTCGCACTTCCTCAGGTTCACCACCAGCCCAGCATCGTGCAACTTCCCAAACAGGGTCTCTAAGTGCCTTAGGTGATTTTCAAAATCGTCATCATATACTATCACGTCATCAAGGTAGACCGTGCAGTTAGGGATTTCGTCACAAATATCGTTCATCAGGTTCTGAAACGTGGCAGGTGCGTTCTTAAGCCCATAAGGCATTACGTTACATTGGTAGGTCTTGCCATCTACCACAAAACCACAAACTTGCTTAGCTCGGTCCGACAGGGGTACTTGCCAGTAGCCTTTTACAAGATCAATTTTAGTAAGGTACTTTGCATTCCCTATCTTGTCCACGCTGTCGTCAACTCGAGGCAAAGGGTAAGGGTAGGTAGTGGTCAAGCCATTTAGCCTACGAAAATCTATGCAGAACCGCACCTTGCCGTCAGGTTTTGGCTGCAACGTGACGGGTGATATCCACTTCACATAACCTTCAGTGATCATCCATCTCTCAACCATGTACTTTAACTCCTCCCGTAAAGCTGGCAACTTTACCGGGGGCACACGGTAGGGCACTGACTTGAAGGGCCCATTATCACCGACGTCCACGTCGTGCGTTACCTGAGTAGTGAGACCTGGGTGTTCGGCGAAAACAGAGGGGTATGACCTGAACAGGCCTAGGACAGCAGCACCCTGGTGCTCAGGCAGGTGACTTACAGCTTGCCTAGCCTCTTGTTTCAGTATTCCCCGCCCACTGTTCCGCGGAAATGACACAGTCCCAGCTATCCTCCTCAGCATGACTGTCCCCACCTCCTTCTCCACCCTGGCCGCTGCAGGCCAGCACAGGACAGTGAGAGGCTCTGAGGGACGTCTCACATACTCTTTCATGAGGTTAGCATGACATAACTGATGTTTTTTCCTACGGTCAGGTGTTGCAACGAGATAATCAAGGTCGGACAGTTTCTTAGCCACCACATACGGCCCAATGAACTTGGCAGAAAGGGGGTGTCCAGGCAAAGGTAAAAGCAACATTACCTCCTGACCCACCGAAAACTCCCGAAGCTTCACCTTGGCGTCATACTGGTGCTTCATGACCGCCTGTGCATTAACCAAGTTATTACCTGCCGCTGCCATGCAACCTATAAGTCTCTCCCGGCTCTCAAGGACATATTTAAGTATAGACCCCGGCTTCTCTTCGCCCTCCCAGATCTCTTTCACCATACTTAAAGGTCCTCTCACATTATGGCCAAAGACTAGCTGATTTGGACTGAACCCCAGGCTCTCTCCTGGGACTTCACGTGCAGCGAACAGAACATACGGCAGACCCAAATCCCAATCATTGTCATGTTCTGCACAGTAACAGCGTAGCATACTCTTCAGGGTCGAGTGCCACCGCTCCAAGACTCCCTGACTCTCGGGATGGTAGGCTGACGACACTACAGAACATATACCGTACAACTGAAGGGTTTGCTTGAACAATTTGGATGTAAAATTGCTCCCCTGGTCTGACTGCACCTCACCTGGAAATCCATAACGGGAACAGAACAATAATAAGTTTTAAACAACTGCCTTTGCCGAGCCGTTTCTCATGGGGTATGCGTCCGGGTATCTCGTAGCCACATCCATGATTGTCAACAGGAATTTATTGCCACTCCTAGTAGGCGGGAAAGGGCCAACCAAATCTACTACAACTTTGCTGAACGGAGGCCCGGTGACAGGTATGGGAAACAAAGGTGCCTTCGGGATTGTCTGGTTAGGCTTCCCCGTTGTCTGGCAGGTCGCACACCCAGCCACCCATGCACAGACATCAGCCTTGACCCCGGGCCACCAGAAAAACCTGCCCAATGCCGCCAATGTTTTTGTTACCCCCAAATGACCCGCCACCGGCACATCATGCGCCAGACACAATAAGGACTCTCTATACTTATTTGGAACAACCACCTGGTCTACTACCCTCGCACCGCCCTCCCACTTCGATTTGGGGTCTAGAAATCTGCGGTACAATATCCTGTTGAGCCTAAAGAAATCTCCCGGCTTCGCATCCCCATCTTCCTCCAACTCTATGGCACCATTGCTATAACGAGCTAGGCTAGCGTCTTGCAGCTGCTGCTCACTTATGTCCCCGGGCGTCAATGCATCAAGATGGTTTTGTAATAAGACATTACCCCGGCTAGTAGGCTCTACTGCCTTAGTGGCTCTCGCTACAGCTCTTGCCTCACACGAAGTCTTACCCAACTCTGCCTTGTTACACACCATCTTTGGGCCAGAGTCAACTCCCGTGTTTATTATAGGTCCAAGTACCGAATCACCGAGAAGTGCAGCAGAATCAATGTCCCTTTTCCTGCCCTTAGCAACCTTCTCCTGATCCTTCCTCCACTGTCCCCGAGGTTGAATGCTAGGCTGTGCAGGAGCCGCAGAGCGAGATCGGGTTACCACACAGGCCATCTCATCCTGTTGGCACCTCCCAACCCATTCCCGATTCTCACCATCCACGTCGGCCGCCCTCTCGGCAACGACTAAGGGTGGAGTCCCGGAAGTGGGCACCGCAAAGTCGTTGCCGAGAAGAAGGTCGACGCCCTCAACTGGCAAACACTCAACGATCCCTACATCCAGCTCCCTGCACACCTCTCCCACTCTCAACTCCAACCTCACAAGTGGGTATGACCTCGTAGCATTTATACCCTGCACCACAACAACTCTGGCCGCATTTATCGGTTTCCCTGTGAAGTTCCTCAACAAAGTTTGCGAAGCCCCCGTATCCCTCAACAAGTCAACCCTCCGTAGTTCACTCCCCCAGCTCACAAACCCGTGTCCCCGATGGCTACAGAAAGTGTCCCGGACAGGTGTCGAGCCTTCCGTACGCTTCTTTACCGCGTGTGCCCCAGCTGCTGACAACCTACCCCGGGCAGTTGCTGCAGCCTTCAGAGACACACCGATACTGTGAACCAATGACACCGGCTTAGCGGGAGTGTTACTAGGGCACTCACGTGAATAATGGCCTAGCTTCTGACATTTGTAACATTTCACATCCCCAATGGGCTTCTTCCCTTGTGCGGGCAAAGAAGGGGCCTGACCTTTAGTAAACGGGAGAGGCTTGTGTTTGTAGGTGTTATTAGGTGCAATGCTTTTAGTGTGGTTATGTGTGTCATAGGATTTGTTATTATCGAAAACTCTGGTGGGTGGGGTATAGCGCACCTTTTGCCCTGACTCAGCCCTCTGAGCGGCACCGCAACCACGAATCAATGATAATCTGAGGTCTGCCATCTTGGCAGCCTCCTCTACTGTCTTGGGACATTTTTCCTTAATGTTCAGCGTTAGATCGGTTCCAGTACATTTGTAAAACTGTTCCAGATAGAAAAGTTGCTTAATTTCCTCAGCCGACTCTGCATGCTCGGACCGAAACCAGTTATTACATGCATCTGTTAAGTCCCGTGCGTGCTCCATAAAACTGACGTCGCTCTTCTTATTCACGCCACGGAACTTCAATCTATAAGTTTCGGGTTGCAGTTCGTAGGCCCGGAGCACAGCCTCCTTCACCAGTCCATACACGACACTCTCGTCCAGTGACAGTGCATCGTAGGCTTTCAACCCCTTACCCACTAGACGTGATGAAACTAATGCTGCCCATTTAACCTCCGGCCAGTCATACTCACGACACTTCTTTTCGAAACGAGCAAAAAACTCAGTCACTGCTGTCTCATCAAATGCGGGTACTAACTTAATTAAATGCGAAAGCGAGTCTGTAACCCGGTGCCCACCACCGAGATGACGCCCCGTGGTCTCTACTCTAGACTTCTCGACATCCATTTCAGCCTGGTACCTGGTTGCATCCTGATTGGCTTGGATTCTAGCAACCTCTATGCGTTCTATACTAGCCTGTTGTATCTGAGTCTCCTGCAGCTTAATCCGTTCTATACTAGCCTGTTTGTATCTGAGTCTCCTGCAGCTTAATCCGTTCTATACTAGCCTGTTGACTCTCTCGCAACTTAAGCTTAGCTAGTTCTAGCTGAAATAACATCTCAGGAGACAGGCCTGGGGGGGGAGAGCACAAAATGGGGGATCCACACCGAGACGTGTTTACGGGTAAGCCAGCTTGCCATCGAGAACCCTCCTGCTGCATCGTGCTAAGACTCGCTGGCTGAGGGCCCAGCTCAGGGGTAGAGTGGAATGGAGGCTTGGAGGGAACCCCCCAAGACCCCACTCCACCCACCGCCCCATCGCCATCACCCAACAAACATGCCACCAAATTCTTCTTGGGCCAACTGTCAGGACAGTCCCGCCCCAAAACCGTGGCTAAACAGCGAAGACCGTAACAATCAATAGCCTGCAGGCGCTGTTCGGTCAAAAGTGTCTGCAAAAATGCCCGGGCATTCCTCTCTCCACTTATAACACTCCCCTCCCTAAATATCTGCTGTACTTGCTGGTCACTAGGCTGTACTGTGTTATCCTCCCCCGTAAATGATGAGTCATTAGACATAGTGCTGGTTATACAATTGCTGTTCAAAAAAAAAAGTGCTTATTACTAATTGCAGTCTCGACTCACAAAATGTTAAAGATGCTTGAATGACTCTACTCTAGACACCTAACGAAACAATCTGCAAGTCCACCAATACAATAATGACACAATAAAAATTCCTCCAATATGCAAGAAAATTCTAGCCAGCTCTACTAGGTAGCATAGAATAGTTCTCCAAAAACATGTGATAGGATACTACTGAATCTTGTGCAAGGTCGCCATTTTGTTACGGCTGGATCGGCAATACATATTCGGGATTCTTGATCGTAGGACAGAAATGGCTTAAGTGACAACGACACGCTCGATTCCAGTCCCAAATACTATATGCTCCAGACAACAAAAGCACCAACGCCCTACAGAGTTATCGTCTACGGTAACGAGGTACCTTAACTCGGCGAAAGTGTACAACAGGGGTAGGCTATGAGGCTAAACTCCCTCAGACATTTATAGGTTACGTTATTACTAAAGAAATGCAATACTCAAGAAACTACGTTAATATTAAGCCTCTAATAATGTAGAATAGAAGCAGGCTAAAGGTATGACAGTGAAATGCTAAATGACAAATGTACACGCCTACTTGAAAGCGCGTGCACTACACTAACTGTCCCCTACTAACATGCACTAGCATGTAGCATACAAGATGTTCATGATCCAGTAGATACCTAATAATACACATGGGAGGAACATAAATAGTAGTCACTTATTATAATAATGAATCTATACTTGGAATAACTAAAAGGTTGCAGGCAACAGTACTGCGCCGGTAGCCTACTACCGCATAGGCTACTTCGCTTCTCTCACTCTGTCTCCCCTCCGAGTCCGTATGCGCCCTACGCAACAGAACTCCGGACACAGCAGCAAAACGACAGTGCAGTTAATTGATACATGAAAGTATTAATAGTGTTGTCTTGTGTGTGAGTAATGTGTATTGTAAAGTGTTATAGATATATACTTAAAGAGAGCTGCAATGCATAGTAAAATAAAGATATATCCCACTCATCATCCCCATGTGTTCTAGCTAGCAGGCCAAGTCACAGGAACAACGAGTCCCAGCACCGAAAGCGAGAACCCAGGAGAAGACTGTAGAGAACACAAGGACAGATAAATTACGTTACTCTACTATACCGGCACTACGAGCGAGCTGTAGTCTCGGGTGCTACACTCGCTCCTGGCTCGGTATGCAAATCAAGGCTAAGTCCTCGTCCCTCTACAGACAACTCCTGGGCATGGTCGGGCTCTTACACATGGCACCAGTCTAGTCACAAATGGGATGATGAGCGGGGCATATAACTCGTGAACATGTAGAACGTTCACCAACTATCCTCATCAAGAAGATCCCTGTTCACATTAACCCCTTAAATCTAATACATGTAAATATATGCTTGTCCTAAGAGTAATACGAGAGGTGAGTGCTGAAACTCCTTTAGGACCTCAAGGGAAGGTTATGCATTTAAATAGAGAGAAGAATGAAATGAGAGTAATGTCGTCAGAGAGAAAGAGTGCAACCGTGAGAAGTTGGGAGAGAGAGCTAGGGATGTTAGAATCTCAAAGGTTCTAGGCAACCTGGTCATAGAACACGCAGCCAGCCTCCAGGCAATGTGCTGTACGACAACATGGGCCCAGCCCAGGCAGGCAACAATGGACTACCAACCCTATCGCGCCTAGCTATAAGGGCAAGGCTGCCAACCAGTCCATACGTCTGGCAACCACCCGGCCGGCAGCGCGGCGCGTTGCTACCCTCTTGCTCTGAAGCCCAACTCACTCTCTCTCTCTGAACTCCCATGGTCTTATCTATCAACTTCTCTATTGATACTACATATTAAATGGAAGGTCTCGACATGGCTTAAAACAAAACCCACCACTGGTTAGCACATGACGAGACCTTTGCAGAGATACAAAGAACATAGTTATAAGTTGTCACACTCAATATACATAGCGGCTGACGGTAGCCAGATCACGGGCGGTACATTCGAGTACCAAGGAGTACAATCAGGTTGCCTTGTACAGCACTGGGGTGCGTCACACTGGGGAACAGGAATAATAAAGAAAAAAATATATATATATATACCGGGTATATACGTATATATATATATATATATATATATATATATATATATATCATATATATATATTATATATTATACTGTATATATAAATAAAATAAATAAAATAAATAAAATAAAAATATAATAATATAAATACTCGATTATGGGCCTTGGGCTTGCTCGGGACCTTGGTGCTGATCCGCTAGACAGCCGGGGGAACAGGAATAAAGAAAAAAAGAAATATATATATACCGGGTATATATATATATATATATATATATATATATATATATATATATATATTATATATACTGATATATACATAAAATAAATAAAATAAAAAATATAATAATAATATAAATACTCGATTATGGGCCTTGGGCTTGCTCGGGACCTTGCGGCTGATCCGCTAGACACCCTGGGGAACAGGAATAAAACAAAAAATATATATATATATAATGGGTATATATATATATATATATATATATATATATATATATATATATATATATACTGTATATATAAATGAAATAAATAAAATAAATAAAATAAAAAATATAATAATAATATAAATACTCGATTATGGGCCTTGGGCTTGCTCAGGACCTTGGGGCTGATCTGCTAGATACCCTGGGGAACAGGAATAACTAAACAAATATATACGGTATATATATATAAATAAAATAAACATAAATAAATGAAATAAATAAAATGAAATAAATAAAAACTAATAAATCAAATATAAATATTTAAATAAAATACAAATATAATAATAATATAAATACTCGATTATGGGCCTTGGGCTTGCTCGGGACCTTGGGGCTGTTATATACTGTATATAGGCTATATATAATATATATATATATATAATAATATACTGTAATATAACTAAAATTCCATAGAGTACTTCCCATACTTCCTGTAAGCATTCCTGTAACATCTTCGTGATTATAATGTATTTATTTCGTAGGCAGTATTTATTGATAAATATATATGTCTTTCAAGCAAAAAATAGTGTAAAGTCATCAATGATACCTAGACAAAACTGCTTCAATACTCAAGGGGTTAACCAAGATTCACTCCCCTCAGTCACCAAAAGTCACAAGTAACATCTTATATACATATATATAGTTCGAATTATTCACTAAACACTTTCACTGGGTAGATGAAATAATCCATAATTGCCTGCCTATAGCCAGGCATGGTGGGCCAGAGGGAGGGAGCCCAGAATGTAAAGGGCCGGGACCCTGCCTCACAGTCTGGGGGCCGGGAAACTACTGACTTTACAGAGGCCCGCTGCTCCTCAGAGAGGGACGCTATGGGGTTGCTAGATACTTCTTTTTGTAACTTACTGATGCCTAACTTACCAGTCCAAATTGAGTCAAAATCGAGTCATAAACTTATTTTTGGCGAATATTTCTAACTTACAGGTGGCATTATGACGGGATTGCGTCATACGAGAACTCTTGGAGGGGTGGCGTTATGACGCGATCGCGTCCTATAGATGCGGGAGGGTTAACTACAGCCAATATGCAGTGTAATTTTTCATAAAATATTATAAGTGCCTGACTATCCATTGCTATTATATAATATATTCCACTTGTCTAGGCCAGGACCTCAGCTATGCAATCAGTGGCGCAGTATAAATAGACTTAATAATAACATGAATTGTTCCTACTTAATCCTACCTAATATTATTTCCATCAGTCTATTGCTAATTATATTTGTAATGAGTAATCCCTCTGAATGTTACACTCACCATTATAAATCAACATTTATGACCATTGCATTACATCATAGGCAAAAGGCAATGCCTACACTGTAACATATCAGTGGTGTGAAAAGGGATTGTTAAATCAACTTTTAAATTTACCTTTCTATAATTGATATTAATGTGTATTCTTATACTAGCTGAATCTATCACAACCAGTTTACTGTACCTTAAAAGTTAAAATTACTATGGCCACTGTCCATAGATTTATAACAGTTAACCCCATGTTGTTATGATCCTAAACTATGCTAACCTTTTATGCTTGCAAAAAGTTCAGCCAAGATAATATGTATTCAAACACTGTTGTAAACATCTGGCTGAATATACTACACTGGTATAGCAAACCTTTCAGTAGTAAAAGACTCAATTAATCTGGCTATTATTAGGAAATGTGTTTTCAACTTCCGAAGATTCTATGATCACCAATGTGTAATTGAGAATATTAATAGCCCATTAGTTGCTAATAGCTCTTTTTAAGCTTAATCAAAGTTCGTGGCCTTAACCAGAATAAGATGAAACTGGAGTCCTCATTTCCTGAATAGGTCAAATTGATATCAAACATACCACATTGTTATCGGAGTCTGGTGTTCGCTACATGACTTCATACTTTAGCGAGGGATTTGTATTCATATATTATATACTTTATAGTTCATTGGTATTAGTAAATGTGTTACGCGATTCACTAAACTGTTATTAAAGAAGTGATAATCAACAACTAACCGACTGTTTTCAGTATATGTTTTACGCCGAATACGAAAACTCCGAAATAAACGTAAGCATTAATAATGTTACACGTATTGGACACTTTGATCTTTGCAACCCAAGTTTTGAAGAAGCTGGGTTATTTCAAAACATTGTATTGTCTGGCTTGTGTTCGATACAGATTCAAATGGGCTGCAGTGATAACACAATTAGTAATGACTAAATATGGTGAAGGTAAGAATGTTGATAACTTTGTGATAGGTAAGATATAAGTGGTAGAATGATAGGAGAAGAACGAAACTTCGAAACAATGAATGAAGTAAATAAATAATGTTGTGTGAGAATATGTAGCAGAGTCCTTTGTTTATTTTGACAAGTTAGGGTTATGGACCACCAACATCTAGACTTGATCTTGAAATATTTGACGACCGTCGATAAAATTTTAGGCTACAGAACACATTCCGAATGCAATTTAATAAAATGTATACTATAAATTTGCTTTAACAATTGGAGCTTCAGGAGCTAAACAGCTATAAACTACAGTACAGTAACTCAATTAATGATATGCATTAAATAGACACCCATACTTTCTATAATGCATATAAATTCCTACAGTAAAATGTAAATGGCATAAAGGTACTGAAGGGGTTAAGACAAATCGAATAAGAAAAGGTTAAGTAAAAAACGAAACACCAAATGCTTAAAATATAATACGTGTATTTTAAACCCCAGAACAACACGAAACAATATATAACATGATATAGCAGACATGAACATTGACAAGTGAATATTTGAATAACTGGGTAACTATCAGAGTGAGAGTCCTGACACCTGAGAGGGGTAAAGATGGATGAACGAACAAGACAAAGTTGTTAAAAGTGCCAGTGTACCCAAGTAAACAAAATGGACTGAGAGAAAGAAAAATTGGACCAGTGAGGATATGAAAAAAGTTACACATGAAAGAACATTCTGAGAAATGAGAGGAGTAGTGAGCAGTGTGAAAGAAAATGGGAAACAAAGGTTTATTTGCAAATACTAGTGTACATACATATTATGTTTAATTAGCATATGGCTAAACGTAAATCATAGGGCTGAATATAATACACTGACTCTGCTTAAAAGAGGAGATTATTACAAGCAACGCAAGTTCATATCGTCTTAAAACATTTGTAATGCAATATAACTACTATATTAACATATTGGAATTACCAAGGACAAAACAATGATTTAATTATGTTCCCTCCACCAACCGACTTTATGAGAACATTGATGTAGTTTTTAACGCCGTCCACTCCCTTGATTGACAAGGCTAGGGTGTGCCTTTGTTACGGGGCTTTTACTGGACAATTGCCACGAATCGCTACACCTGAACGTTCAAACTCTTGACATCTACCAATGGCATGACCTGGATCGAACTGCCGACCCTTCGACCAGCAGCCAGACGCGCTACCGACCACCGTGGTAATTGAAAGAATCTGGCTAGTGTAGCAAAGTAAAATATATAGCTTGGAGATGTATAATTATATAGTTATGTGGGAGTGTTTTCACATATTTGCGTTCAATTATTTCTAGTTTACAGGAACTGAGCTGCACTCGTATTGTCCTGCCTCAGTTCCTATTGACTATTCAGTTTACTTTTAAAGTTATGCATATTTCTTGCTTCTACTGTACAGCCTCCGCACTTCCATCCATCTATCGTTCTATATGGAAAGCTACACTTTTTTACATTTGACTTGCACTTCTCCTTTCTTATCTGATATGTATATCCTCTGGTTCTGTCATCATCCAGCCTACTACAATCCTCCTTATCGATCTCTCGAACACTCTCATGCATCTATACTTTGCTATCAGGTCTCCTCGAATTCTTCTCTTCTCTAGCGTGGCAAACCCTAGGTTTTCTAGTTTGTCAAGGTAATTTATATAGGTCCTTTAGTTCTGGGATCAGTTTGGTTGCTAATTGTTCCACTTTCTACAATTTATTGATGTATTTTCTTGGATGGGGAGACCATACCACTGATGCATATTCCAATCTAGGTCTGATCATTGATGTGATTATCTGGGTTAGCATACCTTCATCCAAATAATTGAATGCTATTCTCATACTTGTTATTAAGCTATACGTTGTTTCCAACTATATGGTTGATGTGCTTCTCAAGGATAACATTTCATTGGATAAATACTCCTAGGTCCTTGTCCATGCTTGCCTTGCTGATTTCCTAATTTCCTAACCTATAGCTTCCATTTGGTCTTCTGTCACTCTTCCTCATTTCTAAGACGTGACACTTACTAGCATTAAATTCCATTTCCCATGTTTTACTTCAGTTATGGATTATGTTTAAGTCTCCTTGTAATGCTGTACTACTGTTTTAATTGATGATGTGTTTCATGAGTTTGGCATCATCTGCAAACATGTTCATATAATTATGGTCATGTCATTAACATAAATCAAGAACATCAATGGGGTCAGTACTGATCCCTGAGGCACTCCACTCTTGACTTCTGTCCATTCCGAAACTTCCCCCCTAATCGTTGTTCGCATAGTGCTCTCCTGCAGATAATTTTGTATCCAGTCTAATAGCTTTCCTCTCACTCTCCCTACAGTACTAAATTTCCATATTAATCTGTTATGCGGTACTCTGTCGAAGGTTTTCTTCAGGTCTAAGTACATTATAATTATACAGTCCACCCAGCCATCTCTCTCTTGCACTATGATCTATGATCCTGTCATAGAAACTGACCAGGTTGGTGATGCACGACTATTTGTCTCTGAATACAAATTGCTTGTCTGAGATTATTTTACGATGCTCCAAGAGGTCCGTTCATTGTTTCCTTATAACTTGCCCACCATGCTAGTTAGTGAAACAGGTCTATAATTTAGGGGGTCCTTCGTATCACTATTTGTATAAATGGGCTCCACATTGGCTCTCTTCCATTCTACTGGTACTACTCCTTCTTTTAATGATGATTGGATTATGCCATATAGTAGTATAATCCTCTTTGAGGATCCATCCAGATATTTCGTCAGGCCCCATGGCCTTTCGTACATCTAGGTCTCTCATTAGACTAAGTAGTTCACCTGGGTCGAACGATACTTCTAATATTGCTGGTTCTCGATTTTCCTCTATTAAAGGTACAACGAATTTACTCTTGGAGACGAAAACAGTCTGCCATTTGGTGTTCATTATCTCACACAACATCTTTTCATCCTTGTAAATGTCCTGACTATCTTTCAACTCTGTGATCTGATCTATCACCTTTATTTTGCTGTTTACAAATTTGAAGAAGAGTTTTGGTTCATCTTTGGCCTTATTAACTACATTTTTCTCATATTTAGCTTTTTCTTCTCGTCTGATCTTGACATAATTATCCATGCTTGGTTGTATTCGTGTCTGTTGGCCTTGTTCCAACCTTTGTCTCTCTGTTTCTTTGTTACTTCACACTTTTTATTAAACCAAACCTTTTTCCTTTTCATGTTGGGTTTGTAATTAGGCACACATCTGTTGAACGCTTCTCTGTATATATCAACGAAGTAAGAGTTTTTGACCTGTAGGTGGTTCATATTTGTTAGGTCACTCCGGCCTCTGCTGTGTCTCAGTCACCACAATGAATATATTGTCATCAATTACTCCGGCTCTGGTGGCTGTAAAACTTCCTGCTGTTGACATGGTATAGGTTATATATCCATATGCTGGTACATTAATTGGCGACTCTATCGGAGAGGCACATCATCATCATCATCATCTCCGACGCCTTGCTTCCCCCTGGGAAACCCCCACTAGAGGATGGCCATGACAGAAACGTCTCCAAGCTACTTTGTCAAGACATGCCTCCTTTGCCCGTGCCACAATGCCCCTTCCACTATGTGGAAGTTTTTCTTCAATATATTTTTCCACTTTCTTTTCCCATACCATAGGTGGTCTTCCACTACTAGCGGTTCCACTCACAGAGGAGAGGCACAACCTCGAGAATTCTCCAAAATAGTGGAGCCGTCTTCACCACGTCTGCTTTCCACGCTGTCTGTGTGTGTGTGTGTGTGTGTGTGTGTGTGTGTGTGTGTGTGTGTGTGTGTGTTGAAGAGGTATGTAGCTGCAAATGTAAACTATGTTGCATCTTTGACAATCAGCGTTAGAACGTTGAGTTAATTATGTCAACAGTAAATCATGGAAACCTGGATCATGTAGTTGATATTTTGCATCAAGAAATACGGCATCTATATTGTAGTTCTCATTAACTAGAACAAAAGTTCCCTTATAGCTGGTTTTTCGATCATGGCAATGTAATTTTCTGTTCATAAACCACGGTCTGGTTGTATGATATACCCCGCCACCCACACTTGTAGCATATTCAGGTTTTATTTAATTTGTTTTATTTATTTAATTTTTGTATTTTGTAGAGAGAGAGAGATGGCAGGGTTCCGTAAATGTGCCATACTTTTAAGGACACACACGTAATGTATAATTAGTTTAGGTATTGAGTGTAAATACACAACTAGTTTTATCCTTGTTAGTATAAAAGTCGATGTGGGTGTTGGATCTCCTAATACCCATATATCAATAAAGAATTGTAATGACTTTCTTGCTGTAGTGTTTAAAATTTATAACCGAGTTGTGATATAATGAGATATGTACTGTATATGCGTGGTCAGGAGACATTTTGGTTACACAATGCTAGCAAAATATTTTGAGAAACTACTTGAACCACAAATATCACGTTACTGGTGTTCATACGATAACGTTAACTGTCCTGATATTGAAGTATTAATGACCACAACTGCACAATTTAGTTATATACCAGGTCGTGGTGTTCTCAAGCTCCCCTGAGATAATCTGTCTAGCTGTTCTAGCTTAGTGAATAACATAAAATACTGATGACATGATAAAAACATTCATAGGATATAGGAGATTATGCATGGCATCTCTGTTAAATACAACACCAAAGTATAGGAACAGTAGAAGGCTGCTATCAATAAGAGACTAAATATGACTGCAATAACTGGGGATACATGAGGTGGAATGGACAATAGTTGGGGAGAGGGAGAAGTTAGGAAATAGTAAAGAATAACAAAAGAGGTGCCATACATTGATAAAGTCAATAACGATGGCAGACAGGGGAGCGGAAATATAAATAGGGAAGGTCAGAATAACGATGGGAGGAAGGAGAGAGAATGATAAAGGGGGACATCTGATGTAGGAAGGGGGAGTTTATAACAAATGGGGAATAGGGTGCCAGGGAGTGCGTGTGTGTGTGTGTGTGTGTGTGTGTGTGTATGTGTGTGTGTGTGTGTGTGTGAGAGAGAGAGAGAGAGAGTACTTGTGTGTGTGTGTGTGTGTGTGAGAGAGAGAGAGTACTCTCTCTCTCTCTCTCTATACGATGTACAGCGAACCCGGTCGGAAGATTTGCTTTTAAAGTACCAGCAGCTGATCAAGTCGTTTAAGGAGAAGTCATCAAGGATCATCGTCTCAGGAATCGTCCCCCGGCTCGGTGTAGAGAGCCGATTTTACAACATAGCCACCAGCACAAATCGTTGTCTAGCAAACCTCTGCAGGAAGGAGAACGTGGGATTCGTCGACACCTGGGACAATTTCTACTACGATGACTATTTGTTTTCGGACGATGGAGTTCATCTGAACCAGGTGGGAGCAGCACGTTTTGGGCGTCTTCTCAACGATGCGGTGAAGGATTTTCGGAGAAGAAATCGACTCAGCACAGGACAACCAGGAAGGAGGACCGAAGACAGCGAGGACGGCAATCTACAAAGGAATTAAATACTAATCCGTCAAGAACCGCGAATTTGGATAAAGCTCCACCAACACGACCCAAATTCAAAACCGTCAGGGATAACAACCGAGGACCGAGGACAGCCATGAATGTAAATGTAGATCCGACCAGAACCAAAAATTCGATTAAAGAACGATCTGCGAGTTCTAAAACCGCAACTTTAAAGGTTTTCTATGCAAACGCTCGTAGCATACGCAATAAATTTTCAGATTTAGAGGAACTAGTGTTTACAGAAAATTATGATGTGATTGGCATAACAGAATCTTGGCTCAATACACAAGATAGAGACTTTTTAGCAGAGTATTCACTTCCCGGTTATGTAATGTTTGAGAACAGCCGAATAAATAAAAATGGAGGTGGCGTTTTATTTTATATCAAAGAAAGTCTTAACCCGACCCTCGTGTCAAAACCTCAAATTGTGAACGTCGACACATCTTTTGTGCTAATAAAGAATAATAAAGGTACAAAAATAATACTTGCGTTAATATACAGACCTCCAGCTCAATCAGTGCAAACTGACCGAGAAATTTACGAACAAATTGCAGATGTAAGTAACTCACAAGATACCGTAATTTTTGGCGACTTTAATTTACCTGTGACCAAGTGGGGCGATACTCTTACTTCACACTCCGGACATGACTTGTATACGAACTTGCAAGAGAGTTCGCTTTATCAATTTGTTCGAATGCCGACCCGTGGTAATAACGTTCTTGACATTGTACTTGCAACAAAAGAAGAATTGATAGAGAATTTGAATGTTGGTGATGAATTCAGTAACAGCGACCATCGTACGATAACTTTCACTTTAAAGTTTACTAGTAACGAACCAAATAGTAGCATCGAAAAAGTCCCTAATTTCAAGAAAGCAAACTTCCATAAACTTAGAGCTATGTTTAAAGAAACTGACTGGAGCTTTTTAATTAACAATAACGACATAAATACATCTTGGAAGTTATTCGAAACCACTTACCTAAAAGCAGTGCAAGACTGCATACCATCGAAAATACGGCGTCCAGGCCATAATAATAAGCCCAAATGGTGGAATAAAGATATTTCAAACTGCCTGCTTGCTAAAAAATGTGCTAATGATAGATTAAAATCCTCACAAAATGACGAAGAACGGGTGAAATTTGTAGAGCTACGACGCAAAGCCAAAAAGTTAATTAAGCAAAGTAAAAAGACCTTAGAGTTACATATTGCGAATCAAAGTAAAACAAACCCGAAAGAATTCTATAGTTATATCAGAAAGAAAAAAGTAGTTACTTCAACTGTTGGACCGTTAGTCGATGAAAATGGAGAATACACCAAAGACGAAGTACAAATGAGTAATGCCCTCAATACCTTCTTCGCATCAGTTTTTACAACAGAAGACCTCAGTGATATCCCTACACCATCGCCGATTCAGATTGATAATTCAGATGTTCTAAGCAATATCACCGTTACAGAGAGAGAAGTATTGAATTGTTTAGATAAACTCAAGGTAAATAAAACGCCAGGACCTGATACAATCTCGCCTAGAGTTCTAAAGGAAGCTAAGAATGAGCTCTCCAAACCACTGACATTACTATTCAATAAATCCTTACAGTCTGGAACTATGCCTGATCAGTGGAAGCTAGCCAACGTAACACCGATATTCAAAAAAGGCAGCAAATCCCTACCCTGTAACTATCGTCCAATTAGCTTAACCTCAGTTGTATGTAAAATGCTAGAAACGGTCATACGAGACAGACTCGTAAATCACTTAGAGGAAAATAACATACTTAAAGATACTCAACACGGCTTTCGTAAAAAACGTTCCTGTTTAACAAACCTCTTAGACTTCTTCCACGATATCCTCAACCTCTACGATGAGAGTAAAGCTGTAGATATTATATACCTTGATTTTCAAAAGGCCTTTGACAAAGTTCCCCACAAACGTTTACTGCTAAAACTAAAAGCGCATGGAATACAAGACGGTGTGTTGAAATGGATAGAAAATTGGCTCAGCAACAGAAAGCAAAGAGTAGTCATAAACGGTAAGGCATCTAAATGGACCAATGTAAGTAGCGGGGTACCCCAGGGATCGGTACTAGGACCAATTCTCTTTCTAATTTACATCAACGACATAGATGAGGGTCTCACCTGCACAATCTCAAAATTTGCTGACGATACAAAAATTGCAAATAGCGTACTCTCAAAAGAACAAGTTGACGATATGCAACACAATCTAGATAAATTGTCATGTTGGGCCCAAATTTGGCAAATGAGTTTCAATGCGGATAAATGTAAAGTACTACATGTCGGATACCTAAATGAGAAAGCAAACTATTTGATGAATGGCACTCAGCTTAAGAATGTAAACAGAGAAACTGATCTGGGAGTAACAATATCGAGTAACCTAAAACCGAGTCAACAATGTTCAGAAGTTGTTAAGAAGGCAAACAAAATAATTGGCTTTATAGGCAGGTCATTTGAGCATAAATCCAAAGAAGTTATCCTAACCCTTTACAATTCCTTAGTCCGCCCTCTTCTGGAATACTGCGTTCAATCCTGGTGCCCTTATTACCAAAAAGATATAAACAAGCTAGAACGAGTTCAACGTAGAGTTACCAAAATGATACCTAGCCTAAAGAACAAACCATACGAAGAGCGTCTTAGAGAATTAAATCTATTTCCTTTAACCCAGCGCAGATTAAGAGGCGACTTAATTCAAGTGTTCAAAATCATCAAAGGCATCGACAATATGAACTGTAGTAAGTACTTCACTATCGACCAATCTAATTACACGCGGGGAAACGGTTGCAAAATTATTGGTAAATCTTTTAACTCGCACGAATCTAAGAATTTCTTCTTCAATCGAGTTGTCAACTTGTGGAATGGGCTTCCCCGAAACGTTATAGACTGCAGCACCGTTGATTCATTTAAATTCCGCCTAGACAAATATCTCGCATCAAACCCGCGACTGACTGCGTTTGTAAATGAAACTTTATCCTCCCCTCAGTTACTAACCCATATGTCCCCTACTAACTTCCTAGTCCTGCCACGTTAGTGGCAGGGCAGTAGTTCCCTTTCCAATGTTCCCTTACCCACTCTAAACCACTGTTTGGACACTTGATCCTCAGTGTTTTGGAGGACAAGCAGCCTAGAAGGGTCACTAGATCTGTTGTTGCTTGATTTCCTTTGTACTCCTTTGTACTCCTTTGTACTCCTTTGTATATATATATATATATATATATATATATATATATATATATATAGAGAGAGAGAGAGAGGGAGAAAGAGAGAGAGAGAGAGATATATGAAGATAGGTAGATAGAAATATAGATGGATAATTATTAATACTAAATATGATATATTTGGTTACACTAGGTTAAGTAAGTTTGAGTAGGTATTAACCCCTCTCTGGCGGCGACCGACTTAAGGCGGTCAAGAGAACCAAGGACTAAAGAGCGGGGACCGACTTAAGTCCAATGCGATGTTGAGAACATAATCGGCTCTGAGAGAGAGTCCGAGCGGTGGGAGGTGCGTGGGTCTACTCTGACCATTCGGCACGGCTCCCGTACCACCACTGGTCCCGCCTCCACACTCATCCACATCCACTGCCTCCCTAGACAGGGAAATATGTAAGAAAATTACCATATTTTTGGGATTTTGTACTCGCGTTGCAACATCGTTGCAAGACAACCAGTGGTCGTACAAGGATGGTTCAGGTGTCATTGGATAGCTCAATTATCGCCCTTTTACGGATACATAATTGTATTACGTTCTGGCTCTTGTTTATGCATGAAAAAGTGCATGGAATTAAGCTCATTTAGGGTAAATCTGCCTGCTTGGCAGGTAGTAGAAGTTACAAACCTAGCCGCTCGTTCAGTGTTAAATGCAATGGCATTACTTGGTAGTGAGACGGTGAGACCACCAGATGGTGAGGTAGACAGATGGTGAGGTAGACAGGTGGTGAGGTACATAAATGGTGAGGTAGACAGATGGTGAGGTAGACAGGGGGTGAGGTAGACAGATGGTGAGGTATGCAGATGGTGAGGTATACAGATGGTGAGGTAGACAGATAGTTAGGTAGATAGATGGTGAGGTAGACAGAATGGTGAGGTAGACAGGTAGTGAGGTAGATAGATGGTGAGGTGGACAGATGGTGAGGTAGACAGATGGTGAGGAAGACAGATGGTGAGGTGGACAGATAGTGAGGTAGACAGATGGTAAGGTAGACATATGGTGAGGTAGACAGATAGTGAGGTAGACAGATGGTGAGGTAGACAGATGGTGAGGTGGACAGATAGTGAGGTAGACAGATGGTGAGGTGGACAGATAGTGAGGTAGACAGATGGTGAGGTGGACAGATAGTGAGGTAGACAGATGGTGAGGTGGACAGATGGCGAGGTGGACAGATGGTGAAGTAGACATAGCGTGAGGTAGACAGATAATGAGGTGGACAGATGGTGAGGTAGACAGATGGTGAGATAGACAGATGGTGAGGTAGATAGATAGTGAGGAAGACAGATAGTGAGGTAGACAGATGATGAGGTGGACAGATAGTGAGGTAGACAGATGGTGAGGTAGACAGATAGTGAGGTAGACAGATGGTGAGGTGGACAGATGGTGAGGTAGACATATGGTGAGGTGGACAGATGGTGAGGTAGACAGATGGTGAGGTGGACAGATGGCGAGGTGGACAGATGGTGAAGTAGACAGATGGTGAGGTAGACAGATAGTGAGGTTGACAGATGGTGAGGTGGACAGATGGTGAGGTAGACAGATGGTGAGGTAGACAGATGGTGAGGTAGACAGTTGGTGAGGTGGACAGATGGTAAGGTAGACAGATAGTGAGGTAGATAGATGGTGAGGTGGACAGATGGCGAGGTGGACAGATGGTGAAGTAGACAGATGGTGAGGTAGACAGCTAGTGAGGTAGACAGATGGTGAGGTGGAGAGATGGTGAAGTAGACAGATGGGTGAGAGACATATGGTGAGGTTAGACATATGGTGAGGTAGACAGATAGTGAGGTAGACAGATGGTGAGGTAGACGGATGGTGAGGAAGACAGATGGTGAGGTGGACAGATGGCGAGGTGGACAGATGGTGAAGTAGACAGATGGTGAGGTAGACAGCTAGTGAGGTAGACAGATGGTGAGGTGGAGAGATGGTGAAGTAGACAGATGGTGAGGTAGACATATGGTGAGGTAGACATATGGTGAGGTAGACAGATAGTGAGGTAGACAGATGGTGAGGTAGACGGATGGTGAGGAAGACAGATGGTGAGGTGGACAGATGGCGAGGTGGACAGATGGTGAAGTAGACAGATGGTGAGGTAGACAGATAGTGAGGTTGACAGATGGTGAGGTGGACAGATGGTGAGGTAGACAGATGGTGAGGTAGACAGATGGTGAGGTAGACAGTTGGTGAGGTGGACAGATGGTAAGGTAGACAGATAGTGAGGTAGATAGATGGTGAGGTGGACAGATGGCGAGGTGGACAGATGGTGAAGTAGACAGATGGTGAGGTAGACAGCTAGTGAGGTAGACAGATGGTGAGGTGGAGAGATGGTGAAGTAGACAGATGGTGAGGTAGACATATGGTGAGGTAGACATATGGTGAGGTAGACATATGGTGAGGTAGACAGATAGTGAGGTAGACAGATGGTGAGGTAGACGGATGGTGAGGAAGACAGATGGTGAGGTGGACAGATGGTGAGGTAGACAGATGGTGAGGTAGACAGATGGTGAGGTGGACAGATGATGAGGTAGACATATGGTGAGGTAGACAGTTAGTGAGGTAGACACCCATGCATAAAAATTAGACCAAGAAACAAGTACATCTATTAGCTATCAAAGAGAAAATTAACTTCTATATACAAACAGGTGAAAGTAGTATGAATTTGACCAAATCGACTCATGCCTGAGTCGATTTGGCCAAACTAATATTCGACTAAAAAAAACAAAATTAATATAATTTTTTGTTTTTTTTCCCCTCTCTTTATTTCGTAAAAGTTTATGGGGTTTCATACAAGTTTCTGTGGGGATGATCAGGCCAGGGGTCTATTTTCGTAAAAGTCTATGGGGTTTGCATACAACTTTACGGATAGGTACATGTGGTAGATGTGTGGTAATTGAGCCGAAACCATTGAAGTGAAGTTAATTTCCTGTTTATACCTGGGAAAGGTTGAGTTCCAAGATTGTATTTCATAATTTTTTGCTGTCAATTATGGTTTAACATCTTCAAATGTAAGTATTATCAGAGAATAAGTATTTAGTATGATGCAGTTTTTCGTCTAGTTTCCGATTTCTACTGTTTTAGAGTCTGAATATATTAGAGAACGCTTGTTTATCGATAATTGTCAAAACAAAGTGCGGCTATGTGACACAAGACACGGGAAAATGGTTGATAGATGAGCTGATACGAATATGGAGGATTATGGGATGGATGTGGAAGACGGTGGGTGGGTGGGATGTGGAATAATAGGGAGGGAAAGGTGGAGGATGAGGAGAGAGAGAGAAATTGTTATAGGTTCGCTATGAGTGGATGGGTGGGTGGCTTGTGTAGTGGATGAGCGGATGCGAGTGACATCACGATTACCTGTCAATACTTGTCGACGGATGACAGTGAGGATGCGTGTTAATACTCGTTGGAATTATCCTGCTGGGGGATGTTAGGTGGGTGGGTGTTGTGGTGGATGAGCGAATGTGAGTGACGTCACGATTACCTGTCAATACTTGTCGATGGATGACAGTGAGGATGAGTGTTAATACTCGTTGATTGTCACGCTAGACAGACATCAGAGATGTTACTAGCAGGAATCCTTTTTATATTCATATACTGATGTTGTCATTCTTTTTTTGTTATTTTTCAGAGTGGGAGAGAACTTTCTACCTGGCTTCCCTACCCACGGTTAAGATAATCTTCCACTCATTAACACCTTATTTGCGGGCTAGGCGGTCTATTTGACCGTACCGCACAGCGTTTTTTTTAACCCTAAATAGGGTTGTTTCCGTGCTCATTTTCATGCCTAAATAAGACCCAGAGCGTAAAACAAGTATCTATCCCTGAAAGGGCGTAAACAGAGCTTTCCAATGACACCCGAACCATCCTTGTATGACCACTGGTTCTCTTGCAACGATCATGCAACACGAGTGCAAAAACCCTAAAATAAGGTAATTTCCTTACATAATTCCCTGTGTAGCGAGTGAGAAAGGAGGTAGGAAAGTAGAATACAGTTCAGTACATCCACACTCCACAGTGGTCGTGGGGAGCGGTCATAAGGTTACTACGCTCGTCCCACCGCTCAGCTCTCTCTCTCAGCAACATTACGTGCTGAAAATGGCGCTCGACAGCTGTCGTGCACCGCCACTTAGTCCAAATTTATTTCACTCGACATATGGTGCGCGCCGCCAGTTAAGGGTTAAGCACACAATTGCCAACGTGTTTGTTTTATGGTGTTATTATTGCTCTTATTCTTACATTAGTTATTCATGATGATAGAATTAGAAGGTAATACATCATTTATAGAAAACTAATATATATTTTAATATCCGCCTATATTTTAATATCCGCCTATAGAGTCAAGATTGGGGCTTTTTATCACCATCAAACTCTTTATTTTCCTCCATTTCCAAATCATCAGCGTTGGCACTTTCTTCCATCTATAATATCTGTCCTCATTTTTCAAACAATCTCAGTATACCCTTAGACAGTGAATTGTATACACGGCTTGTATAGCTCTCGCTCAGCTGATCATTCACGTTTTTCCCTATCTCAGCTTAACATTTGCAATGAGACAAATGTCTTGGTTAAATTTGTAAAATACATCCAACATCATTACATAATATTGCTGAGTTAATATCGAGTTACTGGAAAATAAAATAAAAAAAAAGCTGAGCAAGGGCTATACAAAGACTAAGCTATACTATAAAAACAAGGACAAATCAAACAAACGTTTCAAAAAAGGATTTTATTCAACGCATCATGGTAAGTACCAAAAGCTTAATGCACTGTATCATATCCCTCCTCTTCGGGTGTCGTCTCCCCAACTGGGGGTGTTTTAAGTGGTGGTTCTTCTACATTTGTAGTCGCTGTAGTACATCCAAACTGACGTTTCGGCAGTTCTCGCTGTTGATTGTCAGCTGGCGGAGGGGTGTTGATTATCACATATACCGTTACACTTAGTATTATCACTCCACTTCTTCTAAGGGTTTGAATAACTGCAACAGAAAAAAAACAAAATATATAAGACACACACGCATACACACACACACACACATATATACAAAATACTAGTATATTAATACTAGTACATTAATAATTAATTCCAGCATTGGTGTAAATATTGACGATCATATACTGTATATATTCACTCACCATCGTCTAGAACTCCCGACTCCTCCATCTTAGGCATAATTATGACGGCGTCCCTCCACCGAGTGTTATATAGATATATAATGTATGCATTCATGGCAACTATATCCGCTCAGTTGACAACGCCCGTTTTATTTAATGTGTTCATGATTCGGCTAATAACAATCATATCCATCAACTACTACAGCGAGTATTTTACTTTTTTTCCGCACTCCCCCAATGTCCTATCTCGGACATAGCCACCTCGCCCATAATTCCTTTCGTTTCCTATCTAGGCAGAAAGTCCTTATACAAGGCGGCATTTTGAAAAAAGTATAGCATGTTTTGATGATGCATTTATCATTCTGGTATTGATCCCCCCTTTCAAAGTTTCTATTAAAATACGCCAATGCGCCAATTAAACCCTTACAACTAATCAAATACACAAAGACCATAACATAAGCCCCACAAACAAAAGTGGAATTACTCTGCAGTCTAAACTGCAGACAATATAGTCTATAATCTTTAAGAGATTTAATTATATAATCAATTGTTTGTGAATAGACGTCCGGTCTGAGATTGTAACTGTCAAAAAATCCAATCTGTCGTGTGTTATGATTCATATAAAAAGCTAACCAATGACCAATCATGTTCGAATTTTCCCCTACCAATAAAATACAAACAAATACCCGATTTTTTCTTTTAATTATATTTGGCAAGCTCTCGACTGCAAAACACCCCAAAAACTCTGCTTTATCACCCAATACATTCTTCAATCCATTCTCTATCTCCCTTGCGTTCATTTTTTTTTTTTAGGCTCTAACCTTTGCTCTTATATGTCTTTGTGAATCAATTTCAATAATCCCAGTCGTCTCTCCAAAGAATAATATCACTCGATTATCATCAACCCCGTTAGCAAAACTGAGATAAATTCTTAAATTCCTCATCAGCAATTTCATGCACAAAGTTAAACACTCCCACCATTCGCCCGTGAGCGAAACTCTTAAAGTCTATGGTGTGCTCGTGATCGAGTCCCAAAGATTCTAATGTGCTATAATAGAAAGTCGAATATTTATTCGTGAATTCAGATCTAAGATTGTATTGGGTGCTTCCATTAATAGTTACTCTGGTCTTTGATAAGCTGCCATTAGTTAGATATATGGGGTTCTTGATATAATTACCATTCATGGAATTCATATCAAGAATTATCATAAATAATTGTTCTGGTATTACTTGAGACCACGGCAGATCCGCGGAAAGACTCCTCTGATTTTGACCTAAAACATAACTCTTATGAAGCGTTGGAGTATATGTATACTCTAGGGTCTAACCTAAAACATAGCTCTTATAAATCGTTTGAGTATATGTATACTCTAGGGTCTTACCTAAAACATAGCTCTTATAAAGCGTTCGAGTATATGTATACTCTAGGGTCTTACCTAAAACATAGCTCTTATGAATCGTTCGTGTATATGTATACTCTAGGGTCTTACCTAAAACATAGCTCTTATAAAGCGTTCGAGTATATGTATACTCTAGGGTCTTACCTAAAACATAGCTCTTATAAAGCGTTCGAGTATATGTATACTCTAGGGTCTTACCTAAAACATAGCTCTTATAAAGCGTTCGAGTATATGTATACTCTAGGGTCTTACCTAAAACATAGCTCTTATAAAGCGTTCGAGTATATGTATACTCTAGGGTCTTACCTAAAACATAGCTCTAATGAAGCGTTCGAGTATATGTATACTCTAGGGTCTTACCTAAAACATAGCTCTTATAAAGCGTTCGAGTATATGTATACTCTAGGGTCTTACCTAAAACATAGCTCTTATAAAGCGTTCGAGTATATGTATACTCTAGGGTCTTACCTAAAACATAGCTCTTATGAAGCATTCGAGTATATGTATACTCTAGGGTCTTACCTAAAACATAGCTCTTATAAAGCGTTCAAGTATATGTATACTCTAGGGTCTTACCTAAAACATAGCTCTTATAAAGCATTCGAGTATATGTATACTCTAGGGTCTTACCTAAAACATAGCTCTTATGAAGCGTTCGAGTATATTTATACTCTAGGGTCTTACCTAAAACATAGCTCTTATAAAGCGTTCGAGTATATGTATACTCTAGGGTCTTACCTAAAACATAGCTCTTATAAAGCGTTCGAGTATATGTATACTCTAGGGTCTTACTCATCAAGGAGTTGTTTAAACTCTCTAACGCACTCATGTAAGGGAATACACGATCCACCCATAATTTGGCAGAATTAATAATGTATCTAAAATTTTTGTTGGGTTGGTCAGTTCCAATCACCCACTTAGGGCTATTCATTTCTAATCTAATACGCAATGATACCCCATCCAAAATATACTGATTGCATAGCGCGACATGATCATTTACGTCAAGGGCGGAAGTCGTATCCTCCTTAACCACGCCTATATCCAAGTCAATCGTTAATGTTGACAAATCTAGAAATTGAATGGTCACCCCAGGAATTCGAAATTCTCTGTAATTGTCGGATTTGGTGTTATTCAACCCTACATTTACTGGGAGAACATCAAGTTTAGTACGACCAGCAATAGCGCTTTCCACTATCCATGGTCTGGTGGATACAGGGAATGACGAGCTTACGCTGGCATTATATTTCTTAAAAGGCACTTCACTCCCAGTACCCTGGATCGCGAGTGCTATTGCGGTCATAGCTGCTGACAAACTAAACACAGCTACACAAATATATCATTTGTATAACATTTATTCAAGCTTGATCTCTTTCGCTTCACTCTTCTTTTTACTCTAGCTGAAACCTTTTTCTTTCTTTTCCCTCCACGTAGCACACGCTCGCCCGTTCTCTTTAATGCGTTCTCTTTTTAGTGACGCTCTTACATTTTACCCTTGCATTACATCCCCGAGAACTCTCCTCCCAAAATCTACTGATCACTCCTATTCCAAAGGGAAATACTGCCTCATCATCTCCTAATGACTATCGCCCTATCTCCATTACACCTATCCTATCCAAGCTCTATGAGAGGCTTTTGTCCAGACGCCTTTCCTCTTATTGTAATAGTCATAATTTGATACCAAACTCACAGTTTGGTTTTCTCGTAAGGGACTGGGTTCATGTGATGCGCTTCTGACACTCACCCATGACTTGCAATCTTCATTGGACCAGGGACATGAGTCTCGTGTTGTGGCTATTGACTTTAGTTCTGCTTTTGATTTAGTCAACCATAAAGCACTCTGTATAAGTTACAGCTCATCGGTATTGGTGGCAATTTTTTAAGGATCTTTGAAGATTTTTTGACGAAAAGATCTCAGTCTGTGGTCATTGATGGGTGTCATTCACCTTCTGTTACTGTTGTTTCTGGTGTTCCACAAGGCAGTGTCCTTGGGCCTTTGCTTTTTATTATTTTTACTGCTGACCTGTGTTCCGAGCTTGAAAATAAACTAATCTCCTATGCTGATGATACAACTTTATATGCGTCAATTCCATCACCAATAGATCGACACGTAATTGCTACTGCTCTGAATAGGGATTTAGCCAAAATTACATCATGGTGTGAATTTTGGGGCATGAAACTTAATGCTAGTAAAACACACTCCATTATCATCAGAAGATCTCTACCTTGGATCCTCCCCATCCTTATCTACAAGTTTCTGGCGAGCAAATTGAGAATGTGGATACTCTGCGTTTGTTAGGAGTTACTCTTGATCCCAAACTTACTTTTGAAAAGCATATTCGTTCTTTCTCCTCTTACATTTCCCAAAAAATTGGTCTGCTTTGCAAGGTTTATAAAACATTTGTTTTGACGCCACAGTTATCAAGTCTTTTTATGCTTTTATTTTGCCACATTTCGAGTACTGCTCACCTGTCTGGTTGTCAGCAGCTGACTGCCATCTCAAGTTGCTTGACAGGTCGCTAAATTCCATCAGTTTTATTCTACCTCATTTGTCTCTTGATCTGTGTCATCGACGTAAAGTTGGTGCCCTTAGTCTTTTATTTAAAGTTTTTAACAACCCTCAGCATCCCTTACATGGGGTTCTGCCTGGGCTCTATGTCCGGGCTTGTGCAACTAGATTCACAAGCAATCTTAATGATCTTGCCATGAGCCGTGTTAATTTTTTTACTACACAGTTTTCACGGTGTTTTGTGCCGGCCATGGTTGACATGTGAAATAAGTTGCCAAATGAGCTAGTCAATTCATCTCATATCTCCATTTTTAAGTCTAGAGTTAATGCTTTTTTGCAGCATTAATACTAATTTTTAAACTTATTTTATTCTATTTTATTGTATTATATTTATACTTGATATCCTCCACTGCATAATTTGTTATCTGTGCTTAATATGTGTATATGTACAGTATACAGTATATGTTTTTATTTTTTTCCTAAGTTGCCGTAGTCTCTCTCCAGTGCCTCCGGGTGTTTTGTGTGGATTCATCTTGATGGTGTTTCTGCACCCTGGTTGGAGACTTCGGCATCTCATATAATAATAATAATAATAATAATAATGTCGAAATGAGGCCTAGTATCAGGTCTCGACAATCATTTTGAAATAATTTGAATTCAAATCCGGAAAAAATCAATTCGACTCGTCTGGAGTAATGCATAGTGTTGGTCACCATATTCTAAATATATATTGCAAAAAATTAAGTGAGTTCAAAGAAGTGTTTTATAATACGAAGAGTATCCCGAGGTAGCAGTAGCAAATAGATTAGTTGTAGTGGTAGTAGTTGCACACACATGCACACCTGCAATTCAATTATACACCTTCAATTAACTATTGAAGGTGTAAAAATATAAAAATAATCTACAAGTTGTTGAACATCAATGTTTTTTTGTATTGCTTCTCGTTGCAATTTTCCTCAAGAAGGTTGTAAACGCCATCAGTTTGGCAGTGAGTGAGTTGAGGGAAATCTTCAAGATTCAGGTTCATTCTCTCCACTTCAAGTAAAATTAAAGCACAAATATGCAAGATGATATACAGGGTGTTCGTAAAGTCCTTGAGTGGATTTAAATATTTATTTAACTAAACCCATTAGGGATAGATTGATGCTGTTGTGTGCATAATATGGAGTACACAATAGAGTTTTATTATATTAGTTACACAATATAGTTTCATTCATTAAATGAATTACACAGTTGTCAAGTCTTATAGATCGTATAGTGGATCTGGGTTTCTTTATAGGACAATAAAGGGAGGTTAAACATTAGCCTCGTGCTCATGGAATGAGCTTGTATATTAGATCTGGGTATAATGCTCAGCACTTAACTAATCATATGTGAAATGCCATGAGATGCAGTTAGTTAAAGTGTCCAGCAAGTATCATAATCATTACATTTTTAGCCTGTACAGAAAGCCTGATGGTAACAATGACATAATTATATGACTGCTTCTTAACAGCCATGGCTTCAATACAGTCTGTAGATGTCAAATCATCCTTTATTTTTGTTGGTGATGTCAATGCGCATCATCAAGAGTGGTTGAACTGGGCCTCTCCAACTAAAAGAAATTATATTGCTGCCTTGGATTTTGCAAACGTATCTGGTTGTGAACAGCTAATCCAAGGACCTACTCATATGTCTGGAAATTGTCTTGATCTAGTACTAACAGATATTCCTGGCATTGTAGAAACCTCCGTTCTTGTACCTGTTGGCACTTCCGACCACAATGCCATCATGTGTAAAATTAATCTTGATTTTTCTGTTCCTGGTATTACTCTCTCACGTAAAGTCTACCTTTAATCCCGGGTTAACTGGGACAATGTTTGTAATGATGTTTGTAAAATTGAGTGGAATCACATCCTAGGATCTCATGACCCGGTTTCAGCTCTCAACAATTCCCTTCTTGGTATCCTTCGCAAAAATGTTCCATCAAAAAACAATTAAATCTCGTATCAGGGATAAAGCATGGTTTAATGATGACTGCAAGCGTGCATTTGATTACAAACAGGCTGCATATCGTCTATGGACTTGCATTGGGAAAATTATGATTCAAAAGGGCAGCTGCACAGAGAGTTTATGATGGTGCTGAGAGGCATTATAACTCCCATCTTCAGGATGTTCAGGCAGGAGCTACACAACCTCATAAATGGTGGTCCACTTTGAAGTTCTATTTATTTGGAATAGATTCCCCCATGCCTTCTCTTTGGGATTCTGATATTTCCATTTCATTTGATCCATTATCGAAGGCTAATATATCTAATATTTGTATTAATAAGCAGAGTAATCAGGAATTGGCTTTGCCATTGACATGTTTCCCTAGACCCTCAATTCAATGGCATTCAAATCAGCTGAACTGAAAAAGGTACTTGCTGGATCTTGATACCTATGGTGGCACAGAACCGGATGGGTTTTTTCCCACTCTTTTTTAACAAGGTTGCAGTGGTCTTGGCACCTAAATTGGTTGTGGTGCTTCGGTTGCTTTTGAAATCAGGTAGTTTTCCTCTTTGCTGGCGTAAGGCTAGTATCACTCCTATTCCAAAGGGAAATACTGCCTCATCATCACCTAATGACTTGGGGATGGCTATCCTCCGGGGCGATGCCACCAGCGTCATGAGCTCAGTACGACGGCCATGCCACTGTGTGAGGCCCGGGCAGGGGTGGTGTATCCGTTGCCTTTCCACGGTAGAGTGTAAAAATAAAAATGATTTGTATTTAACATGTTTTATGTACATAACTAAAAGGAGATGTTTCGGATGGTTGAAAGCCACAGTTGCTCGCGCGTTTGGGGCTAGCAACACGTATTATGAAAAACATGTATCCATCATACAATTCACTTTCTCTCACACAACCCCGCAATTTACCAGAGGATAATAGGTTTTTCACAATACATAGACGAAGGTCTTTATAAAAAAAAAAAAATCAAAACAATTGCATTAGTTAAAGACCTGGGGGTTCTTATATCTGAAAACCTAAAGACGTCAGATCAATGTGCAGCAGCTGCGAACAAGGCCAATCGAGATTGGGATATATTAAGATAAATGTTCCTTATAAAATGAAAACATTACAGTACCTTTATTGAAAAGCACATTAAGGTCCCATCTTGAATATGGCATGCAAGGACATTGAGAAACTCAAGTCGGTGCCGCGTAGAGCGACAAAGTTGACTCCGTCACTAAGAAATAAATCTTATCATGAAAGATTAAATTTTTGTATTATGTTTTTTACTTAAGAAAAGAAGATTGAGAGGTCAATTCATCGAGTGTTTCAAGATACCAAAGGAATTTGACAACATTGATGTAGATCTACTTTTTAAAATAGATAATAGTTCATTAACTCAGGGAAATGGATTGAAATTAAATACCAGGAGGGCGAATCTCGATGTCACAAAGCACTTCTTCACCTACAGTGTGGTGACCGAGTGGAACACATTGCCAGAGAAACTGGTACAATGTAAGACAATTGACACATTCGAATGAAGTCTAGACATTCATTTTGAGGAGCTTGGAATATTAAAGTAAAAAAATACAATAAAAGGTTAAGCATCAGTAGTATATAATATTTCTCAACTGCGTTTATTACTATACATTTCCCAGTTGAAGTGTTTCTCATTCTGCTGGGGGACTTGTTTTTCCAACTAAATTTCGGAGGGAGAGGTTGGTGGGGAGAGAGCCTTTTGCTTTGCTGTCCTGGCCTTCCACTTTTTAGCAAATTCTATTTTAGCATTAAGTCTCGGACCCTAAGTTGACTCGTCAATCCTGTAAGTCCTTCAGTAAACTGCCACGGGTTGTCCTTCTCACAGGGGATAGGTTCCCTTGGGGGCATTCTATGTATGGCCACCCTCATAAAGGGGAGTAAAGTGTCTAGATAGATAGATAATGATATATAACTCTATACAGCTGTAGACTGATCGAAAGAACCAAACTATTTAAAGCATTGTATAAAAGACAATTATATATACCGCATATAATATCATACACATTTGAAGAAATATATATTTTTTACAAGACCCATATGTTCAGCACACACAAACACACACTCACAATCTTTATAGGAAAACATACGCTCACTGAACATACTGCTCAATTATAAACGGGATGGTTTAAACATTAGTTAAGCCAAAACAAATGTCTCTAAACCTAAACTACTTTGCCTTAAACGATGTCACATGATCCTTGTTGTTGGGTAAGTAATTTCTTGCAATATGTGGAAGCCCGATAGTATCCAATTTTGCATACTATTTAAAAGGATGTACAGGTATATACATAATTGTGAAATTAACCTTATATAAAAATAGAACACTATGAAGTTAAGTCCATATATACACTACATTTGAAAATAAATAGTGAAAATGTGTCCAAATATTATCCTGACTGCCACATGTATTTGTAATATATCATTAATCGATTTTAGGAGCAGAGTTGGTTGTTGGATAGAACATAATAATTGATATTGGTTCAGGAGTAATTTATCGAGAGGACTTCCCTAGTGGTTAAGGCCCCATTAATTGCTCTTTCCATTCACATATGCATAGCCTATGTGAGTTGCAGTTGGGATGTGTGTACATGCTTAGATTGATATGCAGGATTTGAAGTTGCATAATAAATCATAGGCAGTGTCCACCATTCTTTAACTGTCTTCGTGGCGCAATGCATAGGGTGTGATTTTCGGTGTGAGCGTCCTGGGTTCGAATCCACGGACTGCCACATGTGTTTGTAATATTTCATTAATCAATTTTAGGAGTAGAGTTGGTTGTTGGATAGAACATAATAAATAATACATAAGCTGCTAGACATGCCGAGACTTACTAAGAAATCAAATATACAAAACGAAAGAGCAGATAATCCGGATTATTCCTACATTAAAAGCTGGAGCAAAAATTTAAGAGAAAGACTTCAAATTCTAATATCACTGGTTCCACTGACACATAAATGCAGAGTAAGAAATATAATATCGAATTGCAATAGCATTTTGTACACACATAACGTATATTGCAGTTTAGTAGGGCAGTAACTGACCAACAACACAACAGTAATTGAATTGGGTATGACTTAAGTACAGGTTGCAAATGTATTAATGATTAAGACATTGACCTATAAATATGAAGACAATGTGTTGTTTTAGTGCTTATAAATGAATAACTGTTGACGTTCAGTTGGAACAAATAATATAGTTAATGGCAACAAATCAACACATAATACACTAGAAGAAGTAATTGGGTGTGCTAAATTTAAGGATACAGGTCTTGAGCGCATTATACTGTATATGCAATTATATTTACACTTTCAATCATTTGACGCCAAAATTCCCTTTTATTATTATCTAGCCGTTTACAGATGACCTTTTCAGTTATGAGATAACCTTAAGGTAAACACTAGCACAATAGACATTGTAACTCCGACATGTTAATCTTAATATTAATATATTTTTTTCAAAATGGAGCTAGACTAATTGGCTTCATCTAACCAAACGGAGTTTACAGGGCGGTAATTCATACAGTCATAATCAATAACTATGCGAACAATTCGATCACATTTTATGGAAAATCTAAAGAGAGAGAGAGAGAGATTTTTGTTTTACATCGAGTTACATAAATACAGCGGTTGCACAACCCTTACAACCCCTACTATACTATGTTTGTTTTCCACCTGACGGTAAATTGGTTTGTCTTCAGCTTGATTACTAATTTTGTATGGAGGTTTTGTAGCGAAATCTGTTGTTAATTATGAAATTTTGGCACTAATATGAAGCAGGGACATTGTAGTTTCTTAATTTGTCCTTACATATCGAACAATCAGTTGCTGAGCGATTCAATTTACCGACAGATGTAATGAAACCGAGTATAGGGAGGCCTCACTAAATGTTTAACAACATTTTCTTAGTGAAAAGTAAGGTTAGCTAAGCAGAAGGCTCTCTCCCCACCCACCACTCCAGAGAGAGAGAGAGAGATAGATAGTTACATAGAGTTACATATATACACAGACTACACAGACCTTGTAGTCCCTACTAGGTAGCCCGGACTTAATGCTAAAATAGAATTTGCTAAAACGTGGAAGGCCAGGACAGCAAAGCAAAAGGCTCTCTTCCCACCCACCTCTCCCTCCGAAATTTAGTTGGGAAAACAAGTCCCCCAGCAGAATGAGAAAAACTTCAACTGGGAAATGTATAGTAATAAACGCAGTTGAGAAATATTATATACTACTGATGCTTAACCTTTTATTTTTTTGTTTTACTTTAATATTCCAAGCTCCTCAAAATGAATGTCTAGACTTCATTCGAATGTGTCAATTGTCTTACATTGTACCAGTTTCTCTGGCAATGTGTTCCACTCGGTCACCACACTGTAGTTGAAGAAGTGCTTTGTGACATCGAGATTCGCCCTCCTGGTATTTAATTTCAATCCATTTCCCTGAGTTAATGAACTATTATCTATTTTAAAAAGTAGATCTACATCAATGTTGTCAAATTCCTTTGGTATCTTGAAACACTCGATGAATTGACCTCTCAATCTTCTTTTCTTAAGTGAAAAACATAATAACAAAATGTATAGTCTTTCATGATAAGATTTATTTCTTAGTGACGGAATCAACTTTGTCGCTCTACGCGGCACCGACTCGAGTTTCTCAATGTCCTTGCACGCCATATTCAAGATGGGACCTTAACCCGTGGAGCCCCGGCTAGTTTTGTAATGTTTGCGCACCAGAACCCGGCCGGTTTTCAAAAAATGGTTTTATTCCAGAAACAATAGCGAATGGGTTAGGAATGAAGGAAAAACCACGAAAAACCGCTCAAAAAGCTTAAAAAATGGTCCTACAGAGCCCCCGAAAACGGATTTTATAAGAGTAAAAAATTGAAGGCAATTATCCCCAAAAAACAGGTTTTTGCGCGCTCGCGCGCACGCACGTGGACTTTGAGAGTTTTCAGCCATCGGCACGGTTGCGTGGGATACGTACACAGTTCCCATACAAATCTGAGCCCTCTTGAGTGGCTACACCTGAGGTTACGGTCGGCGCAATTAGGGTGACGCGCCAGGCGCGTCTCTGGGGCTGTGCGTTACATACATCGCCGACGCGTCAGGCGCGTCGCTGGGGCTGTACGGGTTAATGTGCTTTTCAATAAAGGTACTGTAATGTTTTCATTTTATAAGGAAAATTTATCTTAATATATCCCAATGCTCGATTGGCCTTGTTCGCAGCTGCTGCACATTGATCTGACGTCTTTAGGTTTTCAGATATAAGAACCCCCAGGTCTTTAACTAATGCAATTGTTTTTATTTTTTTTTATAAAGACCTTCGTCTATGTATTGTGAAAAACCTATTATCCTCTGGTAAATTGCTGGGTTGTGTGAGAGAAAGTGAATTGTATGATGGATACATGTTTTTCATAATACGTGTTGCTATCCCCAAACGCACGAGCAACTGTGGCTTTCAACCATCCGACACATCTCCTTTTAGTTATGTACATAAAACATGTTAAATACAAATAATTTTTATTTTTACACCCTACCGTGGAAAGGCAACGGATACACCACCCCTGCCCGGGCCTCACACAGTGGCATGGCCGTCGTACTGAGCTCATGACGCTGGTGGCATCGCCCCGGAGGATAGCCATCCCCAAGTCATTAGGTGATGATGAGGCAGTATTTCCCTTTGGAATAGGAGTGATACTAGCCTTACGCCAGCAAAGAGGAAAACTACCTGATTTCAAAAGCAACCTAAGCACCACAACCAATTTAGGTGCCAAGACCACTGCAACCTTGTTAAAAAAGAGTGGGAAAAAACCCATCCGGTTCTGTGCCACCATAGGTATCAAGATCCAGCAAGTACCTTTTTCAGTTCAGCTGATTTGAATGCCATTGAATTGAGGGTCTAGGGAAACATGTCAATGGCAAAGCCAATTCCTGATTACTCTGCTTATTAATACAAATATTAGATATAATATTGGCCTTCGATAATGGATCAAATGAAATGGAAATATCAGAATCCCAAAGAGGAGGCATGGGGGAATCTATTCCAAATAAATAGAGCTTCAAAGTGGACCACCATTTATGAGGTTGTGTAGCTCCTGCCTGAACATCCTGAAGATGGGAGTTATAATGCCTCTCAGCACCATCATAAACTCTCTGCGCAGCTGCCCTTTTGAATCATAATTTTCCCAATGCAAGGGGATTTGATTACGGTTCCATAGACGATATGCAGCCAGTTTGTCATCAAATGCACGCTTGCAGTCATCATTAAACCATGCTTTATCCCTGATACGAGATTTAATTGTTTTTTGATGGAACTTTTTTGCGAAGGATACCAAGAAGGGAATTGTTGAGAGCTGAAACCGGGTCATGAGATCCTAGGATGTGATTCCACTCAATATTACAAACATCATTACAAACATTGTCCCAGTTAACCCGGGATTAAAGGTAGACTTTACGTGAGAGAGTAGCCTAATACCAGGAACAGAAAAATCAAGATTAATTTTACACATGATGGCATTGTGGTCGAAAGTGCCAACAGGTACAAGAACGGAGGTTTCTACAATGCCAGGAATATCTGTTAGTACTAGATCAAGACAATTTCCAGACATATGAGTAGGTCCTTGGATTAGCTGTTCACAACCAGATACGTTTGCAAAATCCAAGGCAGCAATATAATTTCTTTTAGTTGGAGAGGCCCAGTTCAACCACTCTTGATGATGCGCATTGACATCACCAACAAAAATAAAGGATGATTTGACATCTACAGACTGTATTGAAGCCATGGCTGTTAAGAGGCAGTCATATATGTCATTGTTAACATCAGGATACAGGCTAAAAATGTAATGATTATGATTCTTGCTGGACACTTTAACTAACTGCATCTCATGGCATTTACACATATGCTTAGTTAAGTGCTGAGCATTATACCCAGATCTAATATACAAGCTCATTCCATGAGCACGAGGCTAATGTTTAACCTCCCTTTATTGTCCTATAAAGAAACCCAGATCCACTATACGATCTATAAGACTTGACAACTGTGTAATTCATTTAATGAATGAAACTATATTGTGTAACTAATATAATAAAACTCTATTGTGTACTCCATATTATGCACACAACAGCATCAATCTATCCCTAGTCTCGACAATCATTGTGAAATAATTTGAATTCAGATCCGGAAAAAATCAATTCGACTCGTCTGGAGTAATGCATAGTGTTGGTCACCATATTCTAAATATATATTGCCAAAAATTAAGTGAGTTCAAAGAAGTGTTTTATAATACGAAGAGTATCCCGAGGTAGCAGTAGCAAATTGATTAGTTGTAGTGGTAGTAGTTGCACACACATGCACACCTGCAATTCAATTATACACCTTCAATTAACTATTGAAGGTGTATAAATATAAAAATAATCTACAAGTTGTTGAACATTAATGTTTTTCTGTATTGCTTCTCGTTGCAATTTTCCTCAAGAAGGTTGTAAACGCCATCAGTTTGGCAGTGAGTGAGTTGAGGGAAATCGTCAAGATTCAGGTTCATTCTCTCCACTTCAAGTAAAATTAAAGCACAAATATGCTAGATGATATACAGGGTGTTCGTAAAGTCCTTGAGTGGTTTTAAATATTTATTTAACTAAACCCATCTGATACTAGGCCTCATTTCGACATTATTATTATTATTATTATTATTATATGAGATGCCGAAGTCTCCAACCAGGGTGCAGAAACACCATCAAGATGAATCCACACAAAACACCCGGAGGCACTGGAGAGAGACTACGGCAACTTAGGAAAAAATAAAAACATATACTGTATACTGTACATATACACATATTAAGCACAGATAACATATTATGCAGTGGAGGATATCAAGTATAAATATAATACAATAAAATAGAATAAAATAAGTTTAAAAATTAGTATTAATGCTGCAAAAAAGCATTAACTCTAGACTTTAAAATGGAGATATGAGATGAATTGACTAGCTCATTTGGCAACTTATTACACAAGTCAACCATGGCCGGCACAAAACACCGTGAAAACTGTGTAGTAAAAAAATTAACACGGCTCATGGCAAGATCATTAAGATTGCTTGTGAATCTAGTTGCACAAGCCCGGACATAGAGCCCAGGCAGAACCCCATGTAAGGGATGCTGAGGGTTGTTAAAAACTTTAAATAAAAGACTAAGGGCACCAACTTTACGTCGATGACACAGATCAAGAGACAAATGAGGTAGAATAAAACTGATGGAATTTAGCGACCTGTCAAGCAACTTGAGATGGCAGTCAGCTGCTGACAACCAGACAGGTGAGCAGTACTCGAAATGTGGCAAAATAAAAGCATAAAAAGACTTGATAACTGTGGCGTCAAAACAAATGTTTTATAAACCTTGCAAAGCAGACCAATTTTTTGGGAAATGTAAGAGGAGAAAGAACGAATATGCTTTTCAAAAGTAAGTTTGGGATCAAGAGTAACTCCTAACAAACGCAGAGTATCCACATTCTCAATTTGCTCGCCAGAAACTTGTAGATAAGGATGGGGAGGATCCAAGGTACGAGATCTTCTGATGATAATGGAGTGTGTTTTACTAGCATTAAGTTTCATGCCCCAAAATTCACACCATGATGTAATTTTGGCTAAATCCCTATTCAGAGCAGTAGCAATTACGTGTCGATCTATTGGTGATGGAATTGACGCATATAAAGTTGTATCATCAGCATAGGAGATTAGTTTATTTTCAAGCTCGGAACACAGGTCAGCAGTAAAAATAATAAAAAGCAAAGGCCCAAGGACACTGCCTTGTGGAACACCAGAAAAAACAGTAACAGAAGCTGAATGACACCCATCAATGACCACAGACCGAGATCTTTTCGTCAAAAAATCTTCAAAGATCCTTACAAAATTGCCACCAATACCGATGAGCTGTAACTTATACAGAAGTGCTTTATGGTTGACTAAATCAAAAGCAGAACTAAAGTCAATAGCCACGACACGAGACTCATGTCCCTGGTCCAATGAAGATTGCAAGTCATGGGTGAGTGTCAGAAGCGCATCACATGAACCCAGTCCCTTACGAAAACCAAACTGTGAGTTTGGTATAAAATTATGACTATTACAATAAGAGGAAAGGCGTCTGGACGAAAGCCTCTCATAGAGCTTGGATAGGATAGGTGTAATGGAGATAGGGCGATAGTCATTAGGAGATGATGAGGCAGTATTTCCCTTTGGAATAGGAGTGATAATAGCCTTAAGCCAGCAAAGGGGAAAACTACCTGATTTCAAAAGCAACCTAAACACCACGGCCAATTTAGGTGCCAAGACCACTGCAACCTTTTTAAAAAAGAGAGGGAAAAACCCATCCGGGTCTGTGCCACCATAGGTATCAAGATCCAGCAAGTACATCTCAGTTCAGCTGATTTGAATGCCATTGAATTGAGGTTGGGTCTAGGGAAACATGTCAATGGCAAAGACAATTCCTGATTACTCTGCTTATTAACACCTAATGAGCGGCCTAGGCTGTAATTTATATGTACCGCCCAGCGGGGTGTTTTTACCCTAAATAGGGTTGTTTACGTGATCATTTTCATGCCTAAATAAGACCCAGAGCGTAAAACAAGTATCTATCCCTGGAAGGGCATAAACAGAGCTTTCCAATGACACCCCAACCATCCTTGTATGACCGATAGTTTTCTTGCAACGATCGCGCAACACGAGTGCAAAAACCATGTAATTAGGTACTTTCCCTACATAATTCCCTGTGTAGCGAGTGTGAGGGGGGAAGGAAGGGTGGTTTTCACTTCAGTTGGCCCACCGCGGTGGTGTGCGACGGTCATAGCCTTACTACGCTCCTCACACCACTCAGCTCTCTCTCTCTGGAACATTACGTGCTGAAAATGGCACACGACATAAGTTGTGAACCGCCACTTAGTCCAAATTTCTTTCACACGACATAAGTTGCGCGCTGCCAATAAAGGGTTAATAAAAATATTAGATAGAATATTGGCCTTCGATAATGGATCAAAAGAGATGGAGCCATCAGAATCACAAAGAGGAGGCATGGAGGAATCTATTCCAAATAAAGAGGATTTCAAAGCGGACCACCATTTATGAGGCTGTGTTGCTCCTGCCAAAACATCCTGAAGATGGGAGTTATAATCCCTCTCAGCACCATCATAAACTCTCTGCGCAGCTGCCCTTTTAAAAATATAATTTTCCCAATGCAAGGGGGTTTGATTACGCCTCCATAGACGATGTGCAGCCTGTTTGTCATCAAATGCACGCTTGCAGTCATCATTAACCCATAATTAGCGGCGAGCAACATAAGTCGAGTTAAATAAAGCTGGACTATGTGGCGGCGCTCGACATAACTCGAGTGGCAATTTCAGCACGTAATGTGGCTGAGAGAGAGAGACAAGTGGTGGCAGGAGACTAGCGAGCGTATGACTGCTCCAGACCACCGCGGCGAACCTACTGACACAAATCTCAGCTCCCTCCTCCCTCTCTCACTCGCTACATACTCAATTATGTACTGAAAGTACCGAATTACCTGCTTTTTGCACTCGCGTTGCACGGTTATTGCAAGAAAACTATCCATCATACAAGGATCGTTATGGTGTCATTCGAAAGCTCTGTTTACGCCCTTTCAGGGATAGGTACTTGTTTTACGTTCTGGGTCTTATTTAGGCATGAAAATGATCACGTAAACAGCCCTATTTTGGCTAAAAACACCCCGCTGTGCGGTACACATAAATAAACCGCATAGGCCGCTCGTAAGGTGTTAAACCATGCTTTATCCCTCATACGAGACTTAATTGTTTTTGATGGAACTCTTTTGCGAAGGATACCAGGAAGGGAATTGTTGAGAGCTGAAACCGGGTCATGATATCTTAGTATGTGATTCCACTCAATATTACAAACATCATTATAAACGTTGTACCAGTTAACCCGGGATTTAAGAATAGTAATAATAGAATCATCTAGTAGTTAGAATGAATAAAGATATAGGAGTATATATTAAGTAGAAGAAGAAATAGAAAGCATGGAGAGAAAGTGGAAGGAAATTGAAGAAAGATGAGAATGTTCTTCCCTTCTCTTATATTCTCCCCTTCTTCCCTTCTCTCCCCTCATACCAATGTTTATGTGAACGTCACTGACGCGAGGGTTCGCTGTGACAAATGGACTTTAGTTGAATGTTTATATAAGTGTAATAAAGCAATCCAGTACATTGTAAGAGATATTTTTATGTACAATAGATTAGGAAGTAGTTAGATGCCATATTGATAAGATGTAATTAGAGATATATACTGTGAATATACCTTAAATGAGCTCTACATGTGAAATGTAAACAAGTGGAGATGTCAGTTACTATATACAAAAGGAACCAAGATCAGAGTGAGTTATAACAGGTTTACCAAGCCTACAATATTACGTGGAGTTACAAGCTTATAGTTTTTCATATAGCAAACAGCTATACAGCTATAATTACAGCTGTTCAGAGACCATACCATCTTTGGTAGTGGATAGAGTTTCACAGGTTAAAATATAGGAGTTGTCCCATCTCTAAGGAGGTATACATTGGGATTCAGTTCAAGCCCAAACATGACCGAGAGAGCAAGGGCTCTCAGCTCTCCACCTAACTCCACCTCTCCACCTAACTCCACATAACTTCACATCATCATGGAGATCCACCTGGGGAACGAGAAAGGAGTCCACAAAACCACATCACTCAAAGTCATTGCAAGTACATTTCAATATAATAATTGAAGTGATAGTATTGGTTGGAAACTAGGAAACGGTATTATTCATCTTATACAATATGTGTTAATTAATCCAAGTCGGTCTTGGTAAAGTATTCATTCGAATATAACTAGGTAATTTATACAACTTGTTCTTATGTGAAACTTAATAAATCAAACTACATAAAAAGTATAAAATTACAAAACCTTTTAAACAGTGTTATTAATTAAAATGTAAAACTTGCAAACTAAACAAACCAAAATTGGGACAAGGACAATATAAAGTCAAATTAAATTATCAAAATCGCTATGTGGAAACAACGCTTACTAAAATGAAAATTATTAAATAAAAGAACACAATCCACCACATAGGGTGTACATCACTACATGAGCAAGTTAATCTGTTTCCCAAGCAAACCAATCGCACATATAACAACGCACTATCGTCACGTTAAAGGAAGTAGTCAAGTTTGGGAAGTCCGGGACGTTCTGGCAAATTTTACTAAACTCTGCATGAATAAAGAAACTACATGTTAAATGTCAAAATATTATTTAAAATCAAATTTGCAACATGACAAGACATTAACAATAGTAAAAAAATACAAATATTGATAAGATATCTATACTATTACAAAATAATATATAAAATACAGTACAGCACTCACTAACGATAGTGCTATCGGGTAGGTACCTGTAAGCATAGCATGCTTCAAGTGACCCCTATCAATAACTACCCTACAAATAACCTACATTTATAGCACAAATAAACTAAGGAAATCGCAAAGAAAGCAATTGATACTATCGACAATGAATACATATAATATAAAGAGAAATAATTGCAAAATATGAAGTAACAACAGATTTAAACAAAGAGTACTCTTTTAACAAGAACAATAAATTTAAAAAATCATCAATATTAATAATAATAATAATAATAATAGAAAAAGAAAAAGATAAACAATAAATACAGACAAAAAGTAAGCAGAGGTTATACAAGAAACTTCAAGTTAAAAATGCTTGATTAAAATTATTGATGTCAAATTTTAGAATACAGTCACAATAATTGACCCTAAAAAGATTAAATTTATGGAACAATTTACTTGCCTCAAAACCTCTGTCCACTAAGAGTCTGTATAGTAACCTAGCTCTAGCCCAAAAGTCATCTACTTTAGTGCAGATTTTACAAAATCTTATTAATTGGGAATAAAAACAATTATAAGTTATTTTACTATCGATATTACTACTAGGGAAAGGAAAGTTTATTACGTTAAAATTAAAATCATCAACTTTGTGATATACTTTAAGTATGCACTGTTCATTAACAATCTCTATATTTATATCAAGAAAATTTTCAACTTTATAATTTACGTTACATTGTGTGAGGGGAATAGAATTAGGGTAAATAAGTTTAGCAACTTGATTAAAATTTAACAAATTGCAAACAAGAATATCATCAATATATCTACTATTATTACTTAACAGTTTAGCAAGTGCTAATTTTTCTGGAATTTTATTTTTCTTGCTACTGTCAACTAAGTCTTTTATATATTTAAATTCTAAAGCAAGCAAGAATAAGTCTGCAATTAAAGGGCTAGCATTTCCACCCATAGGAATTCCTAATATTTGTTTGAAAATGTACGGCCCGAATCTAACATAAGTATTGAAAAGGAGGAATTTAAGGGCATCTTTAAGTTTAGTTCTATCAAAATATACAGAACTAGTGGGAGTAGAGCTAAGTGATGCATTATTAAAATATGTATAAACATTTATGAAATAATTACCATTCCTAACGAACCTGTCAAAGTGCAAATCTATAATAAAGCAAAGCTCTGAATATACTAAATCTAAAGGCAAATTGGTATACAAAGTTGAAAAGTCGAAGCTATGTACCGAGGTAACTTTCGGCATGGTATTTATTTTATCAATAACTTCTAACGAATTGTCAACACTCCAATAATAGTTAATGCCAGTTCTTCTCATGATGGTATTACAATATCTTTTATGAGTACTTTTAATGTATTTTAAGCAATTTACTACTTGTTCTGATAGAGTTTTAGTGGTAGCAAATTTTGCTCCGGCAATAAAGCGATATTTATAAGGTCTTTTATGAAATTTAGGTAACATGTATAATTTTGCAATGCACTTGTTCTTATCAGAAAGTTTAATATCAAATATTATATTTTTCTTGGTATGTTCATCGATTAAGTTATCAATATTCAGATTATTTTGAATTTCATAAACAGAATTACCGCAAATATTTTTACGTAATATGTTACCCTTAATACCTAATTCTTTTTTCATATTTTCAAGAAAAAATTTCTTACATGTGAAGCTATAATTATTGCTGGCTTTATCTACTGTAGTGATTACAAAATGTTTATGTAAATTTATTAAATCAGCTTTAAGCTTATTATAATTATAGTCTATAAAATCTGAAAGATTAAATTCATTTTTAAGCGAGAAAATTTTATTTCTAATTAACTTAATTAATAATTTAGACCATGCTTCTAGTTCTCTCGCATTGCAGCACGCAATTTTTAACAATTTATCTTTTAATTTATTGACTGAAAAAACATAATATTCGATATTAATATATGTGTATTTATAATTGTACTCCAACAGTGTAAATCAATTATCATAGTTCTTGCTTGGCAACAAGTACAAGAATATTACATACATCTCGAGTTAAACTACGAGACTTAAAACTACGATAGATATGTTTAGCTATCAACAAAGATTGGAGTATGACTATAACATTATATATATATAAAGTAATTCATGAGATCCTATAGTAATCTTGGAATTGCTTAAACTCGTAATTGTGTATTCACTCAAATAACCTCTTGGCCAACTAGAAGTAAAGTCACAACCTTGATTATACCATTGGATTTAAATATAATATATAGAGTGAAAACCGAAATACGATATTATTTCTACGACTTGAATTGCCTTGGTATCGCTTCCAAAACCAGAACAGGCAAAGATAAACGGAAGGACAGTCTCTTCGCACCTAATCTTCACCTAGCAATAAAATAATAGGAACCTGGAGTAATATTACCAGTCTTGCTAAGGCAGCCTCCCAGAAGCTGGGTGTGCTTAACCGCCTTAGGGGGTTCTTTTCCCCAGCACAGCTTCTTGCTCTGTACAGGGGCATAGTGCGTCCTTGTATTGAGTATTGTTCACATGTGTGGGGAGGTTCCTCTCACACCGCTCTCCTAGACAAAGTTGAAAGGAAGGCCTTTCGTATCATTAACTCCCGTCCACTCACCAACTCTCTGCAATCTCTCTCTCTCTCCGCCGCAATGTTGCATCTCTCTCGCTATTCTATCGCTAATATAATAATCAGTGTTCCTCAGAGCTTTCCCAGTGCATACCACCTCCTTTATGTAGGGCACGTGGTACCCGTCTTGCAACTCAATCCCACCCCAACTCTGTGCAACTCTCTAACCCAAGAGTGAAACTGTACTCTCAAACTTTCTTCTACTCAACAGCTGAGCTCTGGAACTCTCTCCCAGAATCAGTCTTTCCCTCTTCCTATGACTTAAATTGCTTCAAACTCCGTGTGACCAGGCATTTTGGCTCGATCATCCCTTGATTTTGGCCCTGTCACTCTTTCAACTATGGGGGAGGCACTCCCTATAGGCAATTCTGCCTTTTGCCTCCCTCAATCACATAGAAAAGAAAAAAAAATGGCATTGATTAGATCCCATTTTGGCATATACAGTGCATAGTGGTAATCTGAATAATATGCAGTAGTTCCTGTGTATCTGTCTGGATTACTTATCCACCACAGGCTCCAAAGGGCAGAGATACATAGATGAACACAGCGACAACACACGTCCAGAAATACACCCCATAACTGTGTTCTGATGAGTCTTAAAGGAATGCTTAGCACTGCGCTCGGATTTCAATTGTTTAACCCTCCTGGCCCGGGCTGTATCTCCAAAGGACAGGGTGGGCTACCCGGGCGATCTGGCCGAAAAACGTCTAGGCCTAGGCTACCGTATTTTTGTTAATTTTAACTGCTAGAAATTTCCCACGCATCTATAAATGTAGTGCGGTTTCCAATCTGTAGACTGGCGTTGAGTAGAGCTCTCTAAGTCAACTGGTTCAGTTGTGATGACGATTTCAGTGGAGAGCATTTTCAGGCGATGTTAGCAATACGACGATCTTTTCACTACTGAAACAACGACATACAGACATACAATAACAAACGAGTCTTCTCCTTCTTGTTTTCGGAGGTGCGGTGACGCAACGATCGGCATTGTTTACATGCGTCGGACGCACAGCGTTCAGACCAAGCTGAATAGGCTTTCAAGCTTAAAAGTCCTGAAAGGACACCCAGGCACCTGCCCTTATTTCGTGGTGTCATTTTAAAATGACAACCGGGCAGGAAGGGTTAACCCTTAAAAAGCGGCTCACCACATAAGTCGTATTTAATAAAGCTGGACTATGTGGCGGCGCTCGACATAGGTCGAGTGGCAATTTCAGCACGTAATGTTGCTGAGAGAGAGAGACAAGTGGTGGCAGGAGACTAGCGAGCGTATGACTGCTCCAGACCACCGCGGCGAACCTACTGACACGAATCTCAGCTCCCTCCTCCCTCTCTCACTCGCTACATACTGAATTATATGGGGAAAGTACCGAATTACATGCTTTTTGCACTCGCGTTGCACGGTTATTGCAAGAAAACTAGCCATCATAAAAGGATCGTTATGGTGTCATTCGAAAGCTCTGTTTATGCCCTTTCAGGGATAGGTACTTGTTTTACGTTCTGGGTCTTATTTAGGCATGAAAATGATCACGTAAACAGCCCTATTTTGGCTAAAAACACCCCGCTGGGCGGTACATATAAATAAACCGCATAGGCCGCTCTTAAGCTGTTAAACAATTACCCTGCATTCCAGAAATGGTGGCTGGTCAACGCTTTGGAGTGATGGCTATCAGGATGATGTTAGTTTTTACTACAATTATTATGTTTTTTTCCACCAAACAACTTCACATCTAAATTCAATTAATGAAATCAACAACTACATGTGATACTCCAAGGACTCAAACCTAGATTACTCACATCGAAATTCTGCGCACTTATGGATTACGCTATCAAGACAGTTTAGTAGGTTCCATTAATTCCCAACTTAATGTTCCCTTAATTACCAGTACTTTATTTAATTAGTGTTCCTCAGAGCTCTCAAAGTGTATACCACCACCCCTATATATGGTATGTAGTACCCGTCTTGCAACACAATCCTACCCCTACTCTGTGAAGCTCTCCAACCCAAGAGTGAAATGATACTCCCAATCTTTCTTCTATTCAAGACTACTACTACATAGGGTCTTTAAGTAGAATGAGCGAGACCCAAGGGGACGACGTTGTATCAGGTAAACGTAAATTATAACCCCCCCCCCCCCCCACACACACATACAGGGAGATCTTTCACCCGAGAGCCATATTAACAAAATTGTGGGAGAAGCTTATGGCCTGTTGAATAAAGTAAAAATATCATTCAACTATTTGAATGTAGAGATGCTAGTAAATATAATAAAATTAATGGTGAGACCTAAATTGGAATATGCGGCAGTGGTGTGGTCACCCCATCTTAAAAAAACACATAATTAAGTTGGAGGAAGTACAGAGAGCTGCAACGAAGCTGATTCCAGAACTAAGAGAACTGACATATGATGAGAGATTAGAGAGATTGAATTTGCCAACTCTAAGTGAGAGAAGAGAAAGAGGGGATATGATTATGATGTATAAATGTGTTAGGGGATTGGAAAGGATAGACAAGGAGGACTTTATCGAGGGAGATAAAGGGAGGACTAGAGGACATAGTTGCAAGTTAAAGAAAGGCAGATGTAAAGGAGATGTGACGAAATTCAGCTTTCCATAATATTATAGAAGTATTAATATGTGGAATCAGTTGGATGATGAAGTGGTGGGTGCGGGGAATATCCACATTGTTAAAGCCAAATTAGATAACAGAATCTTTGGAGGCGGGATAATACGAGCCTAAAAACTCAAATCCTATATACTACAATTAGGTCAGTACAGGCTTTCTATTTCGTCTCCTATCTCCTATTTCGAGCCCCCCCCCCCCCTTCTCCACCTCCACGACTCCTTCTCTGACCAGAACGATTATGGTCTGGACAGACGACGCCGTACACTGCCAACATAACACTATGACGGATCAGACCCAGTATGGCTACTCGGGAGGCACCAACGATGATGCCCTCTCTTTATAACTACTCTTCCAAAACTTTGACGGAATCAAACTGTCTCTTCTTTTTTCGTAAGCGAGGTGAATATTACCAATAGGTAGTTGTACAATAGTGTTCAAGCGAGAGAGAGAGAGAGAGATAAATGGTGTGTGTGAGAACAAGAAAGAGTTGGATTGAGTGAGTGAGAGTGATAGGGAGAGAGATAGATATGTGATGAAATAAATAGCCATACATCCTCCATAACATATTATATTACCGCATGTTGGTGTCTGAGTAAGGACAGGTAAGGGTGTCTCTGGTGGTCATACTCTTAACCCTTTCAATCAGATGACTGTTGTTTTATAAATATACTCCAGGCATTTAGATTTGGCTTGGGAATGATTTGTCCATGTCCAAACTGAAATGGTCAGAAAGAAACCAGTGACGATGGACAAATATAGTAACACATTCTGATATATTTTGAACCCTGTAACTAATTACGTGAACCTCCGAAATGCAAAGATTAGATCAAAAATTAATAAGAATATTCCGTTCACCCCAAGTTTATTTTGAATATTTCTAGACAGCATCAATGACTGGTTAATCGCTTACACAAGTACCCAACATAACTTATTAATGATGACCGACTTACTTTATTATGGCCCACATAAGGTTATTTAACTTTCATCAAGGTGTATTGAAGTGGTGGTGATCTCTGACACTAGTATTGTGTGGGTAGTGGTGGTGTAATAAAGGCCTGTTATCTATATGTTTCAACCTTAAGTGAACTCTGACACTAGTATTATGTGGGTAGTGGTGGTGTAATAAAGGACTGCTATCTATATGTGTCAACCTTAAGTGATCTCTGACACTAGTATTGTGTGGGTAGTGGTGGTGTAATAAAGGCTGTTATCTATATGTTTCAACCTTAAGTGATCTCTGACACTAGTATTGTGTGGGTAGTGGTGGTGTAATAAAGGCTGTTATCTATATGTTTCAACCTTAAGTGATCTCTGACACTAGTATTGTGTGGGTAGTGGTGGTGTAATAAAGGCTGTTATCTATATGTTTCAACCTTAAGTGATCTCTGACACTAGTATTGTGTGGGTAGTGGTGGTGTAATAAAGGCTGTTATCTATATGTTTCAACCTTAAGTGATCTCTGACACTAGTATTGTGTGGGTAGTGGTGGTGTAATAAAGGACTGTTATCTATATGTTTCAACCTTAAGTGATCTCTGACACTAGTACTGTGTGAGTAGTTGTGGTGTAATAAAGGACTGTTATCTATATGTTTCAACCTTAAGTGATCTCTGACACTAGTACTGTGTGAGTAGTTGTGGTGTAATAAAGGATGGTTATCTATATGTTTCAACCTTAAGTGATCTCTGACACTAGTACTGTGTGAGTAGTTGTGGTGTAATAAAGGATGGTTATCTATATGTTTCAACCTTAAGTGATCTCTGACACTAGTACTGTGTGGGTAGTTGTGGTGTAATAAAGGATGGTTATCTATATGTTTCAACCTTAAGTGATCTCTGACACTAGTACTGTGTGAGTAGTTGTGGTGTAATAAAGGATGGTTATCTATATGTTTCAACCTTAAGTGATCTCTGACACTAGTACTGTGTGAGTAGTTGTGGTGTAATAAAGGATGGTTATCTATATGTTTCAACCTTAAGTGATCTCTGACACTAGTACTGTGTGGGTAGTTGTGGTGTAATAAAGGATGGTTATCTATATGTTTCAACCTTAAGTGATCTCTGACACTAGTACTGTGTGAGTAGTTGTGGTGTAATAAAGGATGGTTATCTATATGTTACAAAAATAGGGAACATGATCTCGAATGAGGAAGACAGAAATAGCCTACAGTACGACTTAACACCTTAAGAGCGGCCTATGCGGTTTATTTATGTGTACCGCCCAGCGGGGTGTTTTTAGCCAAAATAGGGCTGTTTACGTGATCATTTTCATGCCTAAATAAGACGCAGAACGTAAAACAAGTATCTATCCCTGAAAGGGCATAAACAGAGCTTTCGAATGACACCATAACGATCCTTGTATGATGGATAGTTTTCTTGCAATAACCGTGCAACGCGAGTGCAAAAAGCAGGTAATTCGGTACTTTCGGTACATAATTGAGTATGTAGCGAGTGAGAGAGGGAGGAGGGAGCTGAGATTTGTGTCAGTAGGTTCGCCGCGGTGGTCTGGAGCAGTCATACGCTCGCTAGTCTCCTGCCACCACTTGTCTCTCTCTCTCAGCCACATTACGTGCTGAAATTGCCACTCGACCTATGTCGAGCGCCGCCACATAGTCCAGCTTTATTTAACTCGACTTAAGTGGTGAGCCGCTTTTTAAGGGTTAAGCAAAACAATGGATTGGTCAGAAAAGTGGCATATGTTCTTTAATGTTGACAAATGTCAAATGTTGCACGTTGGTTCAAAACATAAAAAGTATGATTATAAAAAGAAAGGCCAACCAATAATAGCATACTCTAAGGTTAAACATCTCTGGGTTATAATATCAGGAAACATAAAATACTCAGAACAATGTGTGGCTTCGGCAAGTATAGCTAACAAACCCTTGGGATTTATATAACTTAATGTTACCTATAAACGCGAAAACATAATTTTGCCGTTATTTACACACATTGTTAGACCCCATCTTGAGTATAGCATTCAGTTCGGATCCCCGTATCTCAAGAAAGACATTACAAAACTCGAATAGGGCCTATGTGCAGCGCAGAGCAACTAAACAAATTCCCTCTAAAAAAAAACACACACACATATTTTGAAAGATTAAAGACATTAAAAAAGGAGGTTGCGAGGCCAACTTATCGAGTGTTTTAAAATGCATACACTATTTGACAGAGTAGATATCAGTGCACTGTTCACGATTAATAACAATGCTGCAACCCGAGGTAATGCAGTTAAAATAATTAGAAAAAGGCATGGATAGATGTGACACAACATTTCTTCACATACAGTCAGGTTAAGAGTGGAATAGTTTACCAAGGGAGGTGGTCGACAGTAAATTCAATTGAATATGTTTAAAACAGACTGGACGATCATCGGATGAAGATTGGATAAATATGCATTAATCCGTAGGCACTAATTTATTTCTATACTGTATACACAATTTGCCTGTGGGCATTTCCTGACCGATAACGTTACACTTCAAACTATTTCCGGTACGGTTTTTAGCCGGAGGATGCGGAGGGTGGGGAGAGAGCCTTCTACTATACTGTCCTATCTGTCCACCATAAACTGTCCCTGACTAGTAGTATTAAGGGGAGGTATTTAGTTTGTTCCCTACGTTTTCATCAAGCTTAAAATTACACCCCCTAGACCCCCTTTCAAGATAAATTTGTACATTTTTCGGTAGAAAAATGTCCCGGCCGGAGGCCGATTGCTCTTAAATTACAGGCTCGCTTTCGCTCGCCAGGAAAAAATCGACACCTTAATGGCACGAAAGGTCTTAAAATTGACAGAAATAGGGCAAAATGTCTTAAAATGTCTAAACTACTAGGGCGAACGTCTTAAAATCTCAAAAGCAATGGGGCTAAACATGAGGGAGAAAGGGGTCCAGAAAAAAATCCCTCAAGTGGAGACCTCCCCTTATGGCTTACACAAACAATTCGCTTTGTTGGGCCTAATGCGAACATACCTAGGTGAACAGATTGGTCCAATGTCAGTGGTGCTGCACAAAGATCTACGGGAACTGCGAGGATGGATACAGTTCTGATAATTATGTTCTATCCAACAACCAACTCTACTCCTAAAATCGATTAATGAAATATTACAAACACATGTGGCATATAAGATTGCAGCATTTTAGGGCGAGTTTTGGCAGAGGTAAGAAGGAAGAAATTATAGTGGAAAGGAACGGGAATAATTAAGATGGGTAGACAGAGGAAGGAAATCATTTGAAAAGGAGATGAGACAATGGATAGAAACTAAGGGAGGAAGGAAATAAACAGATTGGAAAGGGAACGGAAGAACTGAAACATAGAGGTAGAGGAAGGACGAATTGAATAGGTGTATGCCTAAAGGATAGGATACAAACTCGGAGGAAGGGGAAGTTAAAGTGAAAGAGTAAATGGATATAGACAAACAGTCCAAATGATTCTAGCCAACATTATACGATTTTACTAGGGATAGGAATGTTCTGTTAGAGTTGAAGGGTTAAATGTGATCAATTGTATGGTAACCGATTTGATATCAGATATTTTTCGCAATTGATATAAATCGTGAAATGTTAACAGCAGAGTGACTGTGCCACCAGGTGTTGAAACAGACACTCCCTCACACTGTTCATTATACGACTTAGTGCAGGAAAAAATATTCCTCTTAGCGATCACTTATCCCGAGAGACCGGAGTCGGTGAAAAGGAGTTTTTCCACATACAGTCCAGTTCTAAAGATGTGTCCAAGATTCAACACCTCGTCTGTTCACCTTCGTTCACTAAGGAGCCATGTCATAACCTACAGTTTACAGGTGGATATTAAAAGCCGGCAGAAAGTTTGCTGCTTACCCAAATTCGATGACAACATGTACTCATTTCACTGTTCATAATAATTTGAGCTTCTTCCAGGAATTTAAATCTTGAGTGCAAGTGGGTATGGAGTGATGAGGAGGGTTTGAGTGTTATGCGTAGTAGGGCCAAGTATGGTGTCGTGGCTTTGCAACGTTATTAAAACAACTGCCTAACAATGCTTATTTACAAAATGGTATACCGTATAGTTATAGTGTTATATTATGTCAAATCATATGATTAATAAATATTAATTGTGTCTTACAAATAACGTTGCAGTAGAGTGTTCTGTCCGTTTGTGTTTGTGTTTCTTTACCTGTTTAGTTATTTACAGGATTCTTTAACATGCAACACCAAAGTCAATAGTTTGTGATAGCCCTACCTGGAAAACGGCTTTCATATATTTCCCTACTGTATTGTAGAAACTTTGGGGTGTATGTATTCACATTAATATAACAAATTAATATATGACAAATATAACGGCTAGGGCTCAGATTCGAACCATATAAGCAGGAGGTTCAGCCACCTATACCACCAAGAAGGTTAAAAGGAGAAATCTGATACTTCTACCAATATTCCTCCCCAACCTCAACTATGGTGGGGGGAAGACACTCTTTTCCTCGAATTCCGGCATCCCTAACCACCATAGTTGAGGTTGTGAGGAATACTGGTAGAATATCAGATTTCTCCTTTTAACCTTCTTGGTGATATAGGTGGTTGGACCTCCTGACTATATGGTTCGAATCTGAGCCCTAGCAGTTATATTTGTCACTTAATTAACAACTTGTCATGCTTAGGGATGCCGGAATTCGATGAAAAGACTGTCTGTCCCCCACCATAGTTGAGGTTGTGCATATTTGTCCCTCCTCGTCATCCATCCATTGGTCTGTTCAGAGTAAAGCAGGGGCTCCACCTGGTTAACATGGTAACTGTTAAACGTATCACCACTTTGTTGTCAGCTCCAAATAGGAGATCCTCTAGTAAGAGAGATCGGCCAATGTGTGTCCGTCCTTCTCTTTTAGTAATTACTAAACAAGTTCTTATTATATTATGTATCATACGGAATTCAGAAGAAAAATAACACAGCACACTCTAAATCCTGTAGCAGTATTATCGAATGTGAATTATTATGATGGACATATGTGCATGCAAAGAGAGGCTAATAACACAATATGGCGGAAGTTGTCAGACCTCCGTTACTATAGGGTTCCAACTGGGAATCGGTGTTTATGGAGGCCGGCTGACGAATAGTCTAGGTGCCGGCATGACTACCAAGCGGAGTGTAAGTTAGTAGAGTGATAAAGATAGCGGAGCCAAGAGTGAATTACAATGGAGAGAGAGAGAGAGAGAGAGAGAATGGGAATTATTAAATACATAATTGAGTCTGCAATGTACCGAGCTATATGCATTGAATGAAATAAACACAATAGTAAAACAAATACACAAGATAGACGTGCTCATATGATGGGGACAAGAACAAATGATTACAAGATCCACTTCAAACTGTAGCACGAGGAAAACTGATGCAGGAATGGACAGAGGTATAAAACATGATGATAACAATGAGTAGAAGATATATTACACTGTAGAACATGACCAAATGTGTGTTGGGGCGTGAGAAAGGGACCTCATGACTAATATAAAACTGTAGAACGAGGACAACTGATGCAGGAATGGACAGAGGTATAAAACATGATGATAACAACGAGTAGAAGATATATTACACTGTAGAACATGACCAAATGTGTGTTGGGACGAGAGAAAGGGACCTCATGACTAATATAAAACTTATCCATGGCGATGGGTAAACAATGGGAAAAGTATAAACCAGATTGGTAGAGTACCATGAGATCTGATAGCATGTACTAGAGACAAATGGGGCGAAGACAAGTGAACTGAAACTCACGACCCATCCATACAACACTAGGACCTGACCAATTCCTTCCAAAGCCATTACACCGCACCGATTGGCAGGGTAACTTTTTGTCGGTGGGGTAAATAAATGTTAGATAGAGGCGAGGGTATATTGCACCACCACCAACTTTACCAGTCATTACCATCGTTACCCTTTGGTTTGCTGAGCCTCACTCTAGCAGCTTTACTGTAGGTGTTTGTCCTAACCTTCTTCCAAGTTTGGCTATGAATTGTTCCCACATTTCACCTTCAACTATCTGATTTATGTACGATTTATAATTAGTCCAGGTACAGCATCAATACCAGCGTTATTAATTTACCCTGAGATTGAATTTGGTGTTTGTAAACAAGCCACATTGACTAGAATAACGCCGGAAATGGAAGAGGAGATATGATCAGATGTAAGAGGTTGAGCGGAGGGGGGAGCTATGACCAAGACATGTACTAGATGTAAGGTTTCGTATTGTAACTGTGATGAGGTATAGTTGGTACTCGGGAATTTACCCTTTTTATTGATTTGGGAATTGTGTTTCTTCCATATGGAATATTATACTTTACTGTACATGATGTAGTGGGTTAGATTTATAAACTATGTAAAATTGTAATACATAAGGAGGTATTCGCATTAGAAACAATGCTTACATTTGTACAAACTTAATTACCCAGGAAGCATAGAAATACATGTGCAGAATGTGAGTCCTGGGAAATAGGTGGGGTGTGTAAGAACCAGGGATATATAAGTAAGCCTTAGATAATGTTATTGTTAGGACACAGGTAATGATGATATAGGATGGCAGTGTTGTGGATGGTAACACATAATCCAGGTTTATAAAGAGTAAGAGCGTTGGAATATTGTGTAAGAGATGGGAGACCTTACCTAGGAAACATTCAGGAAGGGTAATGGATGGGAGTGCTTCAAGATAATAGAGGAATTTTAAAGGTGAGAACAGGGATATAAATGATAATGATAAAGGATAGGAGTGTTGTATATAAACTGAGATACTAAAGTAAAGGAGCTATGCTTAGATTAATATCCAGTATTCTAGAATGCATAATATATCGTAGGCTTGTGCATACATTTTAACTGTCTTGATACCCTACTGCATATTGTGCGGAATTTCGGTGTGAGTATCCTAGGTTCGAGTCCTTGGTGGAACACATGTATACATTTCTTTCATTGATTTCACTAGCTAGGTTTATTTATAAATTAATTGGTGGATTTGTGAATACAAATATGAACACAATACTTCTGCGATAACAAAGGATGACACTGCTGGTACAGATAATGAGAATGTATGAGATGAAATATGTAATGTGATAATATTAAGGGCTGGAAGTGGTGGGACTTGACTAGAGGTTCCAGGTACTGTAGTTGGGTATTATATGGTTAATACAAGGTGTTGACAGAAGAGCATGGGAATAAAATAAATTTTCGGTGTGAGGGGTGGAATTCATAGAACTTGCTTTAACCCGTACAGCCCCAGCGACGCGTCTGACACGTCGGCGATATATGTAACGCACAGCCCCAGAGATGCGCCTGACGCGTCACCCTAATTGCGCCGACCGTAACCTCAGGTGTAGCCACTCAAGAGGGCTCAGATTTGTATGGGAACTGTGTACGTATCCCACGCAACCGTACCGATGGTTGAAAACTCTCAAAGTCCACGTGCGTGCGCGCGAGCGCGCAATAACCTGTTTTTTGGGGATAATTGCCTTCAATTTTGTACTCTTGTAAAATCCGTTTTCGGGGGCTCTGTAGGACCATTTGTTAAGCTTTTTGAGCGGTTTTTCGTGGTTTTTCCTTCATTCCTAACCCATTCGCTATTGTTTCTGGAATAAAACCATTTTTTGAAAACCGGCCGGGTTCTGGTGCGCAAACATTACAAAACTAGCCGGGGCTCCACGGGTTAAAGTGAAAGTGCAGACAACTCTGATAACTTCATCCATATGCATTTTGTCAAGCATGAACATTGTTTTTTCAAGAGTTCAGAGGACATTTTGTATCTACCTATGTTGACAACTGCAGGGCTTAGCTATAAGATTTATCCTCTTTAATAATAAGATTACCTTCAAACGTTATTTTGAACTCGAAAATAATAGGTTATTCAAGATTAAATTCAACGCAATGAGATCAGCCACGTGGTGGGTAAGTAAATTCTGCTCCACCCTGTAAATTAGGTATTTATATTATAATATACATATTATTATTATTATTATTATTATTATTATTATTATTATTGTAGTATTTAATTATACATTTTTTATGCTACTACTACGGGTGATAATTTAACAGTCATTTAGAAGTTCGTATATTTTATTTAACAGACTTCCTAACTACCCTAATAATAGGTTCTTGGCTCGGGCCGAGATGAGTTCAAGACACAGATTGAATATTACGTCGATTCATGCTAAGTTGTACTCTGGACCCCTAGAGTTCCCGTTACTCCCTAACTGAATCCCCGCTATTCAGGTATTGACTCAAGTCGGCCTCGATCCTACGACCCGTTATTAGTGATTAATCCTAAATAATTAAGTCAAAACCCTGCTGTGTCTTTTATTGAGACCAGGTCCTAATGAACCATATGCTCTTTGCCTAACTAAAACAAAAGTTATATTCGTTCCTCTACTCTTTAGGGTTTCCCAGGTTTATTGAGCCTTTTCCCAATCCCAAGGCTATAACATATATAATCTATCTCCTCAATACATAGAATCTATTTATTCCTCTGACACAACCGTCGTTACTACACAAGTACCTCCACAATGACATAAAATCATACAAATTACCGAATGAGATTACAAGGTCTCTCTCACGTACAATATGGGTTCCGCCACCCAGTTACTTCACAATCTAGGTTTACAATCTTTATCTCAATAATACTATTGGGTTCCATCACCCCATTACTTCATAAAATAGATTTACAATCTTTACCTCAACAAACTATTGGATTCCGGCACCCAGTTACTTCACAATTAGGATTACAATCTTTATCTCAATAATACTATTGGGTTCCGTCACCCCGTTACTTCACAATATAGATTTACAATCTTTATCTCAATTACATCTTCTGAATTTACCCTCTAGTAACCCTGTTATCAACACGCTAGGTTACCTTTCATTTTAATCAATTTGGTACTAACAAAAGATGAACCGTGCCTCAGACGCATAACCGGAATAACTCGTTTAGACTTAAAAATATCATAGTTCACCTTGGACTAGTGCCCTTCGTTACAGTTTCCTTTTTACACAACTTAATCAATGATTCATTTGGACTAGTGTCCATCCCTAGCTATAGCTAATCTATTAGGCAACTAAACACTGTTTCCCTCTTTAACTTTGGTTGCCGCATTTATTAACAAAAGTATTCTTTACCTCCCCTCTTTACTTTTAATCTTTTAATCTTTACTCTATTTGGCAACTAAACAACTGTTTCCCTCTTTACCTCTGGTTGCCTCATTTATTAACACAAGTATTCTTTCCCCTGCTCTTTTAATCTTTAATCTCTCCTATCAGATCCTATATAATAACTCTTCGGCTGGTGCCAGTGCTAACAAAGATAACTAATTAATAAACACATCATCATCTTTATATATTCAGGTAAGTCTAAATTATTTTTCCTTTAGTCTTGTCCTAGAGGACACATCAATTTATATATATAACACCACCAGGTTTGTCCACCTATCTCTCTTTCTCTCCTTATAATATGCGGGCCAAATATTGGTCCTTAAACAAATGTATTCTGGTATGCTGGATCAGGTGTGTGTGTGTCTGGAACTGTGTTTAGATGAGGGCAAGGTAGCTGGAAAAGTGGGCTCCTGGTGTTCCTTTGTGCCCGGGCGAGAGGGAGAGCAAGTAGGTTGCAGTGTGTGGACCCGGTGAGCTCTGAGGGGTAAGCGGACCCCTGGAGTCCACGTGCGGCTGCCTTTATACCCTGGCCTCCCGCTCTCGCGCGCTCCAATTGGCTGGTGGCTTTGCCCGGCTGTACATTCGCACTTACTTTTTGCTTCCTTCATCTCCTCTCTCTTCTCTTCATAGTAAGTTCCAGGAAGTTGATTATAACCCTCTTTTGGTGGCTTACGGGAGTGCAGGGCTGGCACCGAGGTATTACTCAAAGGATAATCAGAAGGAGTTCTTTGAGCAAAGAAAGAGAGTGACTTCTGAGGGGGAGTAGAAAGTCCAGATTCGTGCTCCGATAATAGAGGCCGCTGATTGGCTGGGGGGCGGGGCCTGGTACGTTGCAGCCGTGATCTGTCAAAATCAGGTGGCTTTGCAAGTAAGCAAAAGGGAGCGCTGTGATTGGCGGAGGGCGTTTCTACTTTATCACCCCCTACTGAATTTAGGCGAGCTCCTGATTGCCGCAATACTGTTCCCCTAAAATTTATGCCCTCCAGCTGCCATTCCACCAGTCCACTATGCTCACAGAGACATTTATGTAACTGGAGTGCAGGATTCTGAGTTCCCACAATAGGTTTGGCTATTAAAACCTCCCCTGGCTGGTGGAAAAACTGCTTGAGAGCTCGAATGGTATTAATTCTTTGCCCTTGCCCGTCGACTATTGCTACCAGTCGACGGAGTCGGTACTGAGGGTCAGAGGGTAGAGGCATTGTGCCTTCCAACTGACAAGCACGTGCCCCAGGGGTCCTATTTATAGCCTCGTCCGGGTACCAGATTGGTGGGCGGCTAATCCTACCACTACGAGTGAGAGTTTCGGTGGGACCCGTAAACTTGGTTGCCCTCGCGGGCGTCTTCTCCGGAACGTTAAGCAAAGGAGTTTCTTTGGATTCTTTCACTTTAGCTGTGGGTTACCGTCAAAAGATTCACCTCGCGGTTCTATCTCGTCTCGAGGACACTCTTCCTCACTGCTTAAAGTCCTGTTTAAATCTCTCGGGGAAACTGAAACTTCGCTGTCTGGGACCGTAGACTTTCCCTTCTCAGTAAGCTTATAAAAATCGTCTTCATCACTAGATACGATCTCTTCGCTTCCTAGTTCTCCTTCTGACTCAACCTCAGGAAGACCGTCTCGATTCTTTTGACTAAGTGACCACCAAAGTGGAGAATCTTCTAGGTAGTCTCGAGTCGGAGTAGGACCTCTAACGTTGGGTCAAGCCGAGGAAGTATCAGGGTCGTCGACCCTGGATTCCGTTTCCTCTTCGCTCCCTTCCTCACTACTCCACTCGCTCGTTTCTGGGGGAAGATTACCCTCATATCGTTTGGTATGACGAATATGAGTAACTAACACGACATCTCCATAATGTAAGTATAACACTTTATAGGGCCCGTTCGTCTCTACAAACCTGAAAGGACCCTCGTATTTCTCCTCCAGTTTACCAGCTCGGGTGGGGTCATGTCTCTTGACCAAAATATACTACCCCCGGTGATAAGGATTATTTAGAGACTTTCTTAGGTTGTTGCTGAACGATATGATCATGCACTTGCTGTCGTCGCTCCCCTTGTTCCTTCCAGTATTTTCCGGGTTGGGAATACTGCGTGGAGGGACGGGGGTAGGGCAATAATAGTTCTTGAGGCAATTTCGGTATGTTGCCAAAGATAATCTCATAGGGAGAATACCCAGTAGTCCTACAGACCGTGGTATTCATTCCCCAGACAATTTCAGGCAAAAGTTCCGGCCAACCCCGGGCGATTCTCTGCCCTTGTGAGCTCAGACTAGCCCGGATGCAGTTGGCTAACACCCTGTGATTCCTTTCACAGACAGCATTTCCCTGAGGGTAATACGGGGAGGTGTGCTGTATCTGATACCCCAAGGTTTCTCCCAAGTGTTGCCAGATCTCACTATTGAATTCCTTTCCCCTGTCACTCAGAATACCTCCAGGGGTGCCATACACAAAAATTATCTTTTTCATGATAACCTTGGCCACCGTTTCAGCTTTCTTGTCCGGGATAGCGCAAGCGACCGTGTATTTAGAGAAAACGTCGACACAGGTCAAGATGTACCTTTTGTTTGTCTGTCTGGGCAGAGGTCCCATAATATCCACCGATAATTTGGCTCAGGGTGTACCAGCGGTAATATGTCCGGGCAACTGTCTAGCTCCCCTTCCATCTTTGCCCCTCTGGCATCCCAAACTATTTTGAACGACTTCTTTAACCCTTAACCAACGGCGCATGACATATGTCGAGTTAAATAAATGAGGACTATGTGGCGGTGCACCACATATGTCGAGTGTCATTTTCAGCACGTAGTGTTGCTCTGAGAGAGAGCTGAGCGGTGGGACGAGCGTAGTAACCTTATGACCGCTCCCCACCACCGCGGTGGGTGTACTGAGCTGTATTCTACCCTCCTCCTCTCTCTCTCACTCGCTACACAGGGAATTATGTACGGAAATTACCTTATTTTAGGTTTTTTGCACTCGTGTTGCACGATCGTTGCAAGAGAACCAGTGGTCGTAGAAGGATGGTTCGGGTGTCATTGGAAAGCTCTGTTTACGCCCTTTTAGGGATATATACTTGTTTTATGCTCTGGGTCTTGTTTATGCATGAAAATGAGCACTGAAACAACCCTATTTAGTGTAAAAAAAAACGCTGGGCAGCACAGTGTAAAATACCCTACCACCCGCTCTTTGTGTGTTAACAATCTGGTCGGCCCTCTTGGTCCAGTACCTTTCATTGAATTGTTGGAGAACCCTAGACGGCCCCAAATGAGCCCCCCCTTCCCTTTTGTCCGTGGAGGATTTGGATCATGTGTTTGGCCTCTGAATAATCAAGTACGACCCGATCTTGAGAATTCCTCCAGGACCCCTCCGAAAACTTTACTTTATTACGAGGTCTAGGGTCATGTTTTTCCCCGTGGGGTGCAGTGGGTTGAACGGGTGCTACCGGTAGTCGAGACAAGCCATCGGCATTAGTGTGTAATTTTCCGGGTCTATGTCTAACTTCAAACTCTCTTCCAAAATCCCCTTCCACCTGACAAATAGTCCGTCTTCCGTTTTCATTTTTCGGAGCCATTGTAAGCTATGGTGGTCCGTAATAACTTCAAAGTGGACCCCGGCTAGGTACGGACGGAAATATTGTACAGCCCACACTAGAGCTAGACATTCCTTCTTTGTAACGCTATAATTCTTTTCGCCCTTATTCAGTGTTCGGCTAGCACAGGCCACTATGCTTTCCTTTCCGTCCACTTTCTGGGCCAGAACGGCTCAGAGCCCTTCATCAGAAGCATCGGTGTATAGTTGAAATGGGTTGGTGAAATCCGGATGACAAACTACGGTGTTCGAGGTTAATTTTTGCTTCAAGTGATCAAAAGCTACCTGACAACTCTGATCCCAGTCGAACCTCCTCCCTTTTTCTAATCTCCGAGTCATGGGGCGAGCAATCTTAGAAAAGTTAGGTATGAACTTTCGATAGTAGGAGGCCATTCCCAGAAACGCTCGAATCTCTTTGACATAGGACGGAGGTGAAATTTCGGCAATAGATCTCAGTTTATGTGGGTCCGGTTGAATCCCTTTACTGGAAACCACATGCCCTAGATAGGCCACCTCACGGGCCCCTAAATGGCACTTTGAAGATTTCAGTTTAAGTCCTGCCCCCTTGATTCTTTCTAACACTTCTCGGAGTCGGTGAGTATGTTCTTCCCAACTAGCGGAAAAGATTATGATATCATCTAAGTACGCCAAACAAGTTTTCCAGGTCAATCCCCTCAATACTTCGTCCATGACTCTAGTGAAACTGGCGGGGCCATTGCAAACTCCAAACGGCAAGACAGTAAACTGGTAAAGTTTGCCCTCGCTCGTGGAAAATGCAGTTTTATCTTGATCCTCGGCCCTAGCTGGTACTTGCCAGTATCCACTCTGGAAATCTAAGGTAGAGAACCAGGTCGACCCATTGAGGGATTCTAACGAGTCGTCAATACGAGGAAGGGGCTGCGCGTCTTTGATGGTGACATCGTTTTATTTCCGATAATCTACACAGAACCGAGTAGACCCATCTTTTTGTTTTACTAGGACTAAAGGAGATGACCACGGACTGTATGATTCCACTACTATCCCCTGTTTAATCATGTCTTCAACTTGTTCCTTTTCTTTTTGTCTCATAATAGGGTTTTGTCGTCGGTAGGGTTGTCTAATAGGAGGCCCTTGTGTGTGTATCTCATGGGTGTGTCGGGTTCGAGCCGATCCGTGGTCCCCTTCGTTTTGAGCAAACACATCCTGGTATGTCCAGAGCAATTCATGTAAGGTACTGGCTTGACCTGAGGTAAATTTTTTCGGGATCTCAGGTAAGTTCACGGGTCCGTCAGTTCCAACAGTAGTGGGTTGAGCGGGTGTGACTTGTCCTAACAGTTTCCCTTTTTGATAACTAATCGTGTCATCCCCAAAATTCGCTAAAACTAGTTTCCTCTGGTCGGCAGTAATGAAGGTGGGAGATATTCTCACCCCATTCTGTGCATCGGGTTCAAAAATCCCGGCAGTCATGCCTGGGTTTGGGGGAATCTCTCTATCATCTTCCACGATCTAGGAGGAATAGATAATTTCCCTGTGGTAGCTACTAATTGAGGTTGGAGAGTAGTTGTTGTGTCTTTCGGCCCACACTGAATAGTTACTCCCAACTGACTCATGAGATCTATTCCCAGATACCCATCGATTCCACTACTGGCTTTTCCCAATAAAACACAAAAATCGGTGGGGAAGGTACTTCCCTTCCACTGCACTACCGTCGTGTTAGTTTTTCCTAGGATTGTCAGTGGCTGACCTCCGGCTCCTGACAACTGAATACTGGTTTGATTTAATGGGCCCATTTCTTGCTGATTCTGTTTTACGAAATTCTCCAGGAGACAACTACGGTTTGCCCCCGTATCAATCAACATGTTCGCGGCTTTCCCATTTATGACTACAGTTTCACAAGGCGTTTGTCTCTCTAAGATATTGTGACCTCACTATACCGCCCTTCTATGTGAGGTTTCACAGAAAATGTTCTCTCTCTTCTGGCATTGTAACTCTTGGCTGGTTTTCTGTCTCCCGGTATTCTACCGGAAGCATTCCTCTCCGGTCCGGATCGGTCCCCCTGGATAGAGGTCGATCGTTTGGGAGTGCGAATCTGGGGTCAAATCTAGGGGTTGGGCCTTGTGGACGGTTCCTAGCTAGGTGTCCGGTCTGTCTACAAGCGAAGCATCGAATCAGGGCTATCGGATACCCTTTCTTTGGGTTCTCCTCTTCCCCTTTTTGTTTTTCCTCTTTTACTTCTCTAGCCTCCAGAATCATTTTAATGACCTCCATCAATTCCTTGGTAGTGTTAACCTCATGAATGATGCAGTGTTTCCTAACTTCTACCGGGCAGGCTTGGATCATGATCTCCCTGATCTCAGTTTCCTGGCTCTCTTGGTTCATATGGGGATACGCTAATTTCACATTCTTAGTGATTTCCCTCCTCAGGGCTCTCACATTTTGGCCAACAAGTTTCAAACTCTTCAGTTTGTCTCTGGCTTTTCTGGTGGAAGTCTCTCGGCCAAATCCTTCGATTAAGGCGCTCTTGACTTCAGCCCACGATACTAGTCCTTCCAGACGTACTCTCACATCATTCAGGGCCTTACCTAAGTGTGCCTTTCCATAGGCGATTTTCTTCCCATTTTCCCCTATGTCAAGTAATGTGAACTGACATTCTAACTGCTTAATCCAAAGCTCGATTTCTTCCTTCCCCTCTTCCCATAATCTGAATGGTAACATGCCCGTCATCCTACCTGTTCTGTTAGATAATTATACTCAATCCAAATGATTTATCGAATCCCACCGCTTGCCACCAAAATGTAGTATTTAATTATAAATCATTTATGCTACTACTACGGGGGATAATTCGACAGTCATTTAGAAGTTCGTATATTTTATTTAACAGACTTCCTAACTACCCTAATAATAGGTTCTTGGCTCGGGCCGTGATGAGTTCAAGACACAGATTGAATATTACGTCGATTCATGCTAGGTTGTACTCTGGACCCCTAGAGTTCCCGTTACTCCCTAACTGAATCCCCGCTATTCAGGTATTGACTCAAGTCGGCTTCGATCCTACGACCCGTTATTAGTGATTAATCCTAAATAATTAAGTAAAAACCCTGCTGTGTCTTTTATTGAGACCAGGGCCTAATGAACCATATGCTCTTTGCCTAACTAAAACAAAAGTTATATTCGTTCCTCTACTCTTTAGGGTTTCCCAGGTTTACTAAGCCTTTTCCCAATCCCAAGGCTATAACATATATAATCTATCTCCTCAATACATAGAATCTATTTATTCCTCTGACACAACCGTCGTTACTACACAAGTACCTCCACAATGACATAAAATCATACAAATTACCGAATGAGATTACAAGGTCTCTCTCACGTACACTATGGGTTCCGCCACCCAGTTACTTCACAATCTAGGTTTACAATCTTTCTCTCAATAATACTATTGGGTTCCATCACCCCATAAAATAGATTTACAATCTTTACCTCAACACACTATTGGATTCCGCCACCCAGTTACTTCACAATTAGGTTTACAATCTTTATCTCAATAATACTATTGGGTTCCGTCACCCCGTTACTTCACAATATAGATTAACAATCTTTATCTCAATTACATCTTCTGAATTTACCCTCTAGTAACACTGTTATCAACACGCTAGGTTACCTTTCATTTTAATCAATTTGGTACTAACAAAAGATGAACCGTGCCTCAGACGCATAAACGGAATAACTCGTTTAGACTTAAAAATATCATAGTTCACCTTGGACTAGTGCCCTTCGTTACAGTTTCCCTTTTACACAACTTAATCAATGATTCATTTGGACTAGTGTCCATCGCTAGCTATAGCTAATCTATTAGGCAACTAACACTGTTTCCCTCTTTAACTTTGGTTGCCTCGTTTATTAACAAAAGTATTCTGTACCTCCCCTCTTTACTTTTACTCTTTTAATCTTTACTCTATTTGGCAACTAAACAACTGTTTCCCTCTTTACCTCTGGTTGCCTCATTTATTAACACAAGTATTCTTTCCCCTGCTCTTTTAATCTTTAATCTCTCCTATCAGATCCTATATAATAACTCTTCGGCTGGTGCCAGTGCTAACAAAGATAACTAATTAATAAACACATCATCATCTTTATATATTCAGGTAAGTCTAAATTATTTTTCCTTTAGTCTTGTCCTAGAGGACACATCAATTTATATATATAACACCACCAGGTTTGTCCACCTATCTCTCTTTCTCTCCTTATAATATGCGGGCCCAATATTGGTCCTTAAACAAATGTATTCTGGTATGCTGGATCAGGTGTGTGTGTGTCTGGAACTGTGTTTAGATGAGGGCAAGGTAGCTGGAAAAGGGAGCTCCTGGTGTTCCTTTGTGCCCGGGCGAGAGGGAGAGCAAATAGGTTGCAGTGTGTGGACCCGGTGAGCTCTGAGGGGTGAGTGACCCCTGGAGTATATAGTAAAGGTGAGGCAAGTAATCAAATTTACCCTAGTGATACGACCTACGCCAAGGCCGATTTTACACTCCAGGTACCCAGTTTAACGTATGGGTGGGACGAGGCGAACACGAGAGAAGGCCTGCCCAATGACCACTGAGCAATCCTGGTGGCTAACCAAGTTCTCAGTCTCGTGTGTTGATTGGTTGTAGGAAGCCACTAATCAGGCCCCTGAATTCATTTTAGCCACCATGAATCCAGGTACTCATTTTCGTCTGAGTGAGACGGAACTGACAGGGAATGGAGTTTGTTCAACACTCCTGGGTTACTTGAACCCTGGTGGCAAGCCAGGGAAATTTCACCCACCCCTAGGGCAACATCTGGTCAATGTTGGTACCGGGTGCAATCACCCAACCAGCTACTGCCTTTGCTGGAGCCCCTGGAGTCCGCGCACGGCTGCCTTTATACCCTGGCCTCCCGCTCTCGCTCGCTCTGATTGGCTGGTGGCTTTGCCCTGCTGTACATTCGCACTGACTTTTTGCTTCCTTCATCTCCTCTCTCTTCTCTTCATAGTAAGTTCCAAGAAGTTGATTATAATCCACTTTTGGTGGCTTACGTGAGTACAGGGCTGGCACCGAGGTATTACTCCAAGGATAATCAGAAGGAGTTCTTCGAGCAAAGAAAGAGAGTGACTTCTGAGGGGGAGTAGAAAGTCCAGCTTCGCGCTTCGATAATGGAGGCCGCTGATTGGCTGGGGGGCGGGGCCTGGCACGTTGCAGCCGTGAGCTGTCAAAATCAGATGGCTTTGCAAGTAAGCAAAAGGGAGTGCTGTGAAATTGGCTGAAGGCGTTTCTACTTTAATAATTATTATCATAATTAAAATTATTAGGTTTGGAGGGATAAACCATCTCGTAGCACATCGTGTACTGTGTTGAAGTAGTGGTTAGTTTGATGTTGCCAGTGGTACTTGATAACACTGTCGGATGTTCCCGTAAATTCTTTCAAGAGACCATCAAGTCTCCTCGCACAGAAAAGAAGCGGATGAACACTATGTCTTGGGAAGCGAAACTGAGTGAACAAATATAGAAATATCGCGGGGATAAAACGTAAAGTGTTTATTTATTTTGTTTTAAGCAGGTAGTGGTTAGTTTTTGGTCGATGTTTGTATGTATTTAATGATTTAATAGTTTCTTCACTAGACCTCTGGCAAGCTTAACATAATAAATAATAGACCCAATTCAAAATACATTTGTACATTGTACGGTAGAAAAATGTCCCAGCCGAAGGCCGTTTTCTCCTAGAATTACAGGTTTGCTATCGCTCGCCAGGAAAAATACCCACCTAAATGGCAAGAAAGGTCTTAAGTTGACAAAGCAAGGGTAAAAAAGTTCATACAATCGCCAAACTAATGAAACGAACGCCTTACAATTTCAAAGCTAATGGGATTAGCCTAAGCCTAAGCAAGAAAAAGTAACTAAGTAACTACCTTCCCCTTAAGTCTCATTATGGTATCAAAATACATTAGCAGAGTTGCCGAATAAATCCGCGAATACACTCTCTTTAAGCTAAGAACTTTATCCTACTAAGAAGGGTCAAGCATTATACATGCCAACTCCAGCAAAGTTGATATAGTCCACCTTAACGTAGCTTATAACAATGTATTTACTTTATATTTATGTTCAGTACAAATATCCTTTCCTTGGTAATCAGAGCATCAACTTAATACAGTGTGTATTTAGTGAGTAAATCGGATGATGGTTGGTGATATTGGTCAAGTTACCCTAACCTAACCCTAACATAACCTACATTTGATTTATTGTATATCAACGTTAAAACATTTTAGTTATTAACTGAACACTATTGGATTGGTGCTATTAATGTGCTTTGAATAAGACAGTAGTGTTTATCAAGTATGTATCAAGATAACATACACTAAGATATGTATTAAATGTGTTACGTCCTGGGATATATAAACACTGGGCTCTTTCTATTGGACTAGGTATGCGGCAACAAGCAACAACGGAAAACGCTAGATCCCACCCTTATCTATAAACCCAGGCAACAAACCACCCTAAACCGTCAAGAGTCCTGCCTGGACAACAAGGTATCCTATGACTTGGTTACAGGGTGCACGCACTATAGACTGCTGATAGTCAAGCAGGCTATATAAAAGATCACACAATTAAGTTGACTTAAAGCTTCAAAGAAAAGATAGATAACGGAATTAAATTGCAGAAACAATTTAATAAACTAGAAGAAAGTACATTTAACGTTACGTTAATTAATACAACTAATCACCCCTGCGTGAAAGAAGGTGAAAGCAAACAGTCCTCAAAACATCGTACAGGTAGGCAAGATGCAGGTTTCTAAACTGCATGCGGCTACTGTAGGATCTGATGCTTAGCAAAGAAAGTAAGTTACGGATTTAGAGAACTCTTATCTCATAAGCAGGAATAAATACTAGTGATAGGCCATACAGTGTATAATGGCATAGGTATAATTAAATAAAGGCAGCAACTCGCAACATAACCACATACAGGTGTGCTTCTCACTCTTAGTCAGGCAAGCCTGCTCGGACAGAGTCTCTAAGCCACACCCTGACTCACAATGCTCACAAAGACGGTAAACTGTGGCACAATAACAAGCTACAGATATAATAAACCGCTAGCTGTTAATCTGCCAGGTGGCAGAGGTCTAGCCGGAAGGATATAGGCTTCGGATACTCGGGCTGAGCCACCTGCTCTAGCCTAGGGACGTTCCCTAGTCTGTGCGCCAAATTACTCTAATTGAAAGGGTGCTCTCTTGAGAGACTCAGATCCCAAGTATCTGACTCTCTCCTGGCGACCCTAAAACAAACGCAAGACGTGCTAGCGCAGTGCTGAATGGACTAGGCAAGGGCCCTCACACAACACAACACTAGACACACAGACAAGAAAATGCCCCCAGACTCCCACGGGTATCCTAGTAAAGTCATGCAGGTCCACAGGACTTGCACCAGCAGACTTTACTTAAAGAATCGCAAAAAGCCTCCCCTCCGGTCTAGCCCCTGCTTACCTGCCACAAGAACACACTAGCAAGCATGAAACCACCAAATATGAGACAACAAAAAAGCTTCCTAGGTCTCATTAACAATTATATCTCTGCATAAGGCCCAAAATCCTATCTAGTTATCTGAGAGCTCGTCGTTAATACAATGATAGATATAAGGTCAATCAAGGGGATGGGGTAATTAAATAGACTGGTGAAGTAGTGTAAAGAAGGTATACAAAGTAAGAGAGAAAGTTTCTAAGTGGGGTTGAGAGGGATAGATATCAAGGGGGTCCGAAGGGTACGACAGTGAGGTGAGCTCTGAGGAGAATAGCTCCTCTGGACCCCTCCAGGATCCCACACAAAGGCACGGTGGTCAGCCAATCACAGGCCGCTACGTCACCCGGCAGCAGGCCTGCAGAAGGCGCCAGGAACCACCAGCCAATCAAAACCGAGAGAAAAGACCACGCGGCGACCAACTCCTCCGGGAGGGAGGGAGGAGGGAGGAGGAAAAGCAACACACACCTCCCCCACCCTGCTCGCTCGCTCTCTCTCTCTCTCTCTCTCTCTCACTCTCACTAGACTTACATCTTATATATTATAATGAAACAATCAACTATCGAGAATAAAATATACTAAGATGTGTTGGTTAAGAATAAGGGCAGCTTCAAGCTGTGAAACAACATAAGAATATCCCAGACATTAGTTACATTGTCGTAGGATATATACTAAGGAAAAGCCGGCCAGCCGGCTGCCGCCAGCCGGTTTCTAAATGGCTGGGCAGCCGACGCGCGCGCCTGCCCGCACGTGGCTACTATGCAGGAGCGTCACAAATGTTTTACATACATATAATTACTTTAACCCATGCACATTGAATAATTGTGTGTGTGTGTGTGTGTGAAGTCAAACCTAGCATAGTCTAAGCGTATTCCAATTGTCTTTGTACTTAAAGATAAAATATAAGCATCTGTGGTTATGTGCCTATGAGTAGGGAGCCAATAAGATAATAACTTGTGAGAAATAACCAAACAAAACAGTTTTGGTAATATTGGGTAGGAGCGTGTGGAGTCACCAGGATGACACAGACACTCCACACATATATCAGTTATTGGACTTATCGCAGCTAAAATGTATGTCCCTCTTTCTGTAAACCTGACTGTGGGGGTCTGAAAGATAATGTCCCGAGTCTGTTACCTGGTCAGTTCAATAATGTACCAGGGGAGAGCTGAGTTGGTGGAATGATTGTATTAGTTATTACAGTTTCACTAACAAATATCTTCCAATAATGCATCACTCTCCAATATTCTGTCGATTTACTTGTGTGCCTATACATGTCTCTCAGGATGAATGACAATTTCTCCCCCCAAGAATACACTCTCAACAAGTTTCCTCCGTAATCTGCCTTTATCACTGGTATTATTGGTACTTGTATTGTACGCGGCATAATACAGTATTGTAATATAACATTCCAGGAGATTTTGTCCATGGTTAGAATACGCTGGATTTTAAATAAGTAATCAACATGGACATGGTAATAAATATGCATGACGCTGCATGATCACTGCATAGAGTTGTATGGCTTAAGATTGATTGAGTTACAGTAAAAGCTTTGTCCTTTGACAACAGTAAGCATTTTAGACCAAACGTAAGGGATTCAAATAAGACCCTTCACGAACCTGGTGATTATTATTATTTCCACGGTCCAATTATGAAGCCAACATTGGTTAATTAACGAATTAAGTTACACACTGTTATTTTCAGTTCGATGTGATCCACAAACAGTAACAGGTTGTTGATGCCCATTAATAAGGATATGGTGGGTATATTAATAGCACTGGAAGTGTTATTTGTGTTCTCTCTCTCTCTCTCTCTCTCTCTCTCTCTCTCTCTCTCTCTCTCAATTGAATATTTTAGTCAACTTCCATCTCCAATCTGTCATGTTTCCTTCCTGCTCTCCCTTCCTCACACTCCGCTTACTCACCCGGTCACCTTTCACTATACGACCATCGTCAAAAATAATACAGTACAGTCACCACTGCACTAATGTAAACACCTGCATAAAGAACACTATATATATCCCATCACATACGACTATCGTCCCAGCATTAAAGGAAACGTGCAACTTTAAGGATCCAACATTAGTAGTACCTTGAACGTGCCTTCCGTGTTGTGTCACCCTCCAGACAGCCTTGCCACTCTACAACTCCACCTCACCCTCCTCCTCCTCTCTTACTAGATATGTTGGATGCTTCCTGAACACTCACACTCATACAGTACAGGTATGGTTCAGTGGTAATAATGCTGGGCAATGATGTACGAGGACACATCTATTGAGATATAATAGTTTAATTTAAATTGTGCTTTACTTAGATTGAGTAATCCACCATTTTCTTACCGATATGTTATATAGTACAATTACAGTTACCAATCTACATGTTCTACAAGTGTTATTCACAAATCCAAGAGTTAGTGTGCAATGGGATTCAGTTACTCAAACTATATAGCCCTTAACACTACCACGGTATCTGCCCTAAAATATTATCCAACACACATACCAGTACCAATATACCCCCTAACACTACCACGGTATCTGCCCTAAACTATTATCCAACACATATACCGGTACCAATATAGCCCCTAACACTACCACGGTATCTACCCGAAACTATTATCCAACACACATACTGGTACCAATATAGTCCCTAACACTACCACGGTATCTACCCTAAACTATTATCCAACACACATACCGGTACCAATATAGCTCTTAACACTACCACGGTATCTGCCCTAAACTATTATCCAACACACATGCCACTACCAATATAGTCCCTAACACTACCACGGTATATACTCTAAACTATTATCCAACACACATACCAGTACCAATATAGCCCCTAACACTACCACGGTATCTACCCTAAACTATTATCCAACACACATACCAGTACCAATATAGCCCTTAACACTACCATGGCATCTACCCTAAACTATTATCCAACACACATACCACTACCAATATAGCCCCTAACACTACCATGGTATCTACCCTAAACTATCATCCAACACACATACCAGTACCAATATAGTCCCTAACACTACCACGGTATCTACCCTAAATATTATCCAACACACATACCGGTACCAATATAGCCCCTAACACTACCACGGTATCTGCCCTAAACTATTATCCAACACACATACCAGTACCAATATAGTCCCTAACACTACCACGGTATCTTCCCTAAACTATTATCCAACACACATACCGGTACCAATATAGCCCCTAACACTACCACGGTATCTACCCTAAACTATTATCCAACACACATACCGGTACCAATATAGTCCCTAACACTACCACGGTATCTACCCTAAACCATTATCCAACACTCACACCGGTACCAATATAGTCCCTAACACTACCACGGTATCTGCCCTAAACTATTATCCAACAATCATACCAGTACCAATATAGTCCCTAACACTACCACGGTATCTACCCTAAACTATTATCCAACACACATACCAGTACCAATATAGTCCCTAACACTACCACAGTATCTATCCTAAACTATTATGCAACACACATACCGGTACCAATATAGTCCCTAACACTACCACGGTATCTGCCCTAAACTATTATGCAACACACTCACCAGTACCAATATAGCCCCTAACACTACCACGGTATTTACCCTGAACTATTATCCAAAAAAAATTTTTTTTTTTTTTCCTATGTGCATGAGGGAGTCAAAAGGCATAACTGCCAGCAGCGAGTGCCTCCCCCAGATTTCAAAGAGTGACAGGGCCGAAATCAAGGGACGTTAGAGCTAAAATGCCTAGACACACAGAGTTTGAAGCAATTTAAGTCATAGGAAGGGGGAAAGACTGATTCTGGGAAAGAGTTCCAGAGCTCAGCAGTTGAATAGAAGAAAGTCTGAGAATAGCGTTTCACTCTTGGGTTGGAGAGATGCAAAGAGTAGGGGTGGGATTGTGTTGCAAGGCGGGTACTACATACCCTACGTAGAGGAGGTGGTATACACTGGGAAAGCTCCGAGGAACACTGATTATTGTAGTAGCGATTGAATAGTGAGAGAGATGCAACATTGCGGCAAAGAGTACAAAGGAGTACAAAGGAAATCAAGCAACAACAGATCTAGTGACCCTTCTAGGCTGCTTGTCCTCCAAAACACTGAGGATCAAGTGTCCAAACAGTGGTTTAGAGTGGGTAAGGGAACATTGGAAAGGGAACTACTGCCATGGAACTAATGTCCGTGGCAGTACTAGGAAGTTAGTAGGGGACATATGGGTTAGTAACTGAGGGGAGGATAAAATAAAGTTATTCATTTACAAACGCAGTCAGTCGCGGGTTTGATGCGAGATATTTGTCTAGGCGGAGTTTAAATGAATCAACAGTGCTGCAGTCTATAACGTCTCGGGGAAGCCCATTCCACAAGTTGACAACTCGATTGAAGAAAATATTCTTAGATTCGTGTGAGTTAAAAGATTTACCAATAATTTTGCAACCGTTTCCCCGCGTGTAATTAGATTGGTCGATAGTGAAGTACTTACTACAGTTCATATTGTCGATGCCTTTGATGATTTTGAACACTTGAATTAAGTCACCTCTTAATCTGCGCTGGGTTAAAGGAAATAGATTTAATTCTCTAAGACGCTCTTCGTATGGTTTGTTCTTTAGGCTAGGTATCATTTTGGTAACTCTACGTTGAACTCGTTCTAGCTTGTTTATGTCTTTTTGGTAATAAGGGCACCAGCATTGAACGCAGTATTCCAGAAGAGGGCGGACTAAGGAATTGTAAAGGGTTAGGATAACGTCTTTGGATTTATGCTCAAATGACCTGCCTATAAAGCCAATTATTTTGTTTGAGAGAGAGAGAGAGAGAGATTGCAGAGAGTTAGTGAGTGGACGGGATTTAATGATACGAAAGTCTTTCCTTTCTACTTTATCTAGGAGTGCGGTGTGAGATGATCCTCCCCACACATGTGAACAATACTCAATACAAGGACGCACTGTGCCCCTGTACAGAGCAAGTAGCTGCGCAGGGGTAAAGAACCCCTTGAGGCGGTTGAGCACACCCAGCTTCTGGGAGGCTGCCTTAGCGAGACTGGTAATATGGTCTTTCCAAGTGAGAGCAAAAGAAAAAGAGACACCGAGAGCATTGAGGGAAGATGAAGGGTTACTTTTTGTATTGCTGAAGAATAAGGGATAGTCCTCTGGAGGTTCCCGACGGGTAGTAAGATGGATAAATTGAGTTTTGGAAGCATTAAATGTAACAAGGTTTTCTCTAACCCAATTGGAAATAGTAGCTAGATCAGAAGATAAGCATTTTATGGCTTCATTACGTTTACTTTTGAGGGAGTGCTGGCTGGGGCGTTCTGGAAAACTAATTGAGTGGTGTAAAGTAGAGTCATCTGCATATGAATGGATGGGGCTAGATGTACAGTTGAGAAGATCATTCATGAAAATTAGAAAGAGAATAGGAGATAGGACAGAACCCTGAAGAACACCAGAGTTGATAGGATGAGGAATTGAGCGATGGCCATCCACAACCGCAGCTATGGAACGGCCGGAAAGGAAATTAGAGACAAAGGCACAGATGGAGAGACAAAAACCGAAGGAAGGCAGTTTGGAATTTTTTTTTTTTTGCCAGACTCTATCGAAGGCCTTCGATATGTCTAGTGCAACAGAAAAAGTCTCACCGAAGTCCCGAAAGTTGGATGACCAAGAGTTAGTAAGATATGAAAGACCAGTAGGTCGACCCTTAAGGAAGCCATACTGGCGATCTGAGAGCAGATTATGAGAAGAGAAATGCTTAAGAAATTTGGAAGCAAGAATAGTTTCAAAACTTTAGAATACAAGAGATGAGAGCAATTGGACGATAGTTGGAGGGTTGAGAGCGGTCACCCTTCTTTGGGATAGGTTGAATGAGAGCAAACTTCCAGCAAGAAGGGAAGATGTTAGAGGAGAGACAGAGATGAAAAAGTTTGCCTAGGCAAGGGGTCAGCACGGAAGCACAGTCTTTAAGTACAACAGGAGGAACACCGTCCGGACCGTACGCCTTCTTAGTACTAAGCCCAGAGAGGGTAGAAAGTACATCTTTAGAAGAGATTAGGATATTAGGCATAAGTAGGAGAGAGAGGGGTGGAGAGGGAGGAATAGCACCGGAATCATCCAAGGTAGAGTTTCTGGCAAAAGTTTGAGCAAAGAGTTCAGCTTTGTCAGAGGAAGAAGTGATGGTTGTGCCATCGGAGTGGGAGAGGGGAGGGAAAGACGAGGAAGAAAAGTTGTTGGAGAGGTTTTTGGCTAGATGCCATAAAGCTTGGGAAGAGCTAGAGTTGGATAGTTCAATGCATTTATTATTGATGAAAGAGTGCTTGGCAAGTCGAAGAACAGATTTGGCTTGATTCCGGGCAGAAACATAGGAAGAATGAGATTCTTGAGTTTTAAGGCGTCGGTACCGTTTGAAAGCTTCCTCCTTGTTGTGGACAGCAGTAGAACAAGCTTGAGTAAACCAAGATTTTTTTACATTAGACTGAGAGAAAGAAAATGGAATGTACGCTTCCATGCCCGAGAGGATTACCTCGGTAATGCATTCAGCACTCTCCGAGGGTCCCCGGCCATGGAAGCAGAAGTCATTCCATGGGAAATCAAAGAAGTACTGCCGGAGAGCCACCCAGTCTGCAGCGCCAAAGTGCCACAAACCCCGCCGGCTGGGAGGATCGGATGGCCGTAATGAAGAGATAGGACAGGTGACGGAGATAAGTTAATGGTCGGAGGAGCCCAAAGGAGATAACAGATTGACAGTATAAGAAGAAGGGTTAGAAGTCAGAAATAAGTCAAGAATGTTGGGCCAATCTCCGAAGCGATCCGGGATACGAGTGGGTTGCTGGACCACCTGCTCTAGGTAATTTATGATAGAAAAGACGTAGGCTTGTTCACCAGCATTGTCAGTAGAGTGAGAGGAGAGCCATTGGCGGTGGTGAACGTTGAAATCTTCTAAGATGGAGATTTCAGAGAAGGGAGAGATAGATAGAATGTGTTCCACTTTAGAGTTTAAATAGTCGAAGAATTTGGGAAAGTCGGTAGAGTTATGGGAAAGATAGACAGCACAGAAATATTTAGTATGAGAATGACAGGATAGTTTGAGCCATAAAGTTGAGAATTCAGAGGAGTCGAAATCGGGAACGCGAGAACAAGTGAGCATGTTTGTTGTCCCTAACGCTACCACGGTATCTATCCTAAACTATTATCCAACACACATACCGGTACCAATATAGCTCCTAACACTAACACGGTATCTACCCTAAACTATTATCCAACACACATACCGGTATCAATATAGCCCCTAACACTACCACAGTATCTGCCCTAACCTATTATCCAACACACATACCGGTACCAATATAGCCCCTAACACTACTACGGTATCTACCCTAAACTATTTTCCAACACACATACCATTACCAATATAGCCCCTAACACTACCACGGTATCTATCCTAAACTATTATCCAACAAACATACCGGTACCAATATAGCCCATAACACTACCACGGCATCTACCCTAAACTATTATCCAACAAACATACCCGTACCAATATAGCCCCTAACATTACCACGGTATCTACCCTAAACTATTATCCAACACACATACCGGTACCAATATAGCCCCTAACACTACCATGGTATCTACCCTAAACTATTATCCAACACACATACCGGTACCAATATAGCCTCTAATACTACCACGGTATCTACCCTAAACTATTATCCAACACACATACCGGTACCTATATAGCCCCTAACACTACCACGGTATCTACCCTAAACTATTATCCAACAAACATACCAGTACCAATATAGCCCCTAACACTACCACGGTATCTGCCCTAATCTATTATCCACCAAACATACCAGTACCAATATAGTCCCTAACACTACCACGGTATCTACCCTAAACTATTATCCAACACTCACACCGGTACCAATATAGCCCCTAACACTACCACGGTATCTGCCATAAACTATTATCCAACAAACATACCGGTACCAATATAGTCCCTAACACTACCGCGGTATCTACCCTAAACTATTATCCAACACACATACCGGTACCAATATAGTCCCTAACACTACCACAGTATCTCCCCTAAACTATTATCCAACATACATACCGGTACCAATATAGCCCCTAACACTACCACGGTATCTACCCTAAACTATTATCCAACACACATACCGGTACCAATATAGCCCCTAACACTACCACGGTATCTACCCTAAACTATCATCCAACATACATACCGGTACCAATATAGCCCCTAACACTACCACGGTATCTACCCTAAACTATTATCCAACATACATACCGGTACCAATATAGCCCCTAACACTACCACGGTATCTACCCTAAACTATTATCCAACATACATACCGGTACCAATATAGCCCCTAACACTACCACGGTATCTACCCTAAACTATTTTCCAACATACATACCGGTACCAATATAGCCCCTAACACTACCACGGTATCTACCCTAAACTATCATCCAACACACATACCGGTACCAATATAGCCCCTAACACTACCACGGTATCTACCCTAAACTATCATCCAACATACATACCGGTACCAATATAGCCCCTAACACTACCACGGTATCTACCCTAAACTATTATCCAACATACATACCGGTACCAATATAGCCCCTAACACTACCACGGTATCTACCCTAAACTATTATCCAACATACATACCGGTACCAATATAGCCCCTAACACTACCACGGTATCTACCCTAAACTATTATCCAACATACATACCGGTACCAATATAGCCCCTAACACTACCACGGTATCTACCCTAAACTATCATCCAACACACATACCGGTACCAATATAGCCCCTAACACTACCACGGTATCTACCCTAAACTATTATCCAACACACATACCGGTGCCAATATAGCCCTAGGCGCTTTACATATATCAAGTTAACCACACAAAATATCCTCAGAAAAGAAAGAAACACATATACAAACACATATATGATGTATTTCAACAGTTTCCGTGATATATGTCACCAGGATCACTAAATGGACAAACATTAATATTCTAGCTCTTGTCTGACTTTCCTATGAATAGGGTGACAATGGACAACGAATCTGTTTTGAAGAAATATATTGTCTATCAACGTGGGTGAACACTCTTTCATCCTGTACCCACAGTTTTATATGCAGTATCACAACGCACAACCATACACCACAATACTCTAGTCAATACAACATCACAGTCTATATTGATGTTGTTGTTCATACATTACTTAAACTAAGATGGCACCCTAGTCTGTATTAATAATCACCAAACACAAACACTGCCTCTTTTGTTGTTCTGGAGCATACTACTTTATATTCCACCATCACAATAGGATATAATTATGACCTACACTGATGTACAATAAACACAACATCCTGCTCCTGTTTACTGTTATATCCCCACAGGAGAGGCAGCTTTATTGCCAACATAATGTCGTAATTTCAATGGTCACACACCTATTGAACCGTCAATATTACTAGGTATTTACGGTCTCCTTACTGTAATTTAATGGTAAAATACGGCTAAGTAATCCCAAAATTTAATAAGGTTTTCGAATGTAGTAATTTACTGTTAATGTTACGGATATTGTTTAGATTGTACTGATTGGTGTACCGTACTGGTTAACACACCACACTATATACGATATGGGTATGGAAAGGGAAATATATAGTGTGTATATTTATGTACCTTTATCAATTACATACTGTATATCGGCAGTAATATGCATGTTAAATTATACAGATAATAAGGTATATCACAATCAATATATCCAAAAGTATTTGATTTAACTGTATTATACCTATCTATTTGTACATTGCATAACTACAAGAAGCCTTACTCTCTATTAATGCATAGACTACACAACATCACCATACCACCTTAAACACAGCCTATTATGATGTTCTGGTCCACAGCCACATCAACCCGCCACTTCACCTCCATAATCGTCCATGTAGCTATAAAACGCGGCCCCAACAACTCCTCTCTGGGGAGGGGAAAGTAGTAGGTAGTTGACCCAGAACAATTATTAGATACTAACAAAAAAGTGTCTCTGATGGCATTTCTTTCCTTAGAACACAATGACTCTGCAGCTCCTACATAAATGTCCATGTTAGTGATTTGGAACCTTTACATATATATGTTTCACGGCTCATAGTAATTTTTGTCTGGCCTTTCAAGCGTGTTTTCTCTTCATCTTTTTGTCTTCGCCAAGTTGCATGTATTGTTATTTGTTCTGTTCAATCCTATTGCCAATCTATATCTAAGAGCGGTACATACCCATGTGCAGTGTGTGGAAAGGGTGTGGGTGTTAACGCGATTCAATGTGGCATCTGTCGACGCTGGGTGCACCATGGGAATAAGTGCTGTAGTAGAATAAAGGGACCCCTGCCGTAGGATAAGTCAGAAATAGAGAAATTTGAGTGCGTAGTGTGCAAAGGCGAGCTTGTGTTAAGTGATGATCCTGTGGCTGTGAATTTTGGAGATGAGTCATTGGAGCTGGTGAACAAGTTTTGTTACCTAGGAGATACCATCTCTGCCGGTGGTGCCACTGTTGCTAGAATTAGATGTGGCTGGGCGAAGTTCAGAGAACTTCTGCCAATCCTGACCATGAAAAGAATGCCTCTCATCCTGAAGGGAAATGTGTTAGAAGTGCAATGACGTATGCCTCAGAAACATGGGCCGTTAAAGTAGAGGATGTCAACAGAATGGAACGTAATGAGATGAGAATGGTGAGATGGATGTGTGGGGCCAGGCTACAGGATAGAATAACAAATATTGAGCTGAGGAGACGTTTAGGTATAAAGAGCGAGGTGATGCGTACAAGTAGACTGGGATGGTATGGACATGTGAAGAGAATGGATAAACAAAATTGGGTGAAAAAATGCAGGCCTGTGATTGTGGAGGGAGCTGCACCAAGGGGTGGACCGAGGAATACCTGGGATCGGACTATACGTGCCGATCTCATATCCAAGAACTTGACAAGTGAAGCAGCCCTTAACAGGGTTGCCTGGAACGCCGCCATTAGGACAAGAGACTGAAACTGCACGTATGTGTGGAAGACTCAGTCTTAAAATGTTATGTATGTATGTATGTATCTGTATTCAATTTCCCACAATTTGTTAACTCTGTCCTCAGATATAATTATATTATATGTGTGACTCGCTGCTATAATATATACCATGATCCAGAAAACATAGGGTCCGCACACGTCTGAAAGAAAACGCGCCTTCTTCCGCACATGACGTCACTTTCCTTACACTGGGGACAGAGGTCAGTGGGAGTTCAATTCATTCATTCACTTTCAATATTTGATCACGAACACACGAGTTGAAACATAGCGAATGCTTTACCATTTTACTTTTGCATGGTATGCAAGTTATTTCGAAATATGAATACCAAGTTATTTTAATTGTGTACAATCATGCCAAACAATTGTTCAATGCATTTTTTGTTTTTCAACCTACAGGCATAAGGGACATATTTATTTTCACAGTTTTCCTAAAATTGAAGATTAGCTATACAAAAGGGATGGGGTCCAATAAATGTAAAGAAAGTAAAACTATGACGTTTACATTTTGAACCTAGTGCATGTAATTTTGTAAGCGGGTCAATATATGGTTGAACCCCATAAATATTGATAGAAAAGGTTTTGTAAATTATTCTGGTGCCTTTGGGCATGCTAAATATCATACTAACAATTTTTTAAATTCTGACCCCGGAAATTGGGCATTTTCAAGGTGGCGGGTAAGTATATCGTTGAACATTACACAAATTGGTGCAAAAGTTTATTTCATTGATTCTGGTACTATTGGGCATGATAAATAACATAGTAAAAATCACATTTATTTTGACCCCGGAAACAACGTCATTTTCAAGATGGCGGCCAAGAGTTTAAAATAGCTATAAATGAATTACTATTCAACATGGAGAGGTGGTTTTGGTGTCTAACCTTAGGTTTCATTGGTCAAGGAATCCGAAAAAGTCAGTAAAACTATTATCCATAAATTATTTATTGAAATGTTTAATTGCGGCCCAAGGTTCTGATCCACAAAATTGGCTCTGTCGAATTGTAGTCAACTTAGAGAAGCACGAATAAGAGTATGTTGGATGCACAATCATGTGGAACTCCTGATCGAACAGTTGGTTCCACACATCTTTTCCAACATTTCCTGGTAGTCACAACAACTGGAATACTATCATTTGGGGAGGTTATGAGTTACAAGCACATGTGTATTCCTCATGCCATTTTTTAATACAGAAACGCCTTTCAAAAGACTGATAAACCACAATTAGATTAAACAAACCTGGTTTAGTGGATTACCTGATTACTTTGCAGTTATTTAAGTAATTTCAATTATTTTATGGGTGCTTTAAACTTATGTACACACACTGATACTTACTGTATATAAGTTGACTACTATTTGACAGAGCCAACTTAGTGGATTATATATTTCTATACATAAATAATGGATGATAGTTGTACTAGTTTATTCAGATTCTTTGAGCATTGAAACCTAGGGTTAGACACCAAAACCACCTATCCATGTTGAATAGTTATTGATAAAAGCTATGTAAAACTCCTGGCCGACATTTTGGAAGCCATCTTGACAATTACCATGTTTCCGGGGTAAAAAACAGTTAGATTGTAGTATATTAGTTAGCATGCACAATAGCAACAGAATCCATTACAAAAAACTATTGCACCAATGTTGTTAATGTTCAATCATATATATTCACCCGCCATATTTGACGCCATCTTGAAAATGGACCCATTTCCGGGATCAGAATCTACAACATTTATATTATGTTATATAGCATGTCCAATAGTACCAGAATTTGTTACAAAACCTTTTGTATCAAATATTTTGTGGTTAGGTGGTTATGTTTCGTAAATTGACCCGTCTATTGAGAGAACATAACAATATGAGCTACTGAATCTACCCTTACCAAAGACTCAAGACTGAAGGAAGGTTCACTCCCTACTCTTCAGTTACACAATGTATAAATAGTATTATATTATTCTAATTGAATAATGTAAGGTAGAGTCGTCTGTATAAGAATGGATCGGACTGGAGGTACAGTTGATAAAATAATTTATGAAAATTAGAAAGAAAATTGGAGATAGGACAGAACCCTGAGGAATACCAGAGTTGATAGGATGAGGAAGTGAACGGTGGCCATCCACAACCGCAGCTATGGAACAGCCAGAAAGGAAATTAGAGACAAAGGCACAGATAGAGGAATAGAAACCGAAGGAGGGTAGTTTAGAAATTATAGATTTGTACCAGACTCTATCGAAGGCCTTCGATATGTCTAGTGCAATAGAAAAGGTCTCACCGAAGTCCCGAAAGGAGGATGACCAAGAGTTAGGAAGATATGAAAGATCACAAGTAGAGCGACCCTTAAGGAAACCAAACTGGCGATCTGAGAGTAGATTATGAGAAGAGAAATGCTTAAGAAATTTGAAAGTAAGAATAGTTTCGATTTGTTTTGATATACAAGAGATGAGAGCAATTGGACGGTAGTTGGAGGTTTGAGAGCAGTCACCCTTCCTTGTGTTACGACTGGGGTTCAAATATATCAGGGCTCTTATTCATTGGACTAGTAATGGCATAAATGTTACAACGGAAAGCGCTAGCTCCAACCTCTGATGTATATTCCCAGTGAACAAAGAACACAAATACTCTACAGAGTTCTATATGCAATAATAGGCTATCAAACTCTCAATAAATGTGCGTGTACTCTAGGCTTAATGTTATGTGAAAACAGCCTATTACTACCTATAACCGAAGGTGCTTGGTTATGGTATGCAAAGTAAAGTGGTAAGAGAAGTTACAGCTTACGTTACTTTAATCAATAAATGTCAGGCACTCCTGCATGAAAGAAAGTGCACTAAAGTCCTTCAACACTAACAAGGAATCTTCTTTAAATGTTAGATGCTATAAAGATGCTCGTATCGGAAATGGAACCCAAAAAGGCAGGCAGCGGAACAATGCTCGTGCAGGCTATGCACACAAAAAGGCAGAATATATATAATGCCGTCGGAGCCAAGAATATCCTAAACACAACAACAATAATAATAATCGCCACGACAATGCAGTATTCCTATCAACAAAAAGAGCCTAAGTCGTTTGTGTCTCAATACATCAAACTAGGCTGCGAAATGCTTGTGCAATAATAAATGGGTATGCATAAAAAGAGTAATTGGTTTAATATACTTAATGTCTACTATGATTGATAAAGTCTAGCTAGAGTCAATGATACGAGATACTGGTGCGCATGGCATGCCGCATAGCCTAGTGCAAATCTCAAGTCTGTGCGTCAAATATTACGTTATAGGGAAGGGTAGCTCTCTTGAGAAACCTTAATACCGAAGAATTAAGCGTTCTCCTGGCGTACCTCAAAGACAAACAACGAGCTTAGAACAGTGCAGAATGGTATAGGCAAAAAGCCCTCATTCGTGCATGCTCTACTCTCAATGGCACACAGACTAGAATTTACTCAATCAACTCCAGTTCTCAGGTATGTCGTGCAGCTTTTAACTAAAGCCAGCACCCATAGGAAACAATACCTTATAATATCAGACTCCTAGTCTAGCATTATCTAATCCAGCAGAACACTAATAATTAAAGGAAGCGGTACTAAACAATATGAATGCCAACCAATGCTTCGTGATCCACTTATCTTAACACTAACATACATGGGTTATATCAGACCTTAACGCACAATACAACTGGCCAGCATGAAGCTGATTTTGCAGAGTTAACCAGAGGGGATATAATATTAATAAAAGGTGGTGAAAGATATGGAAAATGAGAGAGATAGGCAGAGGAAAAGATTCTCAGGTGCGAGCGGGGTACAGGTAGCAAGGGAAAAAGATGGGTGTGTTCTAGAAACCAGATCTGAGGGAGAGAGTGGCGAGGAACTGTATATATACTCGCACTAGCTCGAGCCGCGTGGGAAAACAGCGGTTACAAGTCATCTAACCACTAGCAAAGCTTACAGCATGGTAAGGGCCTCTCTCCACCAACCCCCGCGAGGCAGCCAGCCGTGACGTCATCGAGCGGGACAAAAAACACTGGGCGCCCCCTCTCACTCTGTTCTACTCCCTCTCTCTCTCCCAGATCCTATCATTACTAGTTAATGATAAAATATACTTTACAATTAAATATATAAAGCCTTGACATGGGCGAAAACAAAGAGCCTTTCTGGACTGCCCATGACACGAGCTTTCATATGAAATAAAGCACACTCTAATACACAAACTGTAGCCCCATCCACTGCCCTGGCGATCCTAGCGAGTCACTGTAGGACAAGCCATGCAGTTCTAACGGAGTGGTTAACGTCACCCCCCCCCCCAAGATTTTTCTCAGAGGCCCCAAGGCTCACAAAAATCTGATGGTTAGAACCCATGCTATATCTCCACTTCCCATCACCCAGCGGCAGTAAAATATCTGGCACAGTTCTTCAACAAAACATTTTTCAAAATTATAACCCTCCCCAACACCATAGGTTAAATTATATGTAGTTATGCTCCTCAAGAGCGAGCTTCTCTAGCCCAGCATTCTGAGAGGAGTGCAACTCAGAATTACTGCTATAACATACTAAACAAATTCAAAGAAAGAGTTTTTTATTTGATTTTTATGTTTATAATTTGTTTATTTCGGCTGCACTATAGGGGCAAGCCTAGTTTTTTCTTCTATACCAAACGCTCAACTCCTGCTTTACGACCCAATACGCTGGGCTACAACCGCGAGCCAACAAGCACCAAGCGCAAAATACTATTCAAACTAAAGCAGGAGGCTACCCGTGTGTCAATCTACCCAGGATCATATACCCTTGAACGACCATCTGCAACCACGTCGTCACAACCGGCAATATAGCGTATGTCCAGGTTATATACCAATAACCTTAGTGACCACCTGGTCAGCCTCATATTCCGATTGTGAAACTGGTCCAAGAACTTGAGAGGGTGATGATCTGGGTAAACTACAACGACCGGACCATAGGCTGGAACACAGACCTCGAAATGCCTCAGAGCAAGTACAACCGCCAGCAGCTCCTCCTTGACAACAGAGCAGCCCCCCTGGGCCGAATTGTACTTCTCCGAGCAGAAACTAACAGGATGCTCCAGCCCATCATCGTCCTTTTCCACAAGGACGGCACCAGCCCCCAAACCACTAGCCTCCGTTGCTAGTTGGAAAGGTAGGCTAAAGTCAGGGGCCCTGAGGATCGGGTGAGTGCACAACAGGTGTTTTACTTCTCTAAACACCTTCTCACACTCAGGCGCCCATTTGAACTTCTTATCCTTCCAGTTATCCTCCACCTGAGCTTGACTGTCCCGTTCTCCTTCTCCACCTTGACTGCTAAACGTCATCACAGGCACAGTGAGAGGCTCAGGGGGGTGCCTCCCATACTCCTTCATGGGATTAACATGACATAACTGATTGTGCTTCCGTCTGTCTGGAGTGGCTACCAAGTAAACCAGGTCCGATAGCTCCTCCACCACCCTATAAGGACCAGCGTACTTCGCGGATAAGGGGTGACCTACAAGGGGCAGTAGAATCAACACCTCCTGACCCACGTGAAACTCCCTGAGTTCAACCTTGAGGTCGTACCTGTCCTTCCTGAGGGCCTGAGAGCTAGTCCAATTACGGCCAGCCAACTCCAGACTGCGCAACATCCGTTCTCGACTGTTGAGGACACACTTGAGCATAGAAGAAGGTTTTTCTGCGCCCTCCCATACTTCTTCAACCATATGGAGACGCCCTCTGACACGGTGTCCAAAGACGAGCTCCTTAGGGCTGAATCCCAAACTCTTCCCAGGTACCTCCCACACAGCAAACAAAAACCATGGCAGGCCAAAATCCCAATCCCTCCCACTCTCAAAGCAACAACAACGAAGCACAGATTTCAAGGCTGAGTGCCATCGCTCTAACACACCCTGGCTCTCCGGATGATATGCAGATGACACAACCCCAACAATCCCATGCTGTGGCATTGCTTGTACAAAGAGGCTAGAAGTGAAGTTGGGTCCCCGGACTGACTGAATCCCCTGCGGGTAACCATACCGGGAAAAATACACTAGCAAGCTTCGGACCACCGTTTTCGCCGACCCATTTCTCATAGGGTACGCGTCAGGGTACCTTGTTGCTACATCTCCCGACTGTGCATCACTGCCCTCCTTCAACTCTTTCGTCTGTTTAAGCCCATCCTCTGCCTTTTCCACAACAGTTACTGGGTCTTCTTCAGACTCGATATTTGGTCCTAATACTGAGTCCCCGAGAAGGTCCGTTGACACTAAACTCTCAACCGCATCAACTTCCAACCCCTTCTCGGTACCCTTCCTCCGCTGATCTAAAGATTGTTGACCAGAATGTGACTCCCTGGATGCAGAATCTCCGGTGACAACACACGCCATAGGCTGCACCGGACACTTCTCAACCCACTCCTGCTCCTCCCTACTCACGTCGGCCGGCTTCTCGACAACGACTAAGGGTGGAGCCTCAGAAGTAGGCCCCGCAAAGTCGTTGCCAAGAAGGAGGTCGACGCCCCCAACAGGTAACTTCTCCACAATTCCTACATCCAGGTCACGAGTCACACCATCAACTACCACCTTCATTCTTACAAGGGGGTATGACCTTGTCGCATTAACTCCCTGAACCACAACCACCCGCGCCGTATTGACAGGTTTACCAGTGAAATTGCTCAACAGTGTTTGCGATGCCCCAGTGTCACGCAAAATTCTCACTTCATGTCTTCTACCCCCCCACTCCACACAACCAAGTCCCCTGTGGTTACTAAAGGCATCACGGACAGGGAATAAGCCTTCCGGATCCTTCTGCACTGGCAGTGTATTTACCTCGGAAGAAATGCCTCTAACAACCTCCGATGTCCTCTTGAACACTCCAATGCCATGAGCAAAAGACACGGCTGCCGGAGGAGGTCGACTAGGGCACTCATTTGCCTTATGACCCTCCTGGTGGCACCTAAAACACATAAATTTCGGTTTCGGCTTATACTGTGATGTAAAAGGCCCCTGACTTTTCACATACGGTGTGGTGGTAGGTTTGGCTTCAGTTTTAGTTTCATTGCTCTTTGGTTTAAATGTGTCATTGCTACGGGGAGGGGGAGGATAACGGTCCCTAGCACTTGCATCGTACTTCTGTGAGGACCCGCAACCCCGAATCAACGACAGCCGTAGATCAGCCATTTCTGCTGCTTCTACTAGAGTTCTTGGGTTTTTCTCCTTTAAGTTCAAAGTTAGATCACCGCCCGTGCTCTTAAAGAACTGCTCCAACATCATTAACTGCTTAACTCCATCAAACGTTGTTACCTTCTCAGATCGGAGCCAGTTCCCCATAGCATCGGACAAGTCCCGGGCGTGTTCCAAAAAGGTGCTATCTCTTCCCTTAGTTACACCCCGGAACTTCAAACGGTATGTTTCTGGTTGCAGTTCGTAAGCCCTCAGGACAGCCTCCTTGAGATCCTCGTACACAATACATAACTCCAAAGGTAACGCATCATAGGCTTTAAGACCCTTGCCTATTAATCTAGAGGATACAAGTGCTGCCCATTTATTCTCTGGCCACTGGTGTTCCTGGCACTTCTTCTCAAAGCGTGTGAAAAATTCTGTTACACCACTCTCATCAAACACCGGAACCAGTTTCAATAAGTGCGAGAGAGACTGCTCATGAACACGGTTACCAGCCCCAAGTCGCTGTCCCGTTGCCTCTACTCGCGACTTCTCTACGTCCATGTCGGCACAGTACCTAGTCGACTCTAAATCCGCTTGGATTTTTGCTAGCTTGGCTCTCTCTTCTATCTTGGCTAATTCTAATTGCTGCTGAAGCTGAAGCTCAGATACCCTGATAGCCTTTCTCTCTTCGATCTTAGCTAATTCGAGCTGAAGCAATAATTCTGGAGTTAACCCTTGAGGAGGTGAAGGTGCTACAATGTTTGAAATTACCGGTGGTCCCCCCAGGGGCAACCCACCCTGCCAGTCACCACCCAACTGTGGAAGCGTACCCGGGGTCGGCAAACTACTGGGATGGCTGGGAGTCGAGTGTAGGGGAAGCATGGCCGAAGGGCTCTGAGCACTCAACCCATCTCGCTCACCAGTCACCCTGCCAAGTTATCAAGTTATCCCTGGTCATGCTGCTAGTACCCGCATGACCGATAGCTGTGGCCAGGCATTGAAGACCGTACCGCTCCATACCCTCCAACCGCTCGGCAGTAACAGGCCATTGCAAAAATATCCTAGCATCCTCTTCACAGTTCACCCGATTAACCCTTTCATCATGCTGCTGTTCCTCAGTTTCGACATTACGTACTGTGTCTCCATTCTCCTCTGACCCGGTATAAGACATGATGCTCACAAAAATTTCTCACCACAATATTCAGAAAAGAAGTACCCCAAACTCTTATACCTCAATATACACACAACAATTCTCGGAAATGCTCAAGGGCTATACTATGTTGCAAAAACAAAATTATTCTTGCTGATCCCCGCAAAATATTCTCCAAAACAACAAATGTTCCCTGCTTAATAAATGTAGGTTCACCAAATCCTAGGTAAGGTCGCCATTTGTTACGACTGGGGTTCAAATATATCAGGGCTCTTATTCATTGGACTAGTAATGGCATAAATGTTACAACGGAAAGCGCTAGCTCCAACCTCTGATGTATATTCCCAGTGAACAAAGAACACAAATACTCTACAGAGTTCTATATGCAATAATAGGCTATCAAACTCTCAATAAATGTGCGTGTACTCTAGGCTTAATGTTATGTGAAAACAGCCTATTACTACCTATAACCGAAGGTGCTTGGTTATGGTATGCAAAGTAAGGTGGTAAGAGAAGTTACAGCTTACGTTACTTTAATCAGGCACTCCTGCATTTAAGAAAGTGCACTAAAGTCCTTCAACACTAACAAGGAATCTTCTTTAAATGTTAGATGCTATAAAGATGCTCGTATCGGAAATGGAACCCAAAAAGGCAGGCAGCGGAACAATGCTCGTGCAGGCTATGCACACAAAAAGGCAGAATATATATAATGCCGTCGGAGCCAAGAATATCCTAAACACAACAACAATAATAATAATCGCCACGACAATGCAGTATTCCTATCAACAAAAAGAGCCTAAGTCGTTTGTGTCTCAATACATCAAACTAGGCTGCGAAATGCTTGTGCAATAATAAATGGGTATGCATAAAAAGAGTAATTAGGTTAATATACTTAATGTCTACTATGATTGATAAAGTCTAGCTAGAGTCAATGATACAAGATACTGGTGCGCATGGCATGCCGCATAGCCTAGTGCAAATCTCAAGTCTGTGCGTCAAATATTACGTTATAGGGAAGGGTAGCTCTCTTGAGAAACCTTAATACCGAAGTATTAAGCGTTCTCCTGGCGTACCTCAAAGACAAACAACGAGCTTAGAACAGTGCAGAATGGTATAGGCAAAAAGCCCTCATTCGTGCATGCTCTACTCTCAATGGCACACAGACTAGAATTTACTCAATCAACTCCAGTTCTCAGGTATGTCGTGCAGCTTTTAACTAAAGCCAGCACCCATAGGAAACAATACCTTATAATATCAGACTCCTAGTCTAGCATTATCTAATCCAGCAGAACACTAATAATTAAAGGAAGCGGTACTAAACAATATGAATGCCAACCAATGCTTCGTGATCCACTTATCTTAACACTAACATACATGGGTTATATCAGACCTTAACGCACAATACAACTGGCCAGCATGAAGCTGATTTTGCAGAGTTAACCAGAGGGGATATAATATTAATAAAAGGTGGTGAAAGATATGGAAAATGAGAGCGATAGGCAGAGGAAAAGATTCTCAGGTGCGAGCGGGGTACAGGTAGCAAGGGAAAAAGATGGGTGTGTTCTAGAAACCAGATCTGAGGGAGAGAGTGGCGAGGAACTGTATATATACTCGCACTAGCTCGAGCCGCGTGGGAAAACAGCGGTTACAAGTCATCTAACCACTAGCAAAGCTTACAGCATGGTAAGGGCCTCTCTCCACCAACCCCCGCGAGGCAGCCAGCCGTGACGTCATCGAGCGGGACAAAAAACACTGCGCGCCCCCTCTCACTCTGTTCTACTCCCTCTCTCTCTCCCAGATCCTATCATTACTAGTTAATGATAAAATCTATACTTTACAATTAAATATATAAAGCCTTGACATGGGCAAAAACAAAGAGCCTTTCTGGACTGCCCATGACACGAGCTTTCATATGAAATAAAGCACACTCTAATACACAAACTGTAGCCCCATCCACTGCCCTGGCGATCCTAGCGAGTCACTGTAGGACAAGCCATGCGGTTCTAACGGAGTGGTTAACGTCACACTTGGCACAGGTTGAATGAGAGCAAACATCTAGCAAGAAGGGAAGACGTTAGAGGAGAGACAGTTACGAAAGGGTTTGCCTTGGCAGGGAGTCGGCATGGAAGCACAGTTTTTTAGTACAACAGGGATAACACCATCCGGACCATACGCCTCCTTAGTATTAAGCCCAAAGAGAGTAGAAAGTACATCTTTAGAAGAGATTAGGATATTAGGCATAAATAGGAGAGAGGGGGTTAGAGAGGGAGGAATACCACCGGAATCATCCAAGGTGGAGTCTCTAGCGAAAGTTTGAGCGAAGAGTTCAGCTTTGTCAGAGGAAGAAGTGATAGTCCTGCCATCAGACGTCAGAGTGGAAAAGGGGAGGGAAAGACGAGGAAGAACAATTGTTGGAGATATTTTTGGCTAGATGTCAGAAAGTTTGGAAAGAGCTAGAGTTGAATAGTCATAGGACAGATTTGGCTTGATTCCGGGCAGAAAAATAGGAAGAATGAGATTCTTGAGTTTTAAGGCGTCGCTACCGTTTAAATGCTTCTCCCTTATTGCGGAGGACAGCAGTAGAACAAGCGTGAGTAAATCAAGATTTTTTTGCATGAGTGTGAGAAAAAGAAAATTAAATGTATGCCTCCATGCACGATAGGATTACCTCGGTAATGCGTTCAGCACTCTCCGTGGGTCCCCGGCCATGGAAGCAAAAATAATTCAATGGGAAATCAAAGAAGTACTGCCGGAGACCCTCCCAGTCGGCAGCGCCAAAATGCCACAAGCGCCATCGGATGGGCATACTGGAGAGAGAGGACAGGTGACAGAGATAAGTTTATAGTCGGAGGAGCACAAAAGAGAGAAAAGATCGAGAGTATAAGAAGAAGAGTTAGAAGTTAAAAATAAGTCAAGAATGTTGGGCCGATCTCTGAAGCGATCCGGGATACGGGTGTGTTGGTGAACCAACTGTTCTAGGTCATTTAGAATAGAAAAGACGTAGGCTTGTTCACCAGGTTGGTCAGTGGAATGAGAGGAGAGCCATTGGCAGTGGTGAACATTGAAATCTCCTAAGATGGGGATTTCTGAGAAAAGAGAAATGGATAGAATGCACTCCACTTTAGAATTTAGATAGTCAAAGAATTTGGGAAAGCCGGGAGAGTTAGGGGAAAGATAGACATTACATAAATATTGAATATGAGAATGAAATGGTAGTTTGAGCTATAAAGTTGAGAATTCAGAAGAGTCGAAACCGGGAACACGAGAGCAAGTGAATTTGTTAGGTACGTATGAACAACATCTGTGCTTGGCTTTGAAACTAGGATAGAGAAAGTAGGAGGATACAGAGAAGGGGCTACTGGAGATATCGTTCCACTAGCAATTTCTTCTTTATGGTGGTAGTGTTCGGATTAAAGGCTAGTTATCGTACTACTAGCAAAACCAGGTAACGGCTCACACGCAAGTGGCTAGAGTATCGAACATAGCAACTTGACCAAAACACCTATCAGAAATGTTGGCCTCGAACACAGCGGGCTGGCCAAAACACTTTTCACTTTTCGTCTTCAAATAAATGGAAGCCTGCCTTATCTTTGGACCAACGCCCTAGTATCGAACTTGGAAACAATCCTGTTTTGAAACCAAGATTGGCTATTGTCGTACCTAGCTCGTTTATCTTGGTCCATTCGGCTGGAATAGTCTCTCCTTCACCGGGTAGACCTAGTCTTTTCGCGTAGGGACTAGAGGGCCATGGCGGATGGTGGTTTGCGTTTTTGGGCCCTTTGTCGTCATTCTTGGAAATGGTCAGTTCATGTTGCTGGCATCTATGCAGATGAATGGTGCGCTGGTCCTCTGGTCGGTCCAGGTGTTTTGGTGTCCTGACCGATGTTGTTGGAGGTGCAGGTAGCAGCTATTTTTATTATGGGCATAAGAGTGATTTATATCAACTATATTTTAATTGCAACTATAAACAATACCAGTAGCTTCTACTACCTATTCTGCATTTAACAGATTATTATAAAAGGTTATGTATATACTTGTTGTGAAGATATTGTTTGCTGAAATATAGTATCCATAAGAGAATGCACACAACTTACTGCTTAGCTACACATACTATGTATACAAAGGCAGCGGTGCCAATTTCTACCAAATTAGTACGCAAAATCTGCGCCACCCTGTATATATGCTATGTGGGAGCCAGGCCGTGGGTATATTTAATTTAGTTGATACAAATAATGTGTATATAAACATTAAACACTTAAAACAAATCAAACTAGCCTTACCTAGCTCAAATTGACTTAAATTGATTATGTATCTATGTAAATAGACAACATGTCTGATCATTATGTAGTGGTGGCTAAGGTTAGGATACAAAAGAAGTGGGTGAGGAGAGCTGGAGGGAGGCGAGAGGAGGGTGGAATGGTGAGGAGGGTGGAGAGGTTGCAGGAGGAGGAAGTCAGGGAGGAGTACAGGAGAGCAGTGGAAAGACGACTAGGTGGGTTCGACCTGGAAGTTATGGAGGAAGTGGAGGAGATGAGCAAGGTGTTTAAGGATGGGATCTGTGCAGCATGTGAGGAGGTGTGTGGAGTGAGGAGAAGAGGGAGGGGAGTGAAAGGTACAGCATGGTGGACAGAAGAGGTAAGAATAGCTGTGGAAGAAAAGAAGAAAGCATATAGAGAGTGGTTGGGTAGTAGAGGGAATGAAGATTTTGAGAGACAGAAATGAGCGAGGTACGTGGAGAGTAAGAGGGTGGTGAAGAGAGTAGTGAAGGAAAGTAAGAGAAGAGTAGATGAGGAATTTGGAAGGAATCTGAGTGTAAAATGGAGGGAGAGTAAGAAACTGTTCTGGAAAGAAATCAAGAAAGTTAGGGAAGGTAGCAAGGGAAACAGTAAGGGTGTGAAAGATAAGAATGGGAGAATGCTACCCGAGAAACAAGAGAGAGTCGAAAGATGGAGGGAGTACTTCAGTGAGTTGCTAAATGTAAGGAATGAAGAGCCAGCAAACATAGCTGGATATGGTATGGGAGGGAGAGGAAGAGAAGTAGTGGCGGAGGAGGTGGGGATCAGGAGGTCAGAAGTGTGGGAAGCCATGAAAAGAGTGAATTTGGGGAAAGCACCAGGAACAGATGGAGTGTGTGGGGAAATGTTGAGGTATGGTGGTGAGATAGTGATAGAATGGGTATGGAAAATGTGCAAACTAAGATGGGAGAAGGGGACTGCACCCAATGACTGAAAGACTGGCATAATAGTCCCCCTATATAAGGGAAAAGGTGAAAGAGGAGTGTGTGGTAACCACCGAGGAATATGTCTTCTAAGCGTAGTAGGGAAGGTATACAGTAGGGTAGTGATTGAGAGAGTGAGAGTGAGAACGGAGAAATGGTTAGGCGACGAGCAAGGAGGTTTTAAGAAGGGAAGAGGATGTTTAGATCAGATTTTTACCCTGAATTGTGTTGTAGAGAAGTATCTGGAGAAGAAACAAAAGGTGTATGTTGCATTTATGGACTTGGAGAAGGCCTATGACAGAGTGGATAGAGAAGGTTTGTGGAAAGTACTTAGAATATACGGAGTAGAGGGCAAGTTGCTGAAAGCAGTGAAGAGCATGTATGAGGGTGCAAAGGCGGCAGTACGTGTGGAGAGTGAGCAGAGCGAGTTCTTTGACCTGAATGTTGTTTTGAAACAGGGGTGTGTGATGTCCCCGTGGTTGTTTACTGTATATATGGATGAAGTCATGAAAGAAATACTATCAAGAGCAGTGGATGTTGGTGTATCGCTGAAAAGGGAGGGAATTGAGTGGAAGCTACCTATACTGCTGTTTGTGGATGATACAGTTCTGATGAGTGATAATGATTGGGAGTTGCAGGGTCTGGTAAATGAGTTTGGAACAGTGTGCGAAAAACGGAATTTGAAGGTAAATGCGGGGAAGAGCAAGGTTATGGTCTTCGAAAGGGGTGAAGTCATAGAGTGTGAGGTAAAGCTGAACGGTCAGGTTATGGAGATCGTCAATTCTTTTAAGTATCTGGGCAGTGTGTTGAGTAAAGATGGGACTATGGATGAAGAAGTGCGGGAGAGGGTACAACAGGGGAAGAGGGTTGTAGAAACGCTAAAAGCAGTAACAAGAAATAGGGTGGTCAGTATGGAAGTGAAGAAGTCCTTGCATGACAGTATGGTAATCCCGACACTGATTTACGGAAGCGAAGCATGGACGTTGGTTGAGAGACTCAGACCAAGAGTGAGAGCAGTGGAAATTAATTCCTTAACCCTTATTTAGCGGCGAGCAACATAAGTCGAGTTAAATAAAGCTGGACTATGTGGCGGCGCTCGACATAACTCGAGTGGCAATTTCAGCACGTAATGTGGCTGAGAGAGAGAGACAAGTGGTGGCAGGAGACTAGCGAGCGTATGACTGCTCCAGACCACCGCGGCGAACCTACTGACACAAATCTCAGCTCCCTCCTCCCTCTCTCACTCGCTACATACTCAATTATGTACTGAAAGTACCGAATTACCTGCTTTTTGCACTCGCGTTGCACGGTTATTGCAAGAAAACTATCCATCATACAAGGATCGTTATGGTGTCATTCGAAAGCTCTGTTTATGCCCTTTCAGGGATAGGTACTTGTTTTACGTTCTGGGTCTTATTTAGGCATGAAAATGATCACGTAAACAGCCCTATTTTGGCTAAAAACACCCCGCTGTGCGGTACACATAAATAAACCGCATAGGCCGCTCGTAAGGTGTTAAGGAGTGCGTGCGGAGTAACATGGAGGGATAGACAGACTAATGAGGAAGTAAGAAGGAGGTGGAGGTGGATGTGCTGGAAAGTGTGAAAAGGAACAACTTGAGATGGTTCGGCCATATGGAACATATGGAAAGCGAGAGAATGACTAAGAGGGTGTACGAGAGCGAGGTGGAGGGACAGAGATGGAGAGGTAGACCGAATGAGAGGTGGAAGGATGGAGTGAGGAAGTACATGAACGAAAGCGGTGCTGGTTGGGGGGAGGGGTGTCGACTGACTGGGGACAGAGGTGCATGGGGGCGGTTCGTTCGTGGCCACCCCTTCGGGGATCACGGCGTCAGGCAATAGATAGATAGATTATAACTTATATACAGTACTTTGGAAAGTTATTGTATATGTGCAGATAACCAATCAGATAAAATTTAACCATGTGTACATCCGTGAACACTAATACCTGTATACCTATTTATTATGTGTATAGAACACATACACGACAATACATGTTATTAATTATATCCGAGGGGTTTCAGAACATGACTTAAAGGATCATAGATCCAAATATAACAATACAAATGCGTCAGTATATTACTCCACTGTATCAGATATAATTATTGTCAACAACAATAATATAATACTATAGTTTATTGACTTTTAGCTTCAACACAGGACAACAATTTAAACATTTATCAAAACAGTGTTCTATTATGTCATTCCAATTGTAACACATATGATCGCCAACAACAGAGCAATATATGTTTTGAGGGTGAATACAGCCGTCATCACAACTGAACATAACATCAAATGTTGTAATCACATAATGCTGCTACGTCAGGGCACTTTGATGATAACAACGTGTATTGAAAACTAGTGTTATGAAAGTCAAATAGTATGAATAAATATGTAAATAAATAACATTACCGATTATGTACTCTTTGTTATATTATGCATTTGTTATGCATAACATTTCTTCCGAAAATATTTGAAGATATTAATGACCAGACCAGTGTCATAAGCCATGGATTACATAAGAACATAAGAACATAAGAAAATGGGAGTCTGCAGAAAGCCGATTGGCCTAAGCAAGGCAGATCCCTATCCCACACAACCCCAATTACAAAGCCCAATTATAGGCTCAACACTCTAATACCCTGAGGATCATCTTACCAAAACGGTTAGATATTAACGCAGGATTACGGGGGTCTGCAGAGCGCTGATTGGCCCAACCCTGCTGATCCCCCTTCACACCCAACCCTTCTCGTCCATTACTGTGTTTAATTCCAGCTGAATTATGTATGCATGTATGTATACACTCAGGCACATACACCATAGCTTGAGACAGAGCCCTAACAGAAAAACAAGAAAAAATTAAACAAAACATATTTCACAAAAATCTATGTTGCCCAATAGAAGAACCCGAGACCAAAGACCTCCAGAGGCCTCCCGCATTCCTCCAGGTCCCAGACCTTCCAGAGAGGCTCCTATCTCAGCAGCCAGACATGCAGGGAAACCACACTACAATGCCCGCCCACCTTACTTCCAGGCGAGGCCCTTCACAATACACACCGACTCCCTGGACCAGGCGCCTGACGGACTATTATCTAGTCCAACTGGCACCCGACCCCCTCTTCCTACGAGTGTGTTATTACTCATCTATTAATAAGCATTTTCCATTCATCTATATTCATTATCACTTCCCTTGCCTGTTTTTCAGTCATCTCTCGATCTTTTATCGATTTTATTACATCATATCTCCATCTCCTCCAAGGTCTTCCTCTCAATCTATTTCCTCTTGTTTCTAACTCCTATATTCTCTTTGTAAGCGTTTCATCTCCCACATGCCCATGCCAGCATAGGACCCTTCTCTCCACTCTGGCCGATATTGGCTCATGTTGTCCTACTCTCCTATGTACCTCTTCATTCCTCAATATGTCTCTATCTGTCACTCCACACATACTCCTCAAGTAGTTCATCTCCATCACATCCAACTTTTTTTCTATTGTAACTTCAGACCCCATGTTTCAGCCCCATTCACCACTGTTGGGACAACTATCCCTTGATACAGTGTTTTTTATAGCTTTCATTCCGAGATATCTAACATCCCATAAACTTCCAATTGCTCCCAAAAAAAATCTTCTGTCACACATTCTGTCGTAGTCCTCCATTCTCACACTTACCTCCTTGCTGAACACTACTCCTAGATATTTAACACTCAAGCCGCGGTGCCCTTCTGTCACACATTCTCCGTCGTAGTCCTCCATTCCCACACTTATGTCCTTGCTGATCACTACTCCTAGATATTTAACACTCAAGCCGCGGTGCCCGTCATATGACGGGCGAGAGATAAATGGCCTATCCTCCGGTGCCCGTCATATCACAGGCGGCATTCTGAGCACATTAGGGGCTCTGAGAGAGAGTCCGCGCCTTGGGAGGACAATAGGCGGGCTCTGACCGCTCGGCACCACCACTGGGCCATGTCTGGTACCACCGCCGCCTCCATACACACTCACGCCCTCGCGAGACTAGGAAAAAACTGAGGAAATTACCTTATTTAGGGTATTTTCACCCCCGGTTGCACGATCGCAACAGGATAACCCGTGGTCGTGCAAGGATGCTTCAGGTGTCATTGGACAGCTCTATTATCGCCCTTTCATGGGTACATAATTATTTTACGCTCTGGCTCTTTTTTATGCATGAAAAAGAGCATGGAATGAAGCTCTTTCTTGGTAAATATACCCGCCTGGCAGCTAGGTCATGTCAACAAACGGCCCCATCTTTAAGGGGTTAAAACACTCCACTCGTTCCAGCATTTCAACTTCCAGACATACCCTAAGAGCAGTGGCCTGAATTATAATGTTTTCAGTAGCCAACATACTTAAAGTTTACACTAATATAATTATAATCACAAAAGATTTGTCATACAGTTTGTTTTTCAACCACAAATCACTTCCCGGTGTGTACATGTTTTAGTTATAACATTGCTAAAGGCTTTAGTGTCATGTTCAGAGATTAGAGAAAGGTAAATTATTTAACAATCCTCTCACCCACTCTCTCTTTCGCCGGAATGTACGGTGGGTGGGCAGAGAGCCTTTTTTCCACTTTCTCTTAGGGTTGCCATCTCTACTAGGACTAAGTCCTGGCCACCTCGCAGGGATTGTAAGATCTGTGTGGCCAGTGTATCTATGTAAATCTGCCTCTCTGCGTTCATTCCCTTTCTCCTCTCCCATTTCTTTCCTCCCTTCCTCTTCACTTATTCATTATCACAAGCTTTCTTACATTTTTACCATTCTCCCATTCTTTAAATTATCTAAATATGTTGCGTACGTGTGTGAATTGGCTAGTTTATACAATCATGAATAATACAATAAGCAAAAAAGGATATATGCATTAGAATATAAGGAAAAGTGAACACGAACACTGAAATAACAGGTAGTAAGCAATACATAATACAAAACACATAATGTTAAAAGAGAAATACAAACACGATGTTCTGGCCAGCTTCCAGAAATGCAGAGAGGGACAAGACCAAGATTGTTTAAGTAACGATAGAGAGAGAGAGAGAGAGAGAGAGAGAGAGAGAGAGAGAGAGAGAGAGAGAGAGAGAAATGGAGTAAATCAATTGCAAGTGCGAATCAGATGAAACTCAAGTTCAAATAAACAATGGAATCTATCAAATTATATAAGTACTGTATATATATATGAGTATCACCCAGAGTTAGCTTGGTCCTTTAGCTATTTATGTTACAATATGTAATGTTATGTACCCAGACATAACAATACCGTAACTTAGACCTTCCATGTTTGGTTATGGACATGGTTAATGGTTAATTCGGCATAAATGTAAACAGTATACATTATAGGAACTAATTATATTGAAGGACCCGAACAACATGTGTATTGGTCCACTATGGTCTATATATAGCCAGCAATCAAATAATTTCCACAACAAGGGTTTGAGTGGTCTGGATAGTGGGATCGAGGAGGGTATTCGTTACTTTACAACGCTTGCTAAACATCTATAATTATAACAAAGACCTTCTGGTGGCTGCTACCGTAACTCATCTCTTCCATCACAGGCTCTTACATTTCCTGTGTCCACAAAACAGCCATCGCCAAGGAACCCAAAGTTTCAAGTTCGCGAAAAATGCAAATTTGATGTTGATTGCTGTCCTGACCGGGTGCTAAAATGTGGAGCAGGCCGACCATGGAGTTATTACTTACTTTAACCTTATTTCCAACTTGAATATACGGCTACAATGCAGTGGTACTGCATACATAATTTTGCTGAATATTAATATGCTTGTGAAATGTGACTCCGATGTTGTGTGACTAAATATGAACCAATACAATGGCATGGCCTGCTAGAGCCTATGCACTAGTGTCTCTTCTTAGTAGCGAGTAAGTACAATATGAATGACAACATTGTGTCCAACCACAAACTAATAAATTATAAGATTATCTCTTAAAAATGCAAGATATTTTGAATTACTTTGCTAAATTAAACAAAAAAACATATGCTATGATATTCTAACAATTCAATTGAAAGAGAAGGTCAATATATTTTCTAAATAAATTAGTCTATTTGTGTAATCTCATTTTACGAGTCAAAATCCTTGAAACCTTTGAGATCGAGTCCAGCTACACTATATGGCCTTTCTAAAGTTCACAAAACAACTATACCCCTTTGTCCCATCATGGCGGATTACAATATGGCCTCATTTAAACTATCAACGTTTATAGTCACAATCTTGAATGGACTAACCACTAACGAATATAGTATAAACAAATATTACGAATTAGCAGTCTTTACCGAAAATTAATGTGCCAGACTCATATTGTATGTGCAGTTTTGATGCTCAGTCCCTTTTCACAAATAACCTTATCAGCGAAACCAATAACCATTGATATTATTATCAAATTATTGTATAATGGTGTAGATAATTTTTAGGTATGACTAAGACTGTGTTCAAAGGACTATTAGATTTATGTGTTAAGGATGGTTTGTTTGTTTTTAATAAGGGAATATTTAAGCAGATTGATAGGGTAACTATGGGATCACCTATTGAATCGACTTTTGCTAATATTTGTTTGTGTTTTAATAACAAACTTTGGCTAAAAAACTGTCCCAGTTATATAAAACCGTATATTTATCGTAAATCTTTTCGCTAACATGTTCGCTAAAAACTACACTTTTGGATGGATCCGGTGCTATTCCTTCTTCTCCACCTCTCCTACTTATGCCTAACATCATAATTATCTTCCAAGGATGTACTTTCCACCCTCTCTGGGCTTAATATTAAAAGGAGTACGGACCGGACGGTCCATGCTTCCGTGCTGACTCCCTGCCTAGGCAAACTCTTCCATCTCTGTCTCACCTCTAACGTCTTTCCTTCTTGCTGGAAGTTTACTCTCATTAAACCTGTCCTAAAGAAGTGTGACCGGTCTCAACCCTCCAAATGTCGTCCAATTGCTCTCAGTTCTTGCATCTCTAAAGTATTTGAAGCTATTCTTGCCTCAACATCTCTTAAGCATTTATCTTCCCATAAACTACTCCTGGACCGCCTGTATGGCTTCCTTAACCCGCTGAGCAGCAGCTGATTTATAATAAATGTATAACGAGAGACCAGCAGGTTGTCATTTTTGTTTCCTGAAAACACATGGGATGGGTTATTAACCCTTCTTTAGCGGCCTATGCGGTTTATTTATATGTACCGCCCAGCGGGGTGTTTTTAGCCAAAATAGGGCTGTTTACGTGATAATTTTCATGCCTAAATAAGACCCAGAACGTAAAACAAGTATCTATCCCTGAAAGGGCATAAACAGAGCTTTCGAATGACACCATAACGATCCTTTTATGATGGCTAGTTTTCTTGCAATAACCGTGCAACGCGAGTGCAAAAAGCATGTAATTAGCCACTTTCCCGATACAATTCCGTATATAGCGAGTGAGAGAGGTAGGAGGGAGGTGAGATTCGTGTCAGTAGGTTCGCCGCGGTGGTCTGGAGCAGTCATACACTCGCTACTCTCCTGCCACCACTTGTCTCTCTCTCTCAGCAACATTACGTGCTGAAATTGCCACTCGAGTTATGTCGAGCGCCGCCACATAGTCCAGCTTTATTTAACTCGACTTATGTGGTGAGCCGCTTTTTAAGGGTTAATGAAGGAAAACAAATCAAACGCTCAACTAGGTAATTGCGGGGTCCTGCTGAAAGTCGCAATTAACATGGGGAAATCGGTAGGCAAAATACTGGAAAATCACTCACGTGCTCGCCATCCCAAAATACATCCTTCCGAATCCTCCCTTCCTCACGAGGACATAGTCCACCTGACAAGGTTGAGATGTGGGCACCATCCAGCGCTTCTGAGCTATCAGAAGAGACTAGATGGCTCCATCAACGACACCTGCCCAGGATGTAACACAGCACCCCATATAATTAAACGCATCATAGAAGACTGCATTCCACACAATCACTTACGCCATCAACATATTCTACACTCCTTGAGAGCCCTGTGGGAAAGCCCGATGGTGGCCATAGCCTTCTTTAGGGATTCGGGGCTGTTCGGCCAGGCAGCCTAGGGAACGAAAACAACAACAACAACATCTTGTACATGTTCTTTTGCGTCTCTTCTGTTTCCTTTTCCTTTCCTTCCTCATTTCACAGCAGGCGGGAGAAGCAAAATATTTCCCTCCTTCTATTACCTATGGCAATGAATTTCCATATAGTCTTCGCCCTCTATTTACTCCAGTTTTGTTTATCAAGCTTGAGTGGTTTCGACAAACTAATGGCCAGGGAGAGAGAGAGAGCCGGACATCAGAGTAACTGAACTAAGGACCAAGTGGCTAGCCAGCGAGCCTGGACTATAGCAGCCGCCTAGATTTTCGAAACAATACTGACTATTATACATAGTAAGCAATTTACCAAGTGTCTATAACAAGTATTTACAAACAAATATTGTATATATTAAGGGTATTAGCCTTCACCACCATTATACCTAGAATATACTTTTGAAGGATTATATATTAGGTACTTATTATATACCATCTGTGTTGCCACCCTGACACTGCACTGATACACCCTTGTATATTATGTATGTATGAACCAAGGAAGTAGCCCGACATAGTAGCTGGGTCGTTAAGTTGATCATAATTTTTACAGTACCCGATTACCGACCATAACTCCAACATTCACGCAACCTAACAGCCACCTCCTGCAATATCTCAATATTTGTTCATAGGACATAACACAATTTCGTATAGTGACAAGATGTAACAATTATCTTAACATTCTCATTAATTTGATGATGATTGCAGTATGCTAATAGTTGCCGCAAGATACTGTTTTAACTTAGAACTAGAATATTGGGGTCAGTGAGTCAATCTCCATCATAACACAACCACAATCACATAATTTGTTTAATCATAGCTATTGTCAGCAGTTAGCTTTTTAATGTTATTTAATGTTTCCCTATTCTATTGTTACAATCCAGGTTCTCAAAGACACAGGGCTCTTCAACATTGGACTAGATAATGGCAAAAAGCAACAACGGTAACACTAGATCCAACCCCTGCCTTAAACACTGGAAAACAAAACACCATTACCGCCCTGAGTCGTGCCTGGACAACGAGGTATCCTATGACTCGGTAACTGGTGCACACACACTAGGCTGACGCTCAATGAAACAGCCTATTCTCAAACAGTAAAAGATTACTCGATTATGTTACACAAAGAAAAGATAGTTAACGTGATTAACTAACGTTACGGTAGATACTCAAATAACTGGCACTCCTGTATTAAAGAAAGTGCAATGCTAGTCCTGCAACATCAACTGGAAACTTCTGAAATAAGTCTGATGCTGGGAAGATGTTCGTAAAGAATCTTGAACAATTATAATGCAGAATACGGGTCACAATAAATGCTAGGACATATAGTAATAATAGGCAGGCGAATAATAAAGACTGCGCAAAGGTAGTAATGCTCGACAACTAAAGAAATGCTTTGTGACACAACGCAACAGCCTACTCGGGTTGTGCAACTCAACAACAACCTCGGCTCAAAACTGCAGTGAATAATAATGTTGCATACATATAATAATGGGGCTTATCTCTAACCAGTGTCTGCCCAGTTAATAAAGTCTAGCTGGGGTATCAAGGCAGGGCAACAATGGGCGAGCATGCGGCTCGTAGCCTAACGTTGTCCGAGGGTGGTATTATGAAGATTACGTTATATGACGGGGATGCTCTCTTGATAAATCTATGTCTCTAGTACCTAGCTCTATCCTGGCAATCCCTCAGAAGTCAACACAAAGAGGCAGCACTATGTTGTGAGGGATAGGCTATGGCCCTCTCACACCACAGCGCTGTGCTCGCAAAGTAAACCCACCCGAAGACAACTTAGGCTCCCACAGTACCTGTCGATGTCGTGCAGGGCTTAGCTAACACTGCACACATCGGAGACAACGACACCGTAACCTTACCCCTAGTCTAGCTTTAGATAACCAAGCAGAATCACTCAACACCTTGCCAGGGAGACATATACCGGTCTACAACCTTCCCGAGAGAGGACACACACGGAAAAGTCCGTCTCTCCAACTTCAATAAAGCATAATACCTCCTTAACCTAATACAGGGAAATATCTGAGAGCTTCGCGTACAATACGACTGGCCGACGGTGAACGTCTATGCTGAAACCAGAAGGGATGTTGAGTTTAATAAAGATTAGAGAATGAGAAAGGAGAAGTCGAGAGAGAGAAATAGTATGCAAAGTGGCGAGTATGGGGGACAGAATTGCAAAGGATGTAGGTGATACGCGTGTCAGGCAAGCTCTGAGCTGGTAAAAAACACGAGGCAGCGATGGGCAGGGACTAGTTGACCACCCGGCCGCCAACGCCGTCAGCGCCCAAGCGAGCCGCGTGATAGCTCACCCCGCTGCCAGGTGTACCCCCTCACCCTCTCTCGCTCGCCTCCCACACAAGCAACATTTATATTATAGCGAATATAAAATATAAGGCGCGGTCACAGACCAAAACAAAGACCATTTCTAGACTGTCTGTGGCAACACGACACTAATAAAAGAAAGCACATCATTCTAGGACAACTGTAGCCCATCCCCCCATCCTGGCGAGCGCTAGCGAGCTGCAATGCCCCACGCAACCATTCTGCTAACGCCGGGAGGCGTCACACTATGTAAAGCGAGAACAGGTCAACTACAAATATAATATCCCAACTCCAAAATAATAGTTGGATCGTCTATCAATGAAATAATATACACACATGCAATATCCAAGCAAATACAAAAAAAAAAAAAATTAAAGATAAAATGATAACATATATGTTGTGCACGCTCTACCCAAAATATGATTGTTAGCAGTTTAAAATAATCAGTGTTGTGTAATAATTGTCCGTCCTTCGCATTACTGAGGCAGTGTGTGTGAACAACTTTAATGATTTGGCTGGCCATAACCAACTTCAAATGTTTAATATATATTCAGGGGATTTCGGGGCGAGTCTTGGATATATGGAGGGCACTTTTAACCCCATCTTATATTCCTATACTTGTTTTAGTTATTATAAACTCCTAGCTGAGGTACACGGCGCTGCCCTGGGGAAATGAATAATACATGTAGCCTAACCAGACATAAATAAATCCTTTTACAGCTCTCTCCATTGGCTGTAGACCCCATAATTAAGAACCATATAATGTTGATCGGGGAGACCCAAGGGGTGTCATCGGCATAGTGGGTCTCCGCATGCGAAGTATGGTCTGTTTATCTTGGGGGGGACAAAACAAATTTTGCTTCAAGATCTATTATGGCACCCCCTTAGTATGCATGCTTAGTATGGGCTCTCTATCTTTAAAACAATGAGTACTTCGTGAACAAACAGACAGACAGGGAGTGTGGGGGGGGGGGGGGGGCTGTGTTGAAAGGTGGGTGCCTCGCAATAGCCGCAAGAGATGTGGTATGAAATGAGAGAGTTCTGAAGAAGATTGAAAGCAATGCAACATAGTCGTGTGTAGACATATAGTGTAGGGAACTAGTATGAGGAAGTAAGTTGATGAGGCCAACAACTGTTGACATTACTCTTTCGAGAAGTGCGGTATGGGTGGAACCTCCCACACATACAAACAATACTCGATACATGGGCACACTGTGTCCCTATACAGAGCAAGAATCTGTGCGGGAGTGAAGAATTCACAGAGACGGTTGAGCACACTTAACTTCTGAGAATCTGTCTTAGCAAGAGTAGTAATATTATATATGACCTTTCCGTGAAAGTTCAGATGATAAAAGATACACCAAGACTATCGAGAGAAGATGAAGGGTTGATCTGTGTATTGTTGAAGATTAATTGATAATCTTGTGGAAGATTGCAACTTGTAGTTAAATAGAGAAATTTGATCATAGAGGCATTGGAAATAGAAAGATTGTCTCTATACCAGTCAGAAATAATTGATAGTACAGAAGTTAAGCGTTCTATGGCCTAATTACATAACTTATGGAATGATTGCCTGCTGGGTTGGTGTGAACAATTAGTTGAATTGTGTGACACCAACTGATTAACTGAGTGTAACTGTTACTGAACCTTATGAGTGTAACAACAGATGATCCTCTGAGTGTGACACTAACTGAGTAACTGAGTGTGACACTAACTGAGTAACTGAGTGTAACAGTTACTGAACCTTGTGAGTGTAACAACATAATTATGATCCTCTGAGTGTAACACCAACTGATTAACTGAGTGTAACACCAACTGATTAACTGAGTCTAACAACAAATGATCCTCTGAGTGTAACACCAACTGATTAACTGAGTGTAATAGTTACTGAACCTTGTGAGTGTAACAACATAATTATGATCATTTGAGAGTAACACCAACCGATTAACTGAGTGTAACAGTTACTGAACCTTGTGAGTGTAACAACATATGATCATCTGAGTGCAACACCAACTGATTAACTGAGTGCAACAGTTCCTGAACCTTGTGAGTGTAACAACATATGATCATCTGAGTGTGACACTAACTGATTAACTGAATGTAACAGTTACTGAACCTTGTGGGTGTAACAAACATATAATCATATGAGTGTAACACCAACTGATTCACTGAGTGTAACAATTAGTGAACCTTATAGTATCCTTGAGCGAGAGAGTAGAAGCAGTATTCGGTTTGTCGGCTATAATATCGTAAGTGTGGTAAACTATCAATGGAAGTTAAATATTACTAAGCTATAATGAATCAAATAAAATCAATCTAAATGAATACTCTATATCTAAATTGAATTCAATCTGAAACAAGCTAATTTATATCCAAAGGTCTCACATAATAAATGTATATAATTATAGGGTAAGGTTATAAGGGTTAATATTAGCCAGGAATTAACTCACCAATAGTTCCACGTGGCAATGAGGCAAGGGAGAACGTTTTACCCAATATGGCGGTGGACAATGGGGAACGAGACTTCGGTCCCAAGACACGAGTCAAGTTAAAGAAAGAATAAATGATTACATGGGAATGGACATGAATAATATGCTTATCTATCAGTCAGTCATGATGTCGATGAGAGCGTCGTGATGGTGTAGTTGTGTGTATTGCTGTATGTGTATTGTGATTAGAGGCACAAAAGCACGATCAACTGAGGGCGGATAATTAGATGTTAACTGGTTGGTGTTCGTGAAGGCTCTGACGTACCTCAAAAGCACACCTTGCTGCCTTGGCAAACCGCCAGGAGCCCAAATTATCGTACCGCATTTAGGTTGCTCTATACGATAAATTATATTAATATATACGATAAATTCATATATACTACATAAGACCATGGCAATATTGCTTAATAGCATATTAGGCCTTTTATAACTTAACTTATTTACAATCTTATAATATACGATCTACTCGTCCTACGTCGTTCTGTAGGAGAGATCATGACGTCACAGAGACATAAGAGATCACAAAAGAGTCATATTCTATCGTATTTATACGATACACTCCCCCCACAAAAAAAGACCTGAACCCCACCTTAACCCTTAAAAAGCGGCTCACCACATAAGTCGTATTTAATAAAGCTGGACTATGTGGCGGCGCTCGACATAACTCGAGTGGCAATTTCAGCACGTAATGTGGCTGAGAGAGAGAGACAAGTGGTGGCAGGAGACTAGCGAGCGTATGACTGCTCCAGACCACCGCGGCGAACCTACTGACACAAATCTCAGCTCCCTCCTCCCTCTCTCACTCGCTACATACTCAATTATGTACCGAAAGTACCGAATTACCTGCTTTTTGCACTCGCGTTGCACGGTTATTGCAAGAAAACTATCCATCATACAAGGATCGTTATGGTGTCATTCGAAAGCTCTGTTTATGCCCTTTCAGGGATAGATACTTGTTTTACGTTCTGGGTCTTATTTAGGCATGAAAATGATCACGTAAACAGCCCTATTTTGGCTAAAAACACCCCGCTGGGCGGTACACATAAATAAACCGCATAGGCCGCTCGTAAGGTGTTAAACCTAAAGTTGCCCAGAGGCTATCTTCTGACGCCACAAGTCGACGGCGCCAGCAGCAGCGCGTCTGGGACGCGTCCCGGTCCGAGAATGATCACCATCAGTAAGAGGCGAGTCGTTCCTTAGAGAATTCTCGGACCCAGCAATAACAGGTGGAGCCTCAGATTGCAATGCCGAATCGAGCTCCAAAGCGTACAAACGTGCGATAGGACGAACAGTAGTTCCAGTGGCTGTCTTTAATAGCGCCACCCGCTCTACAGAGTCTGCCCCCTTGTATACCTCCAATACGCGGCCTAATTTCCAGTATAAACGAGGACTATCTTCTTTAATTAAAACAACGTCACCAACTGTAGGGGCCGTTGGTCTACCAGAGGGAGTAACACTCCTTTCCCTCAATGCTAGCAGATATTCACTAATCCACCGTTTCCTAAAATCCTCGATTATCCTGGATATATACTGGTATCTCTTAGACACCGCTACCGCAGAGTACAACGAGGGATCCTCTAACTCTACTATGGACTGAAAATCAGATGGAAACGCAGTCAATGGTTTTCCATATAGCAAGTGAGCTGGCGTTAATGGTAGTGGTTCTTGCAGGTCGGTGTACACATATGTAAGCGGGCGATCATTCACGACTGCCTCTATCTCTGTGAGGACTGTCGTCAACTCACTCTTCTTTAATAGAGCACGTCCTACAACCGCTCTTAGTCCTGACTTTACTATGCCGACACACCGTTCCCACATTCCACCAAACCAAGGTGCCTTAACTGGAATGAACCTCCATTCGCACTTCTTCTCTCCCAAAAAAGTGATGATAGTAGGATCACTACTCATATCCTTTAGATATTTTGATGCTTGGACATAAGTGGGAGCATTGTCGCTGAGAATGAGTTGAGGGAATGAACGACGGGCACAAAACCGTCTGAACGCCAGCATAAATTCTTCGCTAGACATATTATCACATAGTTCTAGGTGTACCGCTCGAGACGTCGCACAGGTAAACAATAATATATAAACCTTCTCATGCTCCCTCGTCTTCAATGCCCCTGTGTAATCTAATCCTACCGCTTGGAAAGGTTCTACGTGCTTTACACGGCATTCAGGTAGAGGTGGAGCTGGTCCAGTTGCATATGGTTTACCCTTTAGTCTCTGGCATATTACACACTTTCTCACTACGCGTCGAGCTACTTGTCGAACTCTGGGTATCCACCATATGAGACGTAAATTTGATATAATATGACATACCCCGTAGTGTTTTACATCCCTATGTGCACGTATGATCAATAGATCAGTAACGTGATGTCTTGTTGGCATAAGTATAGGTCGGTTTGTGCCGTCTGGTACACCCGACCACTTCAGGCGACCCTCACACCTGATGAGGCCATTGTCTAGGTGCAACCTTAGTTGACGCACTATATTAGGCATTAATGTCTTATTCGAGCCTTTCAAGGATTCTAATTCATTGGAAAAGGTTTCTACTTGAACCCATTTGATCAAAGTTACTTCAGCTGCTTTAAATTCACGAGCATCAATGTTGTGACCCCTGTTGCAGAGTTGGCCCGTTACTTTAAGCTTAAGATTGGATACATATCGCAACACCCAAGCTACAACTCTGACTAGTTTATTATAGTCACCGAATCTTGCCCACTTTATGATAGGACCCGGTGGCTCATTTGGTTGGGCTGTAACTGCCACTGTTTCCAGTGGCAGAAGTCCCTCACCAACAGCATGCCATATCGTCCATTCACTTTCATGGAGCAGCCACTTTGGACCATGCCACCACAATTCGGACTTCATTAACTGGCTAGCCGTTTTACCCCTAGTTATGAGATCACTAGGGTTTTCCTTTGTATTTACATAATGATAAGCAACGTCTGGCAAAAGGGCTCTAATCTCATCTACCCTATTCCGCACATAAACTGGCAGAGACTTCTTGCTATGTATCCAGTTGAGTGCGACCTGACTATCGCACCATACGTGAACGATTTCAATATTTAATTCGCTCTCGTATGCTGCGCGTACATGTTGCACCAGACGTGCTAATAGCAGCATGGCAGTCAATTCCATTTTAGGGATAGTTACCTTTTTAACCGGGGCTACTTTGGCCCGGGCTGTAACTAAATGTGCCCCAAACGAAGTAACAACATATATGGCTACCCCGTATGCCGTGGCGCTAGCATCGCAAAACGTGTGTAACGTAACGTCACCGAACGCCGCCACTTTACGAGGTATAGGTTTAGTACATAGGATGGCATATTCATTCAACAACAATGTCCCTTGGTCATTCAGGTCCTCGGGCAAACTGTCATCCCATCCTATTTTACGTCTCCAAACTTCCTGCATTAGAATCCTAGCTCTTATGGTAACAGGTAATGCTAGACCCAAAGGATCAAAAAATTGCGCAACTTTGCTCAACAGACTTCTTTTTGTGTGCGCTCCTGTCTGCTGAGCAAAAGACCTTGTTTGAAAAGTTAGTATGTCATGTTTAGGTTGCCAGATCATCCCCAAATTTCTGGACTTTTCCTGGTTAAGAGATGCCGTACCATCCACCTGTATTAAACTCTGAAGATCTTCACTATTAGTAACCCACTCGCGGAGAAATAGATGTGCATCCGCAAACAATCTGCGTGCTTGCCAGTATGCATACAACAAATCATCTTGACTATCGCTAGTACCCTGCAAATTGTCAATGTATAATCCGCGAGATAGTTTACTTGTGTCCTCATGAGTGTCAGCTAGATGTTTTCTGATTGTGGCATTTAACAAAAACTGCGAGCAAGTGGCCCCAAAGAGTACAACCCGAAAACGGTATATTATGATGGGACTTTCAGAGTCGCTAATGTCGCCGAACCAAAGAAAGCGGGTAACATCTCTATCTTCCTCCTTTAGCTTGACCATCAAGAATGCTTTCTCGATGTCACTGGTATAGGCGTACTTTCCCAGCCTAAACCGCAATAGATGTTGGGACAGGTCCGACACCATGGACGGACCTGTCAACAGGCAGTCATTCAGACCGGGTTGTTGACCTTGGTGGGCAGAACAGTCATACACCACCCGTATTGGTGTGGTGACGCTGTCTTTCTTTACCCCATGATGGGCCAGATAGTGAACCCTACCCTTCTTACACGGTTCCTTGACATCGACTCTCTCAATAAAACCCCTATCCTCATAACTCCGAAATACATCGTCATACGCCTGGCGCGTGCTCGGTTCGTTAGACAATTTCCGCTGCAATGCGCGCAAGCGACCTAATGCCAAACCATAGTTGGTAGGCAGGCTTATCTCACTGTTCTTCCAAGGTAAACTAACTTTATATTGCTTGTCTGAGGCACAGTAGCACACAGACTCGTCAAACCTTTGTAGCGCAACTTCCGAGTCATAATCAGTCTCCATAGGATTAATGCCTATGTGATCCAATCTCCACAGTCGTTCCAGGTCGAACTCGGCAGCCATCTTAGGGTCACTAGGTTGGGAATCCTCCCTTCCCAACTCCTCTGCCGCGGTTACATTGACTCTATATATCGAGACCGTGTCGACCAGGACCTTTGACTGTGTAGTATGCACCTTTCCGCTCATGCAGTATCCAAATTTAGTGGGGATTAAAATTACACCACACATCTTTTTAAATCCAGGGTATACTACTTCATAATAATGATCCACACCAAGTAGAACATTCACCTCACTCTGATTTCCCATGGGATCTGACAAGTTAACCCCTTTGCTACGTAATGCGTGTTCCACCTTCTTCACACCCACAGATACATATTCTGGTAGGGTGTCTACTACGATACAAGTCATAAAGTACCGGTTTTTACGATAAAAATATGAAATCTCCGCTATCTCGTAGTCTTGTTTATCAGTAACCCCTGTGAAGCCCTGTAATCGAAGAGTCTCAGCCCCTACGATTCGGTGCTTCAGTCCCACTAGTACGGACCTCTTTATAAAGGAACGTTGAGACCCTTGATCTAGAAGTACCCGACAAACTTTGTTACTGTCATTACCTTCCATGGGAATCTGTATTGTGGGCAATATAGTGGTGTCTTGCGTGCTACCTAGTGCCACAGTTGTAGTACCCTCTTTTTTGACGTCTTTGACTTTATCTGCTGTAGGACACAACTTATCAAAGTGATGTCCTTTGCAGTGGCGACAGGGCCTTAAGTATGTAGCAGTACATTGTCCCTGCTTACCATGTTCTTTACTTAGACAACCTACACATAGCTTCAATCTTTTCGCCTGTGCTAGTTTTGTCTCATTTGTTGGGTATTTTACGCAGAAACTCCATTTATGTTTGTTGTTACATAGCTTACATAGAATCTGAGCAGGTTTCTTATACACACCCTCTTTCTTTACTTTAGTCCCCACTGTCATGCTTACTGTTCCCCTCTTCTCCACATTCTCACTCCCTCCCGACTCATACATTCTCCCTTTGTTCAACTGTAGATTATTGATCTCCTTACTGAACTGAGTTTTGAATTCCCCCAGCTCAAATGATCTTACCTTATCAAGTATTGCCATAGGAAGCTTCTGACGCAAGATAATGACTATCATTTCCTGCGTGGTAAGCCCTAGGGTATCTAGCGATCGAGTATGGCACTCCATATTTGCCCTGAAGTTTGTCAACTCATCAACCTTATACTGTGGTTCTGCGAGCCCCAACAAGGCAACGACATGGGCCATCTTCAACTGCTCTCTATCCCCGTATGTGGACTCTAATAAGTGTACCGCTTCAAGATAACTACCACCTACTACTGCAAAACCCTCTATTAAATGTAAGGCCTCTCCTTCCATTTGTCCCTTCAGATAGTGAAACTTGCGGACATTATCCAAAGAGGATTCATGAACCGTAGATCGAAATACGTCCCAGAAAGCTAACCACTCGGTTAACTTGCCCCCAAATGTAGGAAGATTGAGCTTTGGGAGGTGTACAGTATGTTTTGGGTCAGCCCTTCTATGGGCCTCATTATCGCCTCCCTTCTTACTTGCGACAGCACGCTGTAATAGGTACTTCGCTCTAAAGACAGGTTCGTCATAGAGGGCGCGATTATCACACTCTGTAACAATCTCTTCCTCCTCTGTCATGGCAGCCACAATCACCTCACTCAGAGCCGTAATACGACCGTGGGTAACCTGGACGTTTTCTAATCTAGCCTCCAATTCCTCTAGTTCAGCAGTAGTGATGAAAGTGTTGACGTCCACTATTAGCCTATTCATTACTCCCCGAAGTCCCGCCCTTTGATTTTTAGGGGCTTTGTTCAGCACCCCACTAGACGGTGTCTCTTTACTGTTTTTATCCATTTTGCTTGCGAGCCTATAGGCTATGTATCTAAATATCACGTTACAAAAACAACGGCCAAATAATAGGCTACTTAAGAGACGCCAACCGGCGGACTTCTATGTTATGGAGAAAAAATAGTACACTATATAGCAATACCTACTAATGGATCATATTGAACAAGAAAAAATGTTAGGTCAGGTCATATGTCACAGGAAGACTGAAACTGAAAAGAACATTACTGGGGAAAGACGATGGGTGGGAAGCAGGACTTAGGCAGGCGCAATGACACAACCCCGGCGTCCCTCTCTAGCCAACGCTTCGTTAGCCCTACAATTTTGTTATATAGGACTTGATTGGTGTCTAAGTCGAGGTGGACACCATCCTGGTCGAGGTCTCGGATGCTGAGTGTGATGGAAACAAAGCGGTGCTTCGTTTCTATTAACCGACACCTCAGGGCGCGGTTAACAGAATTTTGTATAGCCTGAAATTCCGCAGCTGAGAACCCTCGGACTTTCGTCCGGCTCTCAATTGCCACGATCTTGCAGCTTCCTCCGGACTCACGCTCCAGATCCAGCGCCACCTCTTTAATTGCGTCAGCTAACTCGCGGGGCACTGTACCGGGGCGTATATCATTGCCGCCTATAAACAAAAAGATCATATGTGGCCTAAACCGTACCACTTGCCCCCACTGGGGGGAGGCTTTCAGGGTGTCAACGGTTGCTCCCGGTACCCCGAAGTAGGTCAGCCGGAAAGTTCTTTCCCCCTCTGACGCCCGATACGACTCAGTACCTCCGTCAGCTGCCCTTAGCCTAGTGGCATAAGAATGTCCCACTATGGCTATTCGCTGAGGTACCGGCGCCTGAGGTACAGGAAGATAGCCAAGCCCTACCCCTCCGGGTCCTTGCTCCTGCATCCCTGGGCTAATCCCTTGCTCATTGCCTAAGATCCCTTACTGGTAGCTAGTTCCCGGGTCTGGGCACCAATGTGGTAAACTATCAATGGAAGTTAAATATTACTAAGCTATAATGAATCAAATAAAATCAATCTAAATGAATACTCTATATCTAAATTGAATTCAATCTGAAACAAGCTAATTTATATCCAAAGGTCTCACATAATAAATGTATATAATTATAGGGTAAGGTTATAAGGGTTAATATTAGCCAGGAATTAACTCACCAATAGTTCCACGTGGCAATGAGGCAAGGGAGAACGTTTTACCCAATATGGCGGTGGACAATGGGGAACGAGACTTCGGTCCCAAGACACGAGTCAAGTTAAAGAAAGAATATATGATTACATGGGAATGGACATGAATAATATGCTTATCTATCAGTCAGTCATGATGTCGATGAGAGCGTCGTGATGGTGTAGTTGTGTGTATTGCTGTATGTGTATTGTGATTAGAGGCACAAAAGCACGATCAACTGAGGGCGGATAATTAGATGTTAACTGGTTGGTGTTCGTGAAGGCTCTGACGTACCTCAAAAGCACACCTTGCTGCCTTGGCAAACCGCCAGGAGCCCAAATTATCGTACCGCATTTAGGTTGCTCTATACGATAAATTATATTAATATATACGATAAATTCATATATACTACATAAGACCATGGCAATATTGCTTAATAGCATATTAGGCCTTTTATAACTTAACTTATTTACAATCTTATAATATACGATCTACTCGTCCTACGTCGTTCTGTAGGAGAGATCATGACGTCACAGAGACATAAGAGATCACAAAAGAGTCATATTCTATCGTATTTATACGATAGTAAGAATGGCTTTGGCAGTGTATACTATTTTACTTCAATTAGTAGTTTCTATTCATCTAACCATTTTTAGGTAATAACAAAATAAGATACTATGTTCAATATTATGCAAATAATTTACCCTGTAATTCTTTCGGTAGAGTTTTGAGTTAGCATGGATAGGTATTATTATGACATCGCAACAACACTGAACGTACTACCAGCATTAATTTCAACCAATTGTCAAGGTTATTATATACTTGAAAGACAACCACGTACACATGTGTTAAAACTAGCTCTGAACCATTGACGTCACAAAAAGGAATGGCGACTGTGGATTGTGGGAAGAAGTATGGAACTGAAATAAACGAAGCAATGCATCACTTAACAATAAATGTCTGTTTGCTAATTAATTTTCTCTCTCTCTGCCAGATTTAGAAAACAACTATTTACAATATGAAGTGAGTCATTGCTTCGTTCACATCAGCTCCTCACTCCCTCCCATAATCCACAGTCGCCACTCCTTTTCGTGACGTCGATGGTTCAGGCCAGTGTTACCACCATTAATATTGCTCAGGGGGGGTACTTTTCTTTTATGATTGAATGTACTGTACCTTTTTCTAAATCACGGCATTGGCTTCATTACAATAACAAAATGGATAAAGCAGTTCAAGCTGGTTTAAGTTTTATACAAAATGTTTAACTAACGCATATAATTAATTTAAGAGATTGAAAACATGTTCTGCCCATAAAACATATATACAGTATATATGGACGTCCTGCATTGAAACAAAATATCTGTATGTTGCCTTAAACTGTACTATATCTCTTGTAATATTATATACAAAGTTGTACGTAAAACGCAGTTCAGTATTGTGTCCCCTTGTTACAAAAATAAAGAAACACCTTTGTAGTCCGGATCAGGGGAACAAGAGAAAGATGTATTTGTGCTTGTATATGAGAGAGAGAGAGGGGGGGGGGGAGGGGGGTATTGAAAGCAGGGTTTTTATATACCAGAACTTCGAAGGCAGCCAAATTATGTTAGTATTCCCCAGCATCGAGACTCCCGTGGATGAAATTGGATATATTTAAGTTAGGATAGTACGGCCGTCCAGGTGCTGGTTTGGGGTTCTTAAGGTGCGAGAGTTGTGGCCAAGTGTTCAATATTGTTGATGAGGTATCACAGGGAAATATATAGCCTTCTTTGTTTTACTATGTAGGCTATGTGCGAGCCCGGCTTGGGGTCATTTAATTTAACCAATACATAATTATAATCTATGTATTTAGACACTTATTTATTCAAGCTAGCCATTCCTACTTTAGACTAACCTATTAACAATGATATATATATACAGTATATATATATATATATATATTGGATACAGAGGGCTATGAATCCTCCCTTGTACAATTTTCCTACTTGGCAAGACAGAAAAAGGGGTGAGGGAACGCGGAAGTGGTCCTGGACCCTAAGAATTGGAACTATAAAAGTTGTTTCTGTTCTGGCTGTGTCTAAAGTCGGCTACCCCCTGCTATGGGGTATGTTCCTGAGTATATCCAAACATACACATAACAAGTAATTGTAAATATTTATCTTTGGAATGGTATTGTATCTGTGTTGAGTCGGATGAATTTAAATAATACCATATATAGAGTCAATCACACTAATACCTGTGTACCTTACTAGTGTTGAGGACTGTACGGGGTTGGATTTAACAGGGGTTGGATATAAACATATTTCAGACTGACCTCCACTTCTAAGGGACTTAGTCCACTACCATATACCCATTTATTTTTTATTTTTTGTTTTATGATTAGTTTTATCACCGAATATGTAAATAAATAAAAACATAAAAAAAACATACACTAATAATAATAATAATGATCATAATAATAATAATGTAATTGTGCTATGCTTTTGATTTCAGTAGTGTTAGCAAAAAGTTAATGTTATTATTAATGGGACTGGGGTTCTCGCAGAGAGGTTCCAGTCCTGGCGCTATTCTTGAACAGTGTGCTGGTTTAATAATACAATAGGGTTGATAGCCTCTGAAGTCCTATTTTAACTAACTAATTTTAATAAAATACACAGTTGTATAAATATATTAGAAACTGTCCATTGCCATTATATCATTCAACTTTATAGATTTATAGAATTCCAACAGTTTACAAATATAATTATTAGGCTATAAACTGTAATAGTGTAGTTATTTGACATATTATATCCGCCAAACAAAGATTGCGGAGATAATGAGATCGTCGGTGTCGTCAGTATATTTGTTTGTATGTATGATTGTTTGTTTGTTCGGAAATATAACCTCTCATAAACTAGTGGGTAGATTTACGTGATACTTCGTCAGAACCATTACTTGGTATTAAACTAAAAACAATTAGTTTAGCCAACAGTACCCCACCCCCCTACCTGCCCTAAGCCGCCATCTGGAGTAACCCCCCCAAAAAAATAAAATAAAAATAAAAACAATAAAACCCCCCACCCCCCACCCAAAAAAAAAAAAAAAAAAAATTATATATATATATAATTATACAGTATATATATATAATATATATATATATATATATATATATATAATTATACAGTATATATATATATATATATATATATATATATATATATATATATATATATATATATATATATTATATACTGTATATACTGTATATAATAACAATAATACTAATAATAATAATAACTAAATAAAACTAATATACTGTACAGTATAATATTATAGAAATACAAAACAAATACGTTGATACATAAATAATAAAATATAAAACATAATTAATGATAATACAAATAAATCAATTAATACATATATATTTAAAATAATCTATCTATCTATCTATTGCCTGACGCTGTGATCCCCGAAGGGATGGCCACAAACGAAACGCCCCCATGCACCTCCGTCCCTAGTCAGTCGACGTCCCTTCTCCCAATCAGTACCGCCTTCATTCATATACTTCTTCACTCCATTATTCCACCTCTCTGTTGGTTTACCTCTCTCTCTCTGTCCTTCCACCTCACTCTCGTACACTCTCTTAGTCATTCTCTCGCTTCCCATACGTTCCATATGGCCGAACCATCTCAAGGTGTTCCTTTTCACACTTTCCAGCACATCTACATCCACACCACACCTCCCGCTTACAACTTCGCACGCACTTCTTAAGTAACTAATTTCCACCCCTCTCACTCTTGGTCTGAGTCTCTCCACCAACGTCCATGTTTCGCTTCCGTCAGCAGTGTCGGGATTACCATTCTGTCATGCAAGGACTTCTTCAATTCCATGCTGACCATCCTATTTCTTGTTACTGCTTTCAGCGTTCCTACAACCCTCTTCCCTTGTTGCAGCCTCTTCCGCACTTCTTCATCCATAATCCCATCTTTACTTAGCACCTAGCCCAGATATTTAAATGAGCTGACAATCTCCATAGCATGACCGTTCAACTTCACCTCACATTCTGTGGCTTCACCCCTTTCGAAGACCATAACCTTGCTCTTCTCAGCATTTACCTTCAGATTCTTTTTTTTTGCACACTGTTCCAAACATATTTACCAGACCCTACAACTCCCATTAATTATCGCTCATCAGAACTGTATCATCAGCAAACAGCAGCACAGGTAGATTTAACTTGTTTCCCTCCCTTATCAGCGATACACTAACATCCACTGCTCTTCCTTGTATTTCTTTTATGACTCCATCCATATATACAATAAACAACCACGGGAACGTCACACACCCCTGTTTCAACCCAACATTCAGATCAAAGAACTCGCTCTGCTCATTCTCCACACGTACTGCCGCCTTTGCACCCTCATACATGATCTTCACTGCTTTCAGCGACTTGCCATCTACTCAGTATATTCTAAGTACTTTCCACTTACCTTCTCTATCCAATCTCTGTCATAGGCCATCTCCAAGTCCATAAAGGCAACATACAACTTTTGTTTCTTCTCCAGACAGTTCTCCACAACACTTTCAGGGTAAAAAAAGCTGATCTACACATCATCTTCCCTTCCTAAAACCCGCCTTGCGCGTCACCTATCCATTTAACCCGGCAAGTGCGGGAAGACTCTTAAGAGTTTCCCCGGGTGACTGTGGGAAGACTTAAGATCTTGGACCTAAAAAAATCCATTTAAAACACCACAATTTTTGTTTTTTTTTGTTTTTTTTTGCCCCTGGGCCATGCCATATATCACTCCTCCACATCCCCTCTTTCCCCACTTCCCTCCCCTCCTTCAGTTATCACCTATTTTCCCTGTTATTTCCTTATTCTGTGGTCTATTTTCGTGTTAACATTAGCGAGTTGGTAGCAGGGCGTTGTCATCACTGTTACCAAGCGTGGGAAAGAGCGAGAGAGAGACTATTGCGTAACAGTGTCCCTCCAGACAAGGGGAGGGGAGGAGGGGAGGGAGGTTGCCTCAGCCATACATTATGTAACTCCCGGCCTGTATCGCCGATTTTGACCATCCAAACGCTGTTTCCACTTGTTTTATTGCTGTAACAGGTTAATACCTTTATAATCAACCTGAAATAGGCGCATATGGATAAGTATTAATGCTATTTATGGTAAAATAACGATGTTAGTGATGGGAACAGCTCAAATATGTGCGCACAGGCGTGTGGTGTCTCATACCCCCCATGCGCCGTTGCGCACGTCTTAGGTTAACCGTTCTCGCTCTCACTCTCTCAATCACTACCCTACTGTACACCTTCCCTACTATGCTTTTAACCCTCTCACGTTCTTGACAGAATGTTGAGCCTATTAGGGATCCTTTAAAGCCTTTGTTACCCTCAGGGGTATTTAGAAACCTTTAGTTTAGTTACTTCAACCTCTGCAGTTGTCTTTAAGTTAGCTGTGGGCAGAAAACTAATTTTGGAGAGGTAATTATAATAGTGAGAGAACTCTATATAGGATTGCTAATCTGGCAACCTCTGCGTCATATGGTCGTGAGAGGATTAAGACATATTCCTAAAATACAATTTAATAAATACATAGATACATAAATATAATAAAATATAATAAATATATATACATAAATAAATATATATATATATGTATATATATATATATATATATATATATATATATATATATAAAAGAAACAAAATATAAAATATAATACAAGTGTGAGCTAAATAACTTCAACTGAAGCACCGCTCTCCTAGACAAAGTTGAAAGGAAGGCCTTTCTTATCATTAACTCCCGTCCACTCACCAACTCTCTGCAATCTCTCTCTCTCCGCCGCACTGTTGCATCTCTCTCGCTATTCTATCGCTACTATAATAATCAGTGTTCCTCAGAGCTTTCCCAGTGTATACCACCTCCTTTACGTAGGGCACGTGGTACCCGTCTTGCAACTCAATCCCACCCCTACTCTGTGCAACTCTCCAACCCGAGAGTGAAACGTTACTCTCAGTCTTTCTTCTACTCAGCAGCTGAGCTCTGGAACTCTCTCCCAGAATCAGTCTTTCCCTCTTCCTATGACTTAAATTGCTTCAAACTCCGTGTCCAGGCATTTTGGCTCGAACGTCCCTTGATTTTGGCCCTGTCACTCTTTCAACTATGGGGGCGGCACTCGCTATAGGCAGTTCTGCCTTTTGCCTCCCTCAGTCACATAGAAAACAAATACAAAATAAAAATAGAGGTTTAAGCCTATTACTTAAACGTACCGTTATCTCTATTACACCATATTGGACAGCAATGATATGTTGATGTTGTATTCAGTGAACTGAACCAGCCATAGACCTAATAGTTGAAGACAATACCAGCCGTAGACCCCACCATAATGGACATGGACACAAAACAGCCGCGGACCAAACAGTTAAAAATGTTTCTATACTCAATACAGATTGAATCATATTGGCCGTTCGACTTTGCCCATACATGTTACAGACCAAATCACCCTCGGACAAAATCGGCAACGGATCAAAATGACCCAGGTAAAATCAACTGCAAACTAAAATTCTAATGAACCAAATAAACGGTCCATCTCTAAATATTGTTCAGCACTCATCGGTCATGGATCTATATAACCTTTAAGGGGAAATTTGTATTTATTTGTTCATAAATTTGTATTTATTTGTTCATAAATTTGTTTAATTATTTAGTATATTTAATTTCCTCACAGGACATCCATCAAGCTTTAAAAAATACCACCAAGACCCCACTTCGAGATAGAGTTGTATATTATGTTGTAGACAAATTTCCCGGCCTAAGCCACTTCTTCCTAAATCTAAGCATCGCTATCGCTCGCCAGGATACTTATGTTGGTCTGCACGGATGTCGGAGATATTGTTCTAGTTAACACTCCTGTTATTGTATTACTCTTCGCTAGCAATTATGGAACATAGGCTTTATCACGTTCCAGCATTATATATAATAAGTATAGTCTAGTATGATGTTTTTTTATGGTACAAACAATTAAATCAGTCTAATGGACATAACTATACTACTGACCAAGATATTAAGACATAATAAAATAACCAAATATATGTTATTGTAATAGTGTATTGTATCAGTATTTATTGTTAACGACGATACACATAGGTTATTATTGTTTAGCTTCATTACAGGACAACAGTTTAAACTTTCATCAACACAATTATCCCAATTATATATGTGTTGTGTGAATTTAGCTTTCATCACAATTTGACATATACATAGGATGGTGTAATAACATAATAATATTACCTTAGGGTTCTTTCCTGTTAACAAAACATTAGTGGATTATAAACTAGCCTTATCAAAGTCAAATCATAATAATATAATACACATATTATTAACGTATTTCGTTTTTTGCGTGCTTTGTTTAATGGTGCAGTAATTATGCATAATATTTATTCCGAAAATGTTTGCAGTGTTTGAATATACTAATGATCAAACAGTGCCATAAGTCTTGGCTTACGGTTGTTAATTCCAGCTGAATTATATTATAATGCAATTTATTTTGTAGCCTACAGAGTTAATGTTCGCACAAATATATCATCACATATGGTGATTCATACAGTATGCTTTTCAGCCACAAATAATTTAGTTTTAACGGAATGTAAATATGTTAGAACATTTTGAAAGTCTTTACTGGCCTGCCAAGAAAATACAGTACGTGTAATAGTCAATCAATTATTTATCTCTGTCTCTCAAACTCAAGCTAGTTCCATTAATATTTGCCCTGTCCTTTTAGAACAGATATTTGCTTTACAAATATTAACAATAACACAAATATTGCTTATAGATATCAACATATTATGTTCGTGTTTGACATATAAACGCATTTGCAATTTCCTTTCTAGCCATAAAAGATACTGGTACATCCCAACATAGTCACCAGGATTGGTTTAATATTAATATTGTTCACCCTGTCTTGATGGTGTAATGGTTATAGTGTTTAAGACCTGTATGTGGTAGCCCAGGTTCGAATCCTGGTATGATCACATGCTTCCATTTATTTTGTTGGGAGGTGTTTGGTGTTGGGAGGGGAATTAATTGAATATCATATTTCATTACATAGAATGGCACTGAAGTCACCAATGATAGATATTACATCTTTACTTACTTGAGGTCCTTCTTAAGCTGTATAAAATCAGCCAATTGGTGCCAGAATAATATATAGAATAAAACTGTTGTAATTAAAGGATAAATATGTAAGATATAGTATATTATACTGTACATGTAAATATTGGATATATGTACAGTAATGCATATTGCTTGCTGTAATGCCTAATGAAAATTCATTATTTTATTATAGGTATTCAGGAATGTTGTTGACATCTGATACAAGTTCACTATTGTTCCTGACTATAATATTATAGTGTATACTAAGTTAGAGACACAAGAACAGCCTAGATGCGTCATGAAGATTGCATGTATGACAAATTCGACAATAGAGTTGACTAATGGTTCAACAATTGTTTGTTAATGGTGGGAAATGGGTTACATTGCTGCAATAACCATGTCTGTGTGTGTGTGTGTGACACAGAGAGAGAGAGAGAAAGACAAAGATAAACTTGCTTCAATTGTAACACCTCGCCGCATCATTCCCAGCAGAACTAGGGAAGCTGGAAATGTAGAAGTTCCGCTTATAAACATGTATATATTCCCAGAACTTCTGCTCTCTGGAATTAACTTCCTTTGAATTGCTTTCCACAAATTTATAACCCACAACATTTTAAGTCCAATTGTTTTGTCTTTATTTGTCCTTCCTTAATTTATTATCTATATAAAACAAGAAATGTGTACGAGTGTGCTATACAATTTACATGTGCGTTTCATTAATATTTTTGTTCCTGCTGTTATTGCTATTTGGACCTCTCCAACCATTTACAGAACAATGAAATATATGTGTTTTGGTATTTTATGATTTGTACTTAGTGCTTAATAAGTCCCGCTGGTGATGATGTATGGTCATTGTTGGATTTTGTACATGTGAACATTACTGGGATAAATATATGTATCATATGTTCACCTGAAGCAATTGTACTGTATATATCGAATATTTAACAGTGGCGACCCAATAGTAATAGAGATCGGCCAACCTCCGCTACATGAGTATCACTGGTGGCATTAGCCTATGTTTTACGTTCAAATATACCCATTAATTAGTAACACAAACTCAGCATTGATAGTTCCCTACAGGATATACAAGTTGTTTTATAGATTTAAAATTTAGGTAATACACACTTATATATCACCCCTCTGTTTGTTACTGAAGACATCAAAATGGCGTACAAACGTACAAATTACAAGTTTGTCTCAGGATATATGGTTCAAAATGTTAATCTATATTCTGCACCGTCAACATTATATAATATCACTATATTGCTTAATATTTACGACACCAAATATATTGCCCGGTTCTCTTTATACAGGATCTGTAAGGAACTACCATATCACATGGTAACAAATATGGCCCAAGAGACACCCTTACCTTTCAAAACTATGCCACCATATTAAGGGTCTTCACAAAGTTAAGGGTGATATAAACTTATGTCTTGCTTCTCTCTCTCTCTCTCTCTCTCTCTCTCTCTCTCTCTCTCTCTCTCTCTCTCTCTCTCTCTCTCTCTCGTGAAACAATGATCTATATCTTTTAACCAAACAAACATAAAGTTGGAGTTTATGCTACAATAATTTACAATATTGGGCGAGGGATGATTAATACCACATAGATAACTGCAGTTGGTTATGCATATATAATTATTCAGTAGTTTAACAGATAATTATTACGATTACATAATTATACAGTACAGTTATCTAACATTAGTGTGTGTGTGTGTTAGTATGTGTGTGTTAGGCAGTTATTTTACATAATTACTTTATTGTAGTTAATTTTAACAAAAACATCAACATGGTTCTTTATTTTATTGAATAAAGGAGAACAACATATTTGTTCTAACCTAACTTAACCTGATTGAAACATTGCTGGTATAACCAGGTAGGTGGGGGCATTTTGGTCAAGAGGGTGTGATATTTCTCTGAGCCAGGCCCCCCCCCAAAAAAAAATAAATAAATAAAATAAATAAATAAATAAATAAATAATTACATAAATATATAAATAAATAAAACAATAATATACACAACATTTTAATAATAATTATAACAAAATATAATAAATAAAACACAGTGGGGAAATCTATCCTGGTCCAGATTTTCCCCAGAGGCAATATCGAACGAGGGGGGGGGGGGGGGATGCAGACTGGTGCCAGTAATGAATAGCTTACAGTTCCAAGGTATTCGCATGCCCGATGCGTCTAAGTTGACCGTTATGTGTTTCCTAAAATATTTCACGATCGAATGTAATTGGCCCTCTGGTGGCAATATACTCTATTATGATGATAACAATAAGTCCTGGGTGGGGGAGTTGGGGGGGGGGGGGGGGGGGGGGGTGGCGCGCGCTCAACCCAAAAATGGTAAAATAAGAAGGTAGTGAACACAAATTATGCAAACCAATGAGTGCAATCACCCAAACTCCTTTAAATACATTTCAGTATGTTTGTGATAATCCAACAAGAGTTTTTGATGGCCATTTAGAGGGGGGGGGGGGGGGGGGCGGGGGGCGGAGGTTTTTTCATGTTGACCACAATGGTAATAGTTTATTGGTGTGTAATAACGGAAGGTATTACCTGTTTTCGACGAAATATGTGCATTTGTTTTTTTAAGAAATCCTACTACCAAGCAGACATACAGACAAGCTCTCGTAGTGAGACTGGTAATAACAAGATATATATACATCTAACATATTGGTTGTCAGGGACCATTTGAACCAGGCTAAACAAAGGTTGTATGATACACAGGCGATATGTTTCTGCTGAACAGCGAAGAACAGAAAAACAAGAGAGGACCAGTTGAAGAGAAAAAGTGAATGGGCTCAGGATTCTGTAGTGCCAATTGAGTACCACAGCGCACACCTGGCCTAGGTGGCACTTTATTTTGTTAAGCCAGGATGGGAGCACTTCGTGTACTATAACCACTGTAATATTAAACCGCACTTAAGTGCTTCCCTAACCCTATATCGAACGCCGATATCAAAACTGAGTGCACATTATTAATAAGTTACTAAATATCATTAAGTTTCAGAATGATCACCTTTTAATTATAATTATTTCGTTCATGAAGGTTAATGGAAGCACTTAAGTGTGGTTTTATAATTTGGGGAAAGACTCAAATTTTGCCCTTTTTGGACACTTCTCATGTTCTAATTTATTAATGACAGCGCTCCAGGAGGCCCTGTTCGCAGCTGCCTCACTTCTCAGGTTTTATATATTCAAGATCAGACCATAAGGTCTAATCACATGTCTATCTTGGTCTACCATCCATGTTTACGGACTTGCATATATTCACCCAACTAAATACATCCATCCTCTCCACATGCCCAAACCATCAAAACCTGCAAATTCGCATCTCATCACTGATACTCTTGATACCTAACGTTCTTCTCAACTTTTCACTAGATATCCTATATTGTATTTTGGCTCCACAGATCCATCTCACCATTTTCATATGTTCCATTCTGTTGATATGAGCCACTTTGGCAGGTCACGAGTCTGAAGTGTGTGTCATTGCATTTCTAATACTTGAAGCGTACAGTTGTACACCGTTCCTTTCAAGGGGAGAGGGAGTCTTCTGATGGTTAATATTGGCAGCAGTTCTCTGAGACTTCCCCAGCCGTATCTACTGTACAGTATATCTGGCACTAATGGTGGCGTCTGCCTCAGCACTGGGAGAGATGGTTTCTCCCAAGCAGCAACACTTTTTTAGCATCTCCAGCAACTTATTGTCAAAGTTCACACTCTCGAGCTGGATATTCAACATGAGCTCACCTTTACATACTATACATACAATGCTCTCAACTTCAGACTTCTTCCTCTGCAGAGGTCCCTTTATAGTAACATAGAGCGTTTCTTCCCATGGTGTACCCAGCAACGGCAGACACTACACCATTTTCTGCATACTGCAGATGGGTTATACACCACTGTTTTCTACATTTCCTAGACCCAATCTACTGTACACAACTGTGGTTGTATTATATTTACTCGTAATCCTTTACTTGTTATACCCTCTCTCCATCTTCTGAACTTGGCATGCATTTTATATGTGATAACTACTAGGTCATCAGCGTATAGCATTTCCCAGTGAAGCCCAATTCGGAAATCTTCAGACAGTACTTCCAGAACCATAACAAAGAGGAGATGGCTTAACACATAACCCTGGTGGACGCCAACTGCAAACTCCTCACTCGGTACACCTTTCACCCCCATTGCCGTTCGTGAATCCTTTGTACATCTTCACGTACCAGCCAAGCTTTCTTGTAGCGCCCTGCACAACATTTCTAGGTAACCTATCAAAGGCCTTCCCCAGGTCTGCAAACACAAGGTATATATCTTTATCTTTAATAACAATCTTTCCTGCAGCTACCTAACTATCAAGATAGCATCGGTTGTACCACGTCCTGGCATGACACTGAACTGCATATGTTCGATAAAAATACTTTCCCTGATCATACCTCTCTCACAGACATTCATGCCTTGGTCAAGCATTTTCAGGCCCCTATAATTTCTCATATATAATGATTTCCCCTTGTCTTAATATATGTTTACAATCTCACGTTTATGCCAAACACCGGGGAGCCTCTGTCCTTTAATAATGAAGCTCAGTGACCACTCTCACTCCTATGTCACATGAGGCTTTTATCATCTATCGTGCTGCTTTACCGTTCTTCATTGTATTCATTGTGCTGCTCACAACAGCTGGCACTACTAAAGGGGTCGGGAATGGGTGGGTTGACGATGGGACGGGGGGGGGGGGGGGGGGGCGCATTGACAATAAGTTAATCCAAGATCCACGATAATCCAATAACCAATTCACGAAATCCAATTCACAACCCAGTCCACTTTAAGCCAACCTTTAAGAATCAAAGTCACACACAAAATAGCAAGGCAGGTCATGTGAATATGGACAACTAGTTTATCTTTATAGGTTACCTGATAACAACGGAGGGTCCAGAGGTTAATTACCTGTATAATAACAAGTTGGGAAGGAGGGAGAAGCTGCCATAAATCACACCTGGGAATGGTAGTATGGTACCGGTATAACCTTTATATACTGTATGTGTCACAAATATATTTAGCTTCCTACCAACTACTGTATGTATAATGATGGTATATTATTAGAATCAGCATTCTAAACGACGGCACCTAACAACACAAATCACAAATTAAATTAATTCTAACCCTAATCATGAAACCTAATGCTTTAAATCCAATCTTAATCATGCAATTCACACCAACCAAACCCAAGACCCGATACTCGACCACTCAGTCAGTACCAACCTAGGCTAATTAAATCCAATCCTAAACAACCGACTCCAGGAATCGGCTGGTTGCATCAGCAAGGTCATTTTAGGGAAGGGGATCCGATTTTCCCTCCCCAGTATTAGCCTCTCTGTCGGAGGGTCCTTAGGTTAATCATCATGAAGAAGGAGGAAGGTGTGACATGTGTCATACCTGAGATGGACCTATATATCTATGTATGTATATCCCAAGTCGACTTACCTGCTTTTTAATAGATCATACCTTCTGGCACATGCCAATTAATTATCTATTGTATGGTTGTTGGACATTTTGTTCTAGAGAATCAGAGGTGGTGGGTGGACAAGAATAATGTGGATACGTGCAAATGTACGATCGATAAACGAATCCATGCGGTTACACACTCATTGACACCTGAATACATAATATGTAACCATCCCATACATTCATATTTTCATACTGGTAAAACATTACATGTAGCCTACACACTTCATAATGTTATGGACACATTTATCAACGGCAACATGAACATGCGAACGTCAGTGTCAGTTGGACAGCTACTTGTTCACCAGCACGTATATAATTGTGTGATAGTTTGGTAGTTGTTGGTTGCTGCATGTTCATCCGGAGGGGATAAATAGTTTTACCTTTTATTCTGCCATCAGTCGGCAGGCGTCAACGGGTTATTGTTAGCTAATTTGACGATACAGTAACTAACGATATTATCCCATATCTTTGTCAAAAGTTACTTTGGTTACTTTTCTAGTACAACAAAAATACATAGTTCTAAGGTTCAAGTTCATGATTAGTTTAGCCGTGGAGTACCTTTCAATTATATTTAAATACTAAAATAGAATAGAAGATATCTAGGTATGTCAGTACTTTTGTTGTTGACTCTAGGGCCAGCCAGTTGGATTGCACCTGAGCGGGTTTGGACACACCTGACACATGCTGAGTTAATCATGATAATGATATAGTGACCTATTTATCAATATGATATATTCTTTATATATTGCTACGGTAAGATCAAAGTCGTTGAATCTAAAGGCTGGATGAGGTAGTGGGAGGACACCCTTCACCTATCTTGGCATAATTTTAAAGTTATATTGGGTCAAGATGGAAATAATTACCTTTACCTATTATAATGATTTATGAAGTAACAATAGAGTTATTGTGGTTGTGATATTTATGCAGAAAATGAAGTTTCATATCTTTAAGACATTGGATGCTACGACACAAACAAATCCATGCTAATGGCATAGCACATACTGTACACGTACACTTTCATTTAAATACGAAGGTTAAACAAGCACTCACTTATTCTCTCCCACTCCTTATCTTTGATCTCTCTCACACACACATACACTAGCACATGCACAAAAAGACACACACAAACACACCGAAAATCATTCATCCACACACACATACGCTCGTGTCTTGCTACAGTAAATTCATTGGTACATGGCTTGACTTTGAAAGGAACATCAATTACTACAACTACCACATTATTTGTCTATTGCTGCTGCTGCTGGCTAACCTAATCACATAAACACCACAATACCGTTACCAATGGTGTCTGGCCTGGTATATACAGAATATGTCTTATGCTGCAAGTGTGTGTTGTATAGATTACTATAATTATAGACACTGGTAGCAGTCATGTTATCCAAAGTCAACCTCTCAGTTTGCCTTCATTTTCCTTTTTCTCCTGGGTTTCGTAGTAAGGAATATGATTGCTGCAAACATAATATATGTTGTGTATGCAGAATACTGACTTTGTTTTTGCATTATGCATACTTCCATGGTCCTTCACTTTCCTTTTCTGTTGAATTTTCGTTGTAAACATTATGGATTCATAGATATTTGTTTTACTAAATGCGCACTCAAGCAATTACTACCAAATAAAATTCTTAGGGTTGTAATTATAATGCATATTCCTAGATTATTCATGAAAGCAACTACTGATCCTCGCTTGGATATTTATTGAATGGTAAGGAAGTCATGAAACCATGACTCTACATACAGCAATATATAATACATATTGTGTACAATACAGGTTATATATATTACATTCACCGTTAAGGTGGTACCAGGTAAATGTCAAACAGTTCACAATAGAGCTCACTTGTTATCGTGGCAGCAGGGTCACAGGCAGCCATTACCAATATTGACATGGGAAGTTTGTGAATAAAGAGTGTAGTTTTGATGGTACCAACCCAAACATTTGATGGACATGTAGGGGGAAAGGGGGAAGGAGTCAATATGGCACAATGGGTTAGTGTTATCACAATGGGTTAATGTTAACACAATGGGTTAGTGTTAACACAATGGGATAGTGTTATCACAATGGGTTAGTGTTATCACAATGGGTTAATGTTAACACAATGGGTTAGTGTTAACACAATGGGTTAGTGTTATCACAATGGGTTAGTGTTATCACAATGGGTTAATGTTAACACAATGGGTTAGTGTTAACACAATGGGTTAGTATTATCACAATGGGTTAGTGTTATCACAATGGGTTAGTGTTATCACAATGGGTTAGTGTTATCACAATGGGTTAGTGTTAACACAATGGGTTAGTGTTATCACAATGGGTTAGTGTTTTCACAATGGGTTATTGTTATCACAATGTTGTTGTTTTTTTCTATGTGTATGAGCGAGACAAAAGGCATAACTGCCTGCAGCGAGTGCCTTGCTTTCCCAGTGTATACCACCTCCTCTACGTAGGGTACGTAGTAGCCGTCTTGCAACATAATTCCACCCCTACTCTGCGCAACTCTTCAACCCAAGAGTGAAATGTTATTCTCAGATTTTCTTCTATTCAACTGCAGAGCTCTGGAACTCTCTCCCTGAATCAATCTTTCCCTCTTCATATTACTTAAATTGCTTCAAACTCTGTGTGTCCAGACATTTTGGCTCGAACGTCCCTTGATTTTGGCCCTGTCACTCTTTCAACTCTGAGGGAGGTGCTCGCTACAGGGAGTTCTGCATTTTGTCTCCCTCACTCACATAGAAAAGAAAAAGAAAAACTAAATACTTAGACAAGACACCGGGTTTGAAACTGTTTTATAGCGTAAGCCAACATGTATAAGATTTACTACAACATTTTCCTATTTTATCAGTATCAATTTCAAACGTAATATATTTAGTTTTAACTTTAACATACAGAGCGTTTCATATCTGTTCCTACTACTTCAAACTTGACATCGAACTCTATTTAGTTCGCAATTTTCTATGGGAAAATGGATTTTTTCCTTAGTTCACGGATACTTATATATGGAAGGCTTTAGATAAAATATTTGTAATCCCCAAATTGGTATTTACTACGTTACCTAGCTATATCATTCATTTCCCAATAGTTTACACTGGTCAATAAAGTTTAATATTGCGTAATAAACTGTCAAAACTGCTCGGGAAATTTTACCCACAGCCCTCGCTTAAAGTGATTTTAAAATCTGGAAGTACATTACAAATTTCGTTTAGAGTAAAATATAAAATTCCAGTTGAATTGTCGTCTTCTATTGTTTACCAGTATACATGTGCTATTTGTAAGGCTACACCTATTGGAAAGTCGAAGACACATTTGAAAACTAGAATTTATGAACATCTTGGCAAGTCTATTCCAACATATTATTATAAATCTAAAAACAGCTTTCAACCTTGTCCTCAAGAACTGCCCTACCACTACTAAGAGCCAGAGGACCGACGATCATGTCATATACCAACACGCATACAACAGTGAGGACTGTGGACCTCACACCTGCATTGGTATGACACAGACTCGCCTATCCCGTTGGCTCACCCTTCACCTCCAATCTGGAGCCATTAACCCTTATTTAGCGGGGTCGGACTTAAGTCCGATACGAGAAAATTGGACTAAATGGCGGGGTCGGACTTAAGTCCGTGGGCGTATTCCCGCCCTAATTTAGGTGGAAAGCGAAACTTGGTGGTCAGGCGGTGTACTACAAGGGCCCACCCACACATCCCCACTGTGTGACCGTGACTAAGTGACCCTCAAGCAGCCATAATGGAAGGTCAAGATTTGCCCGTGTTCGATTCGGTGGCCGCCATCCCTAGTGCGTCGCGCCACCCTACTAACCACGCCCGGCTTACCACACCCTAAATGGGGTTGTTCCGTGCTCTTTTTCATGCATAAACAAGACCCAGAGCGTAATACAAGTATGTATCCTGAATATTATGTTTTCATATATATGATACATGTGTAACATTTTTATATTATCACGACTCTCTCTCTCTCTCTCTGTCTCACTCTCTTTGTTTGTACTCTTTTGTACTCTCTTTGTCTGATGTAGGCCAGGGCACGCCCCTAACTAATCTCTTCTAAAGAACATTATATTAAACCCCTCAGACACATATGACGCTACCGCGTCATATGGTGCTTTTGCCAAAAGAACTCAAATGATGCTAGAGCGTCATATGAACCTATTGTATTCGCCAAAAAACAGGTTATGACGCTATTGGGCAGTTATTTTGGCTGGTAAGTTAGATAAGTTATATCTACACGAGGAAGTATCTAGCAACCCCGTGGCATCCCTCTGTGGGGCCCACGGTTGATGAAGCGGTCAGTCTTCTCCCAGCTGCCAACCTCATAGGTGGGTCTCTGAGGCCCTTTAAACTGAGGGACCTCCATTTTGTCCAGCCCGGGCGGTACTTCAGCCCTAATATAACCCAAACGAAGTGCATATATCGTTGGGTTATCGATGGATTGAGTGTTTGTATAGTTTAGGAAATTATATAGGATGTTATAGCTGTGTACGTGCTCGTATCTGTGTACGTGACCAAGCTGGGATCCACGTGGGGCCACACTTTTTGGCTATAACATTTCACTCTTTGGTGTAACGCATTGAACTATTTAGTGAAATTTATGTATATGTATTAGTACGAATGGTGTATCGTACTTGTACATATTTTTAGTGATAAAAACGTGCATAACTGGGGGAGCACATGGCGCCACGCTTCCCTCTGTGCGTTTTGACTCGCTATTTTACTCTGTGGAAAAGTGCTTTCAAGGTGAGTCAGTGACAAGCACTCCACATACCCGGCTTGGTGGCCACGAGGGAATCGCTGCACTGTCTATTGGTAAGGTGAGTGACTGTCATGCCATCCCAGGGTAATTCCAGTCCAAATTTCTGTCACCACGGTGGTGGAGGTGGAGGTGTCAGTGGTGAATGTGGTGGTGGTGGAGATGGATCAGTGGTGGTGGTGGATCAGTGGTGGTGGTGGTGGTGGAGCAGTGGTGGTGGTGGACCAATGGTGGTGGTGGAGCAGTAGCAGTGGTGGTGGTGGAGCAGTGGTGGTGGTGGAGGTGGATCAGTGGTGGTGGTTGTGGTCGTGGTAGAGCAGTGTTGGAGATTGTGGTGGTGGAGCAGTGGTGCAGATGGTGGTGATGGTCATGGTGGTGGACCAGGTGGGATTTACACATACCGATAGGGTTCCTGACCTGATTTTGACCCAACATATCACTTGATCTGTCCTTTCCCACTCCCTCCCCCCCTTCTCCCCCCCATTCCTTTATATATATATATATATATATATACTGGTATATTATGGTATATATATATATATATATATATACGGTATATATACATACTGTATATATACAGTATATATATATATATATTATATATATATAATATTATATATATATATATATATAAATTTATATAATTAGATAATAAATATACAGTATATATTTTTTTTTTTTTTTTTTTTTTTTTTTTTATTATTTTTTTTTATTTTTATTTTTGTTTTTATTATTTTTTTGTTTTTATTATTTGTATTATTTATATTTTTATTTTATTATTATTATTATTATTATTATTATTATACCCAACATTATTATTATATCCCACCGTAATATTATTATTATTATTATACCCCATCCCCCAACCCCACCCTCCCTAGACTCTTATACATAAAATTATATATATATATATATATATATATATATATATATATATATATATATAATTAGATATAATTAGATAATTATATTTTTATTTTTATTTTTTCTATTAATTTATTTTATTTTTATTTTTATAATTTTTAGTTTGATTTTATTTTTATTATTACTATACACCACTTCCCCCCACCTCCCCCCTTTACTTATAAAAAGGCCTATATTTATGTATATATACAGTATATATATATATATATATATATATATATATATATATTATATGCCTCCAAATTTCTGTAAACACGGTGGTGGTGGTAGTTGTGGTGGTGGTGGTGGTAGTTGTGGTGGTGGTGATGGTAGTCGTGGTGGTGGTAGTTGTGGTGGTGGTAGTTGCGGTGGTGGTGGTAGTTGTGGTGGTGGTGGTGGTGGTAGTTGTGGTGGTGGTGGTGGTGGTGGTGGTAGTTGTGGTGGTGGTTGTGGTGGTGGTGGTGGTAGTTGTGGTGGTTGTGAAACTTCAGGTGGGCTTCACACCTTCCAATAGGACTCTGTGGGATTCACACCTCCCAATAGGGCACCTGTATCTAACTTTGACCCTTCCCGCTGCCATTGACCCTTCCCCAGACAATGTCAATTGATCTCTTTTATATATTTTGTATATGTTATATGCTATGTATTCTTATTGTTATTATGCCCCCTCCCCCATTATACCCAACTCACCTCCCCATCATATATATATATATATATAAATAGATTATTATTATATATTATTATTATTATTGTTATGCCCCCTCCCCCCCTCCCTTCCCCCATCCCCCTCCCCCTCCCCCCTCCCCCCATATATATATATATATATATTTTTTTTTTTTTTTTTCTTTAATACATACGAGGTGAAAGAAATGGCAATTTCTGCGTTGGAAATTTTATTATTCAAAGTTTCCAAGTCTCTGATGAGTTTTCGCTGGGTGGCAGGAAGTAGATGAAGGAGATGAGCAAAATTCATGGTGGTACAGGGTTACATAAATGTACATGATGATACAGGATATACGACGCGTTTTCACTGGACAACCAGCATTATCAAGTAAGGAAGGAATGATATAAAAGGTAAACAGGAAGGGTATATATAGAGGGTGGAGGATCAGAGGAGGCGGGAAAAAAGGGGGCAAAAGTCTGCTATTGGTGGAAGCGTAAATTAGGAGAGAGAAAGGGGTTAACCGCTTCACGCATGCGCACTGGATGCGGGATGGTGGTCTCAAGGTGGGGTCGAAGCTGATTGGCTGCGTGTCGAGGAGCGTGGCCTAAGTTGTGTGGCGCCTGCAGAAGACGAAGCTGAAGGAGGTAGCGCGGGGGGCTGCGTCAAGGGCTCCGGGGGGCGAGGAGGGGTGTTAGGTCCTGTAGGGTAGTGCCTTTTGGCAGAAGGAAGGATCTGAAGGTCCAGAGTTTGGTTGTTGATGTTGGGATGTAAGGCTTGGATATATAAAGCTTCGAGTATAGGTAATCTCCTTGGGTCACTTGCTTTATCGAGTATGGTGGTGTGTTTCTCTAACTCGTTGCGTGTGAGGTGAGGGTGGTTAGGGATGAGATAGTGGTCTTTGATGGCTCCAGCCTGAAGGTGAAGAGTTAACCGACGTGAAAGACGAGTCTGCGTCATACCAATATAGGAATGAGGTCCACAGTCCTCATAATTACAGGTATTGGTAAATGACGTGATCGTCGGTCATCGGGCTCTTTATCTTGGTGGAGGCTGGTTTGTTGCGGAGAACGAGGTTGGAGGTGTTGGGGGATTTGTAATAAATTATTAATTTGATTTTGTTTTCCGGGTTGGTTGGGTGACAAAATCAAATTAATCAGATAAATGCTGGAGATGACCACGGACTGTAGGATTACACTACTATCCCCTGCTTAACCCTTGTCTAGCGGGGGTGGACTTAAGTCGGGCTAGACAACCAAGAGTGGCAGGGCCCGACTTAAGTCTGTGTGCAATTTTTGAGCAATAATGGCTCTCTGAGAGAGACAAGCGATGGGAGGAGCGTAGCTCGGCTCATGACCGCTCGGCACGGGTCCCGCGCGACTACTGACGTTTACTCCACGCACACCCACACTCACTGCCTCGCTACACAGGGAATTATGTAAGGAAATTACCTTACTTTAGGGATTTTGCACTCGTCTTGCACGATCGTTGCAAGAGAACGCGTGGTCGTAGAAGGATGTTTCTGGTGTAATTCGAAAGCTCAATTAACGCCCTTTCAGGGATACATAATTGTATTACGCTCTGGCTCTTGTTTATGCATGAAAAAGAGCACAGAAACAAGGTCGTTTAGGGTAAAACCACCCGCTTGGCGGGTAGTAGAAGTTACTGACGGGCCCGCTCGTAAGGCGTTAATAATTTCTTCGACTTGTTCCTTTTCTTTTTGTCTCATAATGGGATTTTATTGTCTATAGGGTTGCCTAATAGGAGGCCCTTGAGTGTGTATCTCGTGGGTGTGTTGGGTTCGGGCCGATCCGTGGTCCCCTTCATTTTGAGCAAACACATCTCGGTAAATGCAGAGCAATTCATGTAAGGTATTGGCTTGATTTGACGTTATTTGTTTCTGAATTTCAGGTAAGTTCAGAGGTCCGCCAGTTCCAACAGTGGTAGGTTGAGCAGGTGTGACTTGTCCTAACAGTTTTCCTTTTTGATAATTAATCGTGTCATCGCCAAAGTTGGCTAGAACTAGTTTCCTCTGGTCGGTAGTAATAAAGGTGGGAGATATTCTCACTTTATTCTGTGCATGAGGTTAAAAAATTCCGGCAGTCATGCCTGGGGTTGGAGGAATCTCTATCATTTTCCAAGATCTAGGAGGGATAGACAGTTTTCCTGTGGTAGCTACTATTTGAAGTCGTAGGGTGGTCGTTGTGTCTTTCTGCCCTCACCTTATAGTTACCCCCAACTGACTCATGAGATCTATCCCCAGATACCCATCGACTCCACTATTCGATTTTCCCGATAAAACACAGAAATTGGTGGTGAATTTAATTCCTTTCCACTGTACTACCACAGTATTAGTTCTCCCTAGGATCGTCAGTGGTTGACCCCCGGCTCCTGACAACTGAATACTGGTTTGATTTAAGGGGCCCATTTCTTTCTGATTTTTTTTTACAAAATTCTCTAAAAGACAACTTCTGTTTGCCCCCGTATCAATTAGCATGTTGGCGGCTTTCCCATTGATTACTATAGTTTCACAAGGCGTTTGTCTCTCTAAGATGTTCACCTCACTATTCCGCCCTTCTATGCGAGGTTTAACAGAAAATTTTCTCTCTCTTCCGGCATCGTGACTTTTGGCTGGCTTTCAGTCTCCCTGTATTCTACCGGAAGCATTCCTCCCCGGTTTGGATCAGTTCCCCTTGGTAGAGGTCGATTGCTTGAAAGTGCGGGTCTGGGGTCAAATCTAGGGGTTGGGGCTTGTGGAGAGAGAGTAATAGCGGGTTGCAGGAAGCTAACCCGGTGAGTTCCGAGGGGTGAATGACCTCAGTAACCCTTCCTCCCCTGGCTTTATAGTCCCGCCTCCCGCCCTCCCGCGCTGTGATTGGCTGAGCGGCACGCGCGGCAACCCGCTCGCTTTGATTTCTCGCCTACTCCACCTCCACTCTCTTCTCTTCAAAATAAGTTCCTGGAAGCTGGTTGCAAATTTTTTTCAGAGGCTTACGGGAGTATAGGGCTGGCACCGAAGTATTCGATCTATTGTAACCAGAGCAAACTGTCTGGGAAGAGAATGAAAGCGACTTTTGAGGTGAGGTGGGAAGTTCAGCTCTGTGCTCCGAAAATGGAGGCCGCTGATTGGCTGGCTGGGAAGGTGTGGCGTGTTGATCCTTAGAACTGTCAAAAACAGCTGGCGAGGCAAGCAAATAGAAGGGAGCGCGGTGATTGGTGGAGGGCTGTTCTACTTTATATATATATATATATATATATATATATATATATATATATATATATATATATATATATATGGTGGAGTGGTCTTGCCAGTGGACTGCTAATCCAATGGACGCGTGTTCGAATCTCGATATGTCAATTGGAAGATTTTATTGAGATGGAATTTGTGCTGTACTTAGTATCAGTGCATTACCACAAAGCCCACCGAAACGCCAAATAAATACACTCATTGTTCCCTGATTAAGGAGCACTGTATGAATATTCCCATATTCAAAAAATGCTATATAGGGGCAATGCTTAGTGAGTTCATTGCTCAATAGATGGCGTTGTGAGAGTGAGGCTCCGAGTCTAGGAGGTAAGGCAGTGAAACACTGGATTGAGGCAGCCTCAGAGATGGAGCTTCTTCGAGTCGTGAGTGAGCAACTATGCCCCATGCATCATGCGAAGGCAAGATGGTAGGGTCTTGTTGCAGCTAAAAGTGCTTCACATATCTCACATAATTATATAGAATACAAAAAAAATATATATATATATATATTGTCAATAACAACTTAATACATTGCTTGTATATTCCACAGTATTATTGACGGACATTGATGATTGAGGTTGTCAAGATTAATGTAGTAGGGGAAGGTGGGGGTATGTTTGGGGTGGGGGAGGGGGTGGAAGTTGCAGGAGTTGATCAAAATTAATTGACCACTTCGCGAGTTTCCACCTGTGACGATATTCAAGCAATATACATTGACATTTATCAGAAATACACATACATGTGGTAATACAGATATATTAGCAGTACCGATATATTGAATATGATTTAATTTGCTTATATAATGTGTGTACTACAAAACAATAGTTCCCTTGTGGCTTTGTTAAATATCGGTATGAACTGCTTTAACTTTCTCGTTGACCGAAAGTCGAAAGTGACAAACTACTAATGTTGCTTGTATACATTATATATCGGGATATATGTGTAGACAAAACAATATATGTTTATAATCATGTATAAACTTACTCTATGTACTGTATAAGTGTATATGTTAACTATATAAACGACACTCCATTGCATGCCAAAAGAAATAAAAGGAAAATATATATTAAATATAATATTTTGAATTTATATCCAGGATCATTATATAAATATAGCATCGCGCAGGTGTCTTTCCCCTGTAGTAACTTATGGATCACAGATTTTAAGGCAATGGTAAACTATGTATAAAAACACTTATGGCAATGATAATGCTTTAATATGACTGACCATAGAGATAACTGTAAGACTTTCAGCATTCCAGACTATTTAGCAGATTGAACGACTGGGCAAATTTGATAAAGGGAGCGGTCGTTGAGTTTACTTCCAGAGTGCACATAGAGAGATAATCAAATTAGTGAGATGTTTCTAGTGACCTAAAGCAGGAGGAAGCTGCTGACTGGCCCGGGTTGTATGTTAACCAAGTTTTGGATGGTTCATGCACTCGGCCTAATGTCATTTACCAGGGCGATCAATTAACCTTAACATAGATTATGATTTTATGGAAACAACCAGATCAGGTTGTTTTCATATATTAAATTTTGGTTGTGAACTTCAACTACATTACTCTCTTGATTATATTTACCGGTATTGTTTACCATTTATGATGAAGCAGTGTAAAATGGTTGATAAGTGGAATGTGGTTGAATGACTAGGGTGCCGCGGTGGATGGAGGAAGAAGCTATAGTGGCGTGAGAAGTAAGAAGGATGGAGGAGACTGGTCATTAAAGTCCTGGCAAGGGGAAAACAGGACTGGGTCAGGACGACGAAGAGGAACATAAAACAGTAGAGGAAGGGGAAAGACGTTGATAAGAATAAGAGGATGGAGGAATAGGAAGATGGAATGAATTGAGGAAGAGTTAGATACAAATGGAGATAAATGAAAAAGGGATATAAGGAGAGGGAAGATAAGAAATTATATAATATTGGATGACCATACATATTCTGGCAATAGGTGGGGCCACTTTATTCAAGAAGATAAGGCCCTAGTCGGGAGAGGAACCAAGAGAAGAACATAAGAGAAGAAGGGTAATAACATAGAATATAGTAAGGTATCTACTGAAAATAAAGAAGATAAAGCCCTAGTCAGGAGAGGAACCAAGAGAAGAACATAAGAGAAGAAGGGTAATAACATAGACTATAGTAAGGTATCTACTGAAAATAAAGAAGATAAAGCCCTAGTCAGGAGAGGAACCAAGAGAAGAACATAAGAGAAGAAGGGTAATAACATAGAATATAGTAAGGTATCTACTGAAAATAAAGAAGATAAGGCCCTAGTCGGGAGAGGAACCAAGAGAAGAAGGGTAATAACATAGAATATAGTAAGGTATCTACTGAAAATAAAGAAGATAAAGCCCTAGTCAGGAGAGGAACCAAGAGAAGAACATAAGAGAAGAAGGGTAATAACATAGAATATAGTAAGGTATCTACTGAAAATAAAGAAGATAAGGCCCTAGTCGGGAGAGGAACCAAGAGAAGAAGGGTAATAACATAGAATATAGTAAGGTATCTACTGAAAATAAAGAAGATAAAGCCCTAGTCAGGAGAGGAACCAAGAGAAGAATATAAGAGAAGAAGGGTAATAACATAGAATATAGTAAGGTATCTACTGAAAATAAAGAAGATAAGGCCCTACTCGGGAGAGGAACCAAGAGAAGAACATAAGAGAAGAAGGGTAATAACATAGAATATAGTAAGGTATCTACTGAAAATAAAGATATACCCGAATGGTGGTCGAGGAGTATAAAAAGAAAATGTCAAGGGGTCACTTGGTTCAGAGGGAAGAGGAAGGAGAAGGAGAGGAAGAAGGGATGGGAGAGCAACAGAAAGGAGGAAGTGGAAATAGGAAGAGGAACAGAATGAGGAACAAGGAGAATTTGGAGAGGAACACGAAAGGAGGAAGGGGAAGAAGAAGGAAGATGTGAAGAACAAAATAACTAAATGAAGACAAAAATAAATGTGAGAGGAAATATAATGGATGCTATAAAGAAAAAGGCGGAATCAAAAGAGACCTAGGAACACAGAAGGAGCTATATAGGGAGGTTAATTGATGTGAACTTTGGTAATGGGACAAATGAGAGACCGAACATTGACTGTCACTGAAGGTATGGTAGAGAGGGTGATAATCAATATAATATCAGGTTATAATAGGTTTACGGTGAGATTACAATGTGACCGAGTTCGACAACTTTCCTTGCCATTAGAACGGCATTATTTATTGTTTTGGTGATAATCTTGAATATCTATACTTAATATAAGAAATAGACAATTAAATGTCTTCAAAAAAAATAAAAAACAAATTTGCTACACATTTTGTACTGGTTACATTTTTTGTATTATATCCTGGCAACTATCAAGCGATTGTATTCAGCTTAGGAAGGATTTCTACTAATTATAAGGCTACAAACTATCTCAATTATCCCTTTGCCTACCATATATCCTTCCTAAGCTTCGTAACATCATATAAGTGTAGCTGATATTAAATACAACATATGACACCGGTACTGAAAGAGTTCAAGACTATGCCAGAGTCCGTATCAATTGACCACTGACATTGTTCGTGTGATTCTGTCTGTAGTTGGTCAGGGTAGAACAATAGCAAATCAAAATATCATAAAATATCAGATTATCCAAACGCAATCAGTGTGAGATTGGGTAACTGGGGGGGACACAATTGTAAAGAGAGGCAAGCGAGAACAGTGAATGATCAATACATTACAACAAGAATTTGGACAGCATCTCCGGTGGTAACTGAAATGGGATAGAAAGAAGGAGTGGAAGAAGTAATAAAGCAGAACATTAAATATATAACGCCAGCAGATTGGTGAAAATGGTATCCAGAGGAAAATCATAATTATAGCTTGCAAAGAAGAGAACAAATTATGAAAAGAGTTACAATGTAATAACATCGGGATACTCCACAATCAAACACCGTACACTACTTGTTCCCAAAAGCTGGTCCAATATCATGTTTCCATAGCAATGTTTTATCTTCAAATTTCGATAATGAAACTATACATATATAGGGGCAAGGGTGAGGATGATTGAAAAGTAAGAGTATGCAGATATGGTGAATCTGGTTAAGGGAACTGAGAGCATTAAAAGTTGAGAATTACAGTAATGAAGTGGGTCAAAGGTGTGGATGGGATATGTTAGGAAAATTAGATTTGGAGAATGTAAAGAATATTAACTAATACAACTAAACAGAACACATGGGTAGAGGTGAAGAACAAATAAATTGGTGGGGGAGGGGCAAGTGTGAATGAAAGAAGAGTTGAAACAAAATGAGACGTTATGAATATGATGAAGGGAACTGAGGATGTGAGAGCTGATAGTGAATTGAGTGCTGGACTGTGAGTGTATGTAGATAAATAAAGATAGAATTCCATATGAAAAATAATATGATTATTTTCCATTTATTTTACTCACTTTCTTTGGTGCACTCGAATTGAATGTCCTCAAACTAAATACATAATATTGCTAAACAAATCAAACGAGTAACAGACAGTGATTACCTTTCTCATTATATATAATCAAACAAGTACCAGACAGTGAAAACCTTTCACATTATATAATCAAACAAGTAGCAGACAGTGATTACCTTTCCCATTATATAATCAAACAAGTAGCAGACAGTGATTACCTTTCCCATTATATAATCAAACAAGTAGCAGACAGTGATTACCTTTCCCATTATAATCAAACAAGTAGCAGACAGTGATTACCTTTCCCATTATATAATCAAACAAGTAGCAGACAGTGATTACCTTTCCCATTATATAATCAAACAAGTAGCAGACAGTGATTACCTTTCCCATTATATAATTAAACAAGTAGCAGACAGTGATTACCTTTCCCATTATATAATCAAATAAGTAACAGACAGTGATTACCTTTCCCATTATATAATCAAACAAGTAGCAGACAGTGATTACCTTTCCCATTATATAATTAAACAAGTAGCAGACAGTGATTATCTTTCCCATTATATAATCAAATAAGTAACAGACAGTGATTACCTTTCCCATTATATAATCAAACAAGTAGCAGACAGTGATTACCTTTCCCATTATATAATCAAACAAGTAGCAGACAGTGATTACCTTTCCCATTATATAATCAAACAAGTAGTAGACAGTGATTACCTTTCCCATTATATATAATCAAACAAGTAGCAGACAGTGATTACCTTTCCCATTTTATAATCAAACAAGTAACAGACAGTGATTACCTTTCCCATTATATAATCAAACAAGTAGCAGAGAGTGATTATCTTTCCCATTATATAATCAAACAAGTAGCAGACAGTGATTACCTTTCCCATTATATAATCAAACAAGTAGCAGACAGTGATTACCTTTCCCATTATATAATCAAACAAGTAGCAGACAGTGATTACCTTTCCCATTATATAATCAAACAAGTAGCAGACAGTGATTACCTTTCCCATTATATAATCAAACAAGTAACAGACAGTAATTACCTTTCCCATTATATATTTTTTGTTCAAACATTTAGAATCTCGTACACAAAACTAAACGCGTGACAATTGTTTTATCCATGGGATTAACCAAACAACATCAAGTAAATACTGTGCATGTTTTTTATTTGTATATCGATGTCGACAAGGTTTGAAAAGCGTAAATGCGTTTGTGTGAATTTTTGATGTCTGTATTATATAATTATGTTATATTTGATGGGGAGGCGTTTCATTAGTATCCATAAACAATGATATATGTTTTTCAAAGAAATAATATAATTCTAGGACATTTGACTATTGGAAGTTAAATACTGAAATAACTGTCTTCGTGGTGCGATGTATAAGGTGTTGATTTTCGGTGTGATCATCCTGGGTTCGAGTCCACGGACTGCCACATGTGTTTGTAAATTTCATTAATCGATTTTAGGAGTATGGTTGGTTGTTGGAAGGAACATAATAATAGGATGTGCACACACCATTTATGAGTGATGTGATTGTCAACTAACTAAAATTAAATGTTCACAAGTAGAATACACGAAAACAAGTTAGTAAACAATGCTTCAATCCGCATATATAAACAGGCAAGTCCTTAACAAATGTATAATTCTTTAATATGCCAACACATTTATTTCTGCAATACAGTTTGAGGTACTACTGGTAAATCAGAGGTGAATTCCTTATACATTGCATACAAATGTATGAGACACTGTTATGGTAAAATTATACGCTTAGGATACTCATACAAACAAGGTTTTGCAAATATTGAGATATTAACCCTTAACTGTCGGCGAGCAACATAAGTCGAGTTAAATAAAGCTGGACTATGTGGCGGCGCTCGACATAGGTCGTGTGGCAATTTCAGCACGTAATGTTGCTGAGAGAGAGAGACAAGTGGTGGCAGGAGAGTAGCGAGCGTATGACTGCTCCAGACCACCGCGGCGAACCTACTGACACGAATCCCACCTCCTCCCTCCCTCTCTCACTCGCTATATACGGAATTGTATGGGGAAAGTGCCTAATTACATGCTTTTTGCACTCGCGTTGCACGGTTATTGCAAGAAAACTAGCCATCATAAAAGGATCGTTATGGTGTCATTCGAAAGCTCTGTTTATGCCCTTTCAGGGATAGATACTTGTTTTACGTTCTGGGTCTTATTTAGGCATGAAAATGATCACATAAACAGCCCTATTTTGGCTAAAAACACCCCGCTGGGCGGTACATATAAATAAACCGCATAGGCCGCTCGTAAGGTGTTAAATTATGACATAAATATATATCGTTGTACTAATTCACAAATTGATTTACATTATGTGTCGATTTCGGACGGGCAAGTTTGCTATATAGGTCTTAGAACATAATTATCTTGGTATGAACAGTTCGCGAAGCGTTTCTAACACATTCCTTCTACAGGATATATACCCCATTTAACTCGGGGCATTTTCTTGCTAATTGTTTCTGTTAATCATTGACCAGTAGAAGTTAACAGCGAAAGTTGGTCAATTGATGGTCCTCCACCTCACAAGGTAAGGATATCCATTTTGTCAACTGTTCATAGATTCCTTAGCCTCTTACTAAAATTAAATGTGTCTCTTCCTTTCGGCTTGGCCTTAATGTATGGATTCTTGACAGGAGGGTAAAGACAGTGTGTATGTGTGGGAACTCCGGACACAGATTTATGAAGTTCAATATCTGAGTGGAAAAAGAATGAAGAAGGACAAATTCGATATAATCTTAGTTGAAGACGGGTCACCAAGTTACTTTCGTCAGTAGTACGGTTTATTTTTTCCCTCGCACTAGAATTCTTAACGCATTGGACATTCTTCCACAATACGTCCCCCCTTGTCTCCCATGTTGAATAATGTTCCACCGCCTCACTCTTACACAATGGTAACCGGACGGTACCGATAATCAATTCTACACTTACCGAATATCTAAACGGATTGAAAGCCCCCACTCGGAGTTAGGCTTTCAAATAAACTGTTTGTTCGGTAATTTCATGTAATGCTTTTGTTATACCAGGGTTTTACCAGGTTTAGATATTGGTTATAGTTAATTCTTTCAAGGCTGGGGAATTCAGAGTCAAACAATACATGCACTAACCAGTTATTACCAGTCTTGCTAAGGCAGCCTCCCAGAAGCTGGGTGTGCTCAACCGCCTTAGGGGGTTCTTTTCCCCTGCACAGCTTCTTGCTCTGTACAGGGGCATAGTGCGCCCTTGTATTGAGTATTGTTCACATGTGTGGGGAGGTTCCTCTCACACCGCTCTCCTAGACAAAGTTGAAAGGAAGGCCTTTCGTATCATTAACTCCCGTCCACTCACCAACTCTCTGCAATCTCTCTCTCTCCGCCGCAATGTTGCATCTCTCTCGCTATTCTATCGCTACTATAATAATCAGTGTTCCTCAGAGCTATCCCAGTGCATACCACCTCCTTTACGTAGGGCACGTGGTACCCGTCTTGCAACTCAATCCCACCCCTACTCGTGCAACTCTCCAACCCAAGAGTGAAACGTTACTCTCAAACTTTCTTCTACTCAACATCTGAGCTCTGGAACTCTCTCCCAGAATCAGTCTTTCCCTCTTCCTATGACTTAAATTGCTTCAAACTCCGTGTGTCCAGGCATTTTGGCTTGAACGTCCCTTGATTTTGGCCCTGTCACTCTTTCAACTATGGGGGAGGCACTTGCTATAGGCAGTTATGCCTTTTGCCTCCCTCAATCACATAGAAAAAAAAAAAGTCAGATAGAAAGATACATATAACACTGAAATATAGTTTTATGAACAGTTTATTTGTCTTAACTCTACGTACGGTGATTATAGATAGTTGATTATAAATGGTTATAGGTAAACGTATACAAAACGGAAAACTGTTCTAGCACGAACGAGGATCTAGATGGAGCTCAGTTATACAAAATAATATTAGCTGTCCTCTTACTGTATGTAATACACACACTAAATGTTTATCTTCGAAGTTAATAGTCGAGCATTACACATGTAAATTCACTATTCTCTTACAATGTGATTTATATCAAGTAGACGAGGATATACACTGTGTTTATTATTTATGAATTTTGACTCCTAATAGGCACCTGGCGCACTGGTGTAATGAGATGGAGTAAATACTGGTGGACTCTCACTTCTATAGACACTAGGTACACTGGGTTGATTTTAAGTAGAGTCACTACTTATAGACTCTGACTTTTAACAGATACCTTACGCACTGGTGTAATTTAGGTAGAGTAACTATTGGGGACTCTAACCCTTCATAATACCTCGTCACTGGTATCGACTTAACTCAGAGTTATAATACAGCTCCAGAATTAACATTTGGAGCCTGGGGTGAGGTAACAGCTTAAGGTCGTCTGAGTCTCCGTATGGCCGTCCAGGTTGGCCTGTCATGTGAATCAGCTGGGTTAGTTACAGGTGGAGTAATGACGTAAGATCTTAAATAAGTTCCCTCTTGATTGGAGTATTGGGATAACTTATCGGACTAACGCAAGGGGTTTTAAGTCTTGACTGTCCTGATCGTCAGATTACTCTGTGATGGAATTCCGTTAAGGTACTCTTGAATTGGGGTCTTTAATATCCTGCCTATGTTATGACACAGTGACAGGATATCGGGCTAACGCAAGAGGATAGTACGGTCATGACCATATACCATTTCTCTTGACTGCCTCTGACCTTTGTAAGAAATTCAAGGAACTCAAGACGGTGTTTAAACCTTTTTAGTATCCTTTACCCTGACATGTCAGTGGGTAAGAGTACTAAGGACTTCTATGTGCAGAGTGCCAATTATGGTATCTCGCGAAGCCTAGAACTAGTCGAAGGAACTTAGCATGCTAAGCTTCCCACAGTAGTTAGAGTATGCTGTTTTAATAAATGAAGACAGGTGGGAACATGTCCTCTTCTTTAGACTTCCTTTATTAACACTCAAAGAGCGGGTGGTAAGGTATTTTACACTGTGCCGCCCAGCGGGCATAATCCCGAAATATTCGCTCACTTTCACTCGCTCTAGTGCCGTTACTATGGCTCAAATGCGAACGAAACTGTCATTTTTGGAACAAGAAACTCTTCGTCTCCCCATATAAGTCTATTCTGGATGTTGTGAGCGAGTTTGGAGGGTGGGAGGAGTTGAGGAATAGGAGTTACTTTTTGGTATAAATTATTTCCCACGCGCGTTCGGATGCGTTCGCTTTGCCCTGACTTCGGCCTCCCGCGCGTGTACTATTCCTTCGGTAATCAGTCTTATTTTTCTCGTATTTCTCCTTATTTCTGTATTATCTGTATTCTCTCTCTCTCTCTCACTCCTCCTGTCTGTCTGTCTGTCTCATTCACCCGCCGGCTTTAGCATCGCCAACAGCTCCGCATCGCCACTGAGAAAACTCGATCCTAATTTGAGTATTTCATATCCTAATTCCCTTTATTCATTGCATGAACAGTAGTTAAGTGCTTGTTTAACCTCCACATAGTTCTGTAGTTGCCGTGCATGTTATTTTATTGCTTTTCTGACTGATAAACATTGTTGTTTACATTTGTTATCCTAGCTTGTAGCAGACGACGCACGCGCACCTCTAATCGACCTAGCTTTGTATTTTCTTATTAACTCTAGTAGTTATCGTATTCAGTATCCTACTGTAGCTATATATATCTGTAATTTTAGTTGTTGCTTGCATGATCTTGTAGTAACCTTTGACTGATAACTTTGTTTATCTAAATATAATCCTGTTTGACTAGCCTACAGTGACACCAGCGCCATCTGTTGATACAGTATATTAACCCCTTGTGTGCAGTTACACTTTATTTTTATATAATCTCTATTTGGGGAATCGTATATTTAGTCACATATTCTATTATATATATATATATTTGTTTTGCTTTTTTAGGTAGGTTATCACCCCTGGTAGCCTACTTCTGCATATTTCATATTTTTTTGTTTTTGGTTATTTTTGTTTTCGGTTAGTCTAGGCTATCATCCCTGGTGGCCTATTTCTGCGTACGGTACTTCAATTTTTAAATTTTCAGTTAGGCTATCACCGCTGGTGGCCTATTTCTGCGTACCGGTATTTCATAATTTTTGTTTTCGGTTAATTTTGTTTTCGGTTAGTCTAGGCCATCATCCCTGGTGGCCTATTTCTGCGTACTTCAATTTTTAAATTTTCAGTTAGGCTATCACCGCTGGTCACCTATTTCTGCGTACCGGTATTTCATAATTTTTGTTTTCGGTTAGGATAGGCTATAACCCCTGGTGGCCTATTTCTGTTTAAATAAACATAAAATTGTTTTCGGTTCGGCTATCACTGCGTATTCAAATTTAATTTTATTTTGTTTTGTTTTAATTTTTGGTTAGGCTATCACCGCTGATAACCTATTTGTGTGTATTTCAACATTTTTGTTTTCGGTTAGGCCTATTTAAGTAAGTGAAGCGACCTGAAGGGAGTGAAGTGTTTTTTAAAGTGAGTTTAGTGTTTTTAAAGTGAGTTAAGTGTTTTTAAGTGAGTGAAGTGAACTGAAGAAAGTGATCGTCACCATGCCTCGTGCCTGTACGAACTGCGCCGGTAGGTTTGGTGCTTCCATGTTTGCTCCTGCCGATCCACAAGTCTGCCGACTCTGCCAGCAACGAGGGGATTTGACAGCAAAATTGGATGAAGCCCTCAACAAGATCAACGCCCTCACCAGGAAGCTGGAATCACTCCAAGAGTTTGTAACACTCAACGTTGGAGTATCACTAACTCAAATTGTTTCAACTCCAGCATCCACCACCGCCCCAACGTCATCTGCCAACAATCCAACACCTGCAGTAGACACTGCAGCAGATGCTTCTGATGAACCTGAGCCGACATCAAACCAGGACAGCCGCCCTGTTCACCTTAGTCTCTCCCCCACTCCTCGTGCAAGAAGCCTGCTAGCACGAACAGTACCAACCCCTCGCCCCCGTTCTAACCACTCCTCTCCCCGACCTGTACGTAGAGTCCCGCCACCACAGGTTTCCGGATTTACACCAGTGAGGAATGGTGCACGGCCAACGCAGAAAAGGTCTCATCTACCAGTCACAATGTCCAACAGATTTGAGATATTGGTAGAGATGGAAGACGAACCAGAAGAGACCAGGCTCGTGGGGGATTCCATCCTACGAGGACAGGTCGAAGAGTTCTGCGACAGAGTCCCAAATCAACGAAAAAGATTTTGCATCCCAGGAGCTGGACTGGACGACATTGTGGAAGCCTTCGAAGATACCACAAAGGATGCAAATGAAAATACCCTTTTTGTCATCCATGCTGGTTCAAATGACGTCATGCGCACCAGATCCGAAGAGTTGATGGAGAAATATCGCAAGATGATCCAGCACTACAAAACAAGTCAAGGAATATCATCATCTCAGGCATTCTCCCCAAGATCGACGCACCTGACAAATTCTACGACAAGGCTTTCAGCACAAATAGCCGACTAAAACATTTGTGTCTGAGGGAAGAAGTTGAATTCATCAACCTCTGGGACAACTTCTACAACCAGCCTACTCTGTTCCGCAAGGATGGCACTCATCTAAACCCTGTGGGTTCAGCACGCATGGGTCGTCTCCTACACGAAGCAGTCCGCAGCCATGGATCAAAAAACGCCATCCGAGAAGAAGCAGCAGTGACATAATCATCCAACGCCAAGAAAAAAACAGAGGCAACCGAGGACCACCAGCGATAAGGACCGAAGACAGCGAGGACCGAGGACAGCCATGAACATAAATGTAGATCCGACAAGAACCAAAAATATTATTAAAGAGCGTTCCGTGAGTTCTAAAATAACAAATTTAAAGGTTTTCTATGCAAACGCTCGTAGCATACGCAATAAATTTTCAGATTTAGAGGAGCTAGTGTTTACAGAAAATTATGATGTGATTGGCATAACAGAATCTTGGCTCAATACAGAAGATAGAGACTTTTTAGCAGAGTATTCACTTCCCGGTTATGTAATGTTTGAGAAAAGCCGAATAAATCGAAATGGAGGTGGCGTTTTACTTTATATCAAAGAAAGTCTTAACCCTACCCTCTAGTCAAAACCTCAAATTGTGAACGTCGACGCATCTTTTGTGCTAATAAAGAATAATAAAGGTACCAAAATAATACTTGCATTAATATACAGACCTCCAGCTCAATCAGTGCAAACTGACCGAGAAATTTACGAACAAATTGCAGATGTAAGTAACTCACAAGATACCGTAATTTTGGTGACTTTAATTTACCTGTGACCAAGTGGGGCGATACTCTTACTTCACACTCCGGACATGACTTGTATACGAACTTGCAAGAGAGTTCGCTTTATCAATTTGTTGGAACGCCGACCCGTGGTAATAACGTTCTTGACATTGTACTTGCAACAAAAGAAGAATTAATAGAGAATTTGAATGTTGGTGATGAATTCAGTAACAGCGACCATCGTACGATAACTTTCACTTTAAAGTTTACTAGTAACGAACCAAATAGTAGCATCGAAAAAGTCCCTAATTTCAAGAAAGCAAACTTCCATAAACTTAGAGCTATGTTTAAAGAAACTGACTGGAGCTTTTTAATTCACAATAACGACATAAATACATCTTGGAAGTTATTCGAAGCCACTTACCTAAAAGCAGTGCAAGACTGCATACCATCAAAAACTCGGCGTCCAGGCCATAATAATAAGCCCAAATGGTGGAATAAAGATATTTCAAACTGCCTGCTTGCTAAAAAATGTGCTAATGATAGATTAAAATCCTCACAAAATGACGAAGAACGGCTGAAATTTGTAGAGCTACGACGCAAAGCCAAAAAGTTAATTAAGCAAAGTAAAAAGACCTTAGAGTTACATATTGCGAATCAAAGTAAAACAAACCCGAAAGAATTCTATAGTTATATCAGAAAGAAAAAGTTGTTACTTCAACTGTTGGACCGTTAGTCGATGAAAATGGAGAATACACCAAAGACGAAGAACAAATGAGTAATGCCCTCAATACCTTCTTTGCATCAGTTTTTACAACAGAAGACCTCAGTGATATCCCTACACCATCGCCGATTCAGATTGATAATTCAGATGTTCTAAGCAATATCACCGTTACAGAGAGAGAAGTATTGAATTGTTTAGATAAACTCAAGGTAAATAAAACGCCTGGACCTGATACAATCTCGCCTAGAGTTCTAAAGGAAGCTAAGGATGAGCTCTCTAAACCACTGACATTACTATTCAATAAATCCTTGCAGTCTGGAACTATGCCCGATCAGTGGAAGCTAGCCAACGTAACACCGATATTCAAAAAAGGCAGCAAATCCCTACCCAGTAAACTATCGTCCAATTAGCTTAACCTCAGTTGTATGTAAAATGCTAGAAACGGTCATACGAGACAGACTCGTAAATCACTTAGAGGAAAATAACATACTTAAAGATACTCAACACGGCTTTCGTAAAAAACGTTCCTGTTTAACAAACCTCTTAGACTTCTTCCACGATATCCTCAACCTCTACGATGAGAGTAAAGCTGTAGATATTATATACCTTGATTTTCAAAAGGCCTTTGACAAAGTTCCCCACAAACGTTTACTGCTAAAACTAAAAGCGCATGGAATACAAGACGGTGTGTTGAAATGGATAGAAAATTGGCTCAGCGACAGAAAGCAAAGAGTAGTCATAAACGGTAAGGCATCAAAATGGACCAATGTAAGTAGCGGGGTACCCCAGGGATCGGTACTAGGACCAATTCTCTTTCTAATTTACATCAACGACATAGATGAGGGTCTCACCTGTAAAATCTCAAAATTTGCTGACGATACAAAAATTGCAAATAGCGTACTCTCAAAAGAACAAGTTGACGATATGCAACACAATCTAGATAAATTGTCATGTTGGGCCCAAATTTGGCAAATGAGTTTCAATGCGGATAAATGTAAAGTACTACATATCGGATACCTAAATGAGAAAGCAAACTATTCGATGAATGGCACTCAGCTTAAGAATGTAAACAGAGAAACCGATCTGGGAGTAACAATATCGAGTAACCTAAAACCGAGTCAACAATGTTCAGAAGTTGTTAAGAAGGCAAACAAAATAATTGGCTTTATAGCAGGTCATTTGAGCATAAATCCAAAGAAGTTATCCTAACCCTTTACAATTCATTAGTCCGCCCTCTTCTGGAATACTGCGTTCAATCCTGGTGCCCTTATTACCAAAAAGATATAAACAAGCTAGAACGAGTTCAACGTAGAGTTACCAAAATGATACCTAGCCTAAAGAACAAACCATACGAAGAGCGTCTTAGAGAATTAAATCTATTTCCTTTAACCCAGCGCAGATTAAGAGGTGACTTAATTCAAGTGTTCAAAATCATCAAGGCATCGACAATATGAACTGTAGTAAGTACTTCACTATCGACCAATCTAATTACACGCGGGGAAACGGTTGCAAAATTATTGGTAAATCTTTTAAACTCACACGAATCTAAGAATTTCTTCTTCAATCGAGTTGTCAACTTGTGGAATGGGCTTCCCCGAAACGTTATAGACTGCATCACCGTTGATTCATTTAAACTCCGCCTAGACAAATATCTCGCATCAAACCCGCGACTGACTGCGTTTGTAAATGAATAACTTTATTTTATCCCCCCCTCAGTTACTAACCCATCTGTCCCCTACTAACTTCCTAATCCTGCCACGGACATTAGTTCCAGGGCAGTATTTCCCTTTCCAATGTTCCCTTACCCACTCTAAACCACTGTTTGGACACTTGATCCTCAGTGTTTTGGAGGACAAGCAACCTAGAAGGGTCACTAGATCTGTTGTTGCTTGATTTCCTTTGTACTCCTTTGTACTCCTTTGTACTCTCTCTCTCTCTCTCTGGCAGCTAGCTTTCCCTCTCTCGCGCGCTCTGTCTCTCTCTCTCTCCCTTTCTCTCTTCCTCATCCGTATATGTAATTCTCATTATTATTTTCTCTAACTAATCCCTCTATTTCTTTATTTGCTTGTACTATTTCTGTATTATTATATCTTTTTCACTCTCTTTCTTCAGTTCAGTTTCTGTATTCTCTCTTTCTCTCTCTCTCTTCCTCATCCGTATATGTAATTCTCATTATTATTATCTCTAATCCCTCTATTTCTCTATTTTGCTTGTACTATTTCTGTATTATTATATCTTTTTCACTCTCTTTCTTCAGTTCAGTTTCTGTATTCTCTCTTTCTCTCTCTCTCTCTCTCTCTCTTCCTCATCCGTATATGTAATTCTCATTATTATTATCTCTAATCCCTCTATTTCTTTATTTTGCTTGTACTATTTCTATATTATTATATCTTTTTCACTCTCTTTCTTCAGTTCAGTTTCTGCATTCTCTCTCTCTCTCTCTCTCTCTCTCTCTCTCTCTCTCTCTGTTTCGCTTGCTTTGCAGGAAATATTGTTTTGTTTTATATATAATATTATTTCAACACATTTCCAAATCACCCTATGGGGTAGTGTTGACGATTTTTTTTTTTTTTTGGTGGTGTTCCCAGGAGGTGTAATCCACATAGGATTGAGGTAGGCAAAAGGCAGTTATGTGATTGAGGTAGGTAAAAGGCAGTTATGTGATTGAGGTAGGGAAAAGGCAGAACTGCCTATAGCGAGTGTATGAATGTGATTGAGGTAGACAAAATGCAGAACTGCCTTATAGCGAGTGTATGAATGTGATTGAGGTAGACATAAGGCAGAACTGCCTATAGCGAGTGTATGAATGTGATTGAGGTAGACAAAAGGCAGAACTGCCTATAGCGAGTGTATGAATGTATGTATGAATGAATGACATGGATGTATGAGGTGGACCAAGAACCAGATGGATGGATGAGATTCGAAACTTATGGATGTAATGGGTGATGTTGCTGATGATGATGAATGCACTTGTGTTTGGGTAGTGTGCTATTCCACCATAGCACATGAATGACATGAATTCATGAGGTACTTTGAAATAGATGAATGAATGATTGAATGAAGTTATGAATGATTGGCAAGAAGGGAGGAGGTTAGATGTGTTCCAGTGTGTGGTACTCGGTGTAGCAAGGAATAGGACAGAGTCCCACATCACACCGACTTCACTTGGACGCGACTTCCCTCATATGTCGGGGCCTCCTTGTCGTGTGACTACAGACGTGGCACACCTTCTTTCCGGCCACCCGTCCAGCAGCAAGTTGGTTAGGGTTAGGAGGTACAGTCACAAGCCTGTGGGTCGCGAGGTAGTCCCGGCACTCAAGGCGGCTGGGCAAATCCACGATCGCCCTCGGAACTGGTGCCGCACGTGTGGTTCCGTGCTTCCGGAGGATGACCTCGATGATGTCCTTGGAGAACAGCCTTACAGAGCTCTTCTTTCCTGTGTGCGTCATCCACAGGTTGTTTGCGTTGAGGACAGTGACATCAAGAAGATGGAGTACGACTTTCTTGTACCATTTACAGGTCTTCCTAAGGCAGTCAACAGCAGTGATCTGCATATCCCTTTTGTCCACCAACCGCATGTTCACATTATACTCCAGGACAGCGTCAGGTTTGGAGATAACAACTACAGTCCTGTTGCCTGTGACACGGTCCTGCTGGTATCTCCTCTTCCCGCTATCTCGCAATGCGGACTTGTGGTAGGTGGAGAGGACATTGACTGGCTTTGTGTCGTGCCAACAAATAGCCAGTATGTTCTCACTGCTGCTCTTCTTCCGGAAGATGTCTCCTTTCTGAGTCTTCTCAAACCAGGGCCAGTGTTTCCGGTTTGACCTAACAGTTCCACAGCTTCCCGTTCTCCTTGTAAGGAGATACCTGGCAAGGAGAGGAGAGGTGTAGAAGTTGTCAGTGAACAGGATACAGTTGGCATCTAGATACGGCTCCATCAGTGTCTTGACAACCGACCCTGAAAGACCCAAAGGGTCGTTCGGAATGTCCACATCAGTAGCGGTATATATGATAAGATCCAGCACATATCCTGTCTCGCAGTCACACAGTACAAAGAATTTGATCCCGAAGCGGTGACGCTTCGACGGAATGTACTGGTGGAAAGAGAGACGTCCACGGAAGAGGACCAAGGACTCATCGATCACGACATTCTGGAAAGGTTTGAAAAACCGGCGATACCTGTAGAGGAGGGAGTTCAGGAATGGCCGTATTTTCCAGATCTTGTCGGCTCCGTGTGGCGCAGTGTTATCTACAAAGTGCAAGCACTTCAGAATTTACATATACTGGTCCCTTGGCATAAAGGTGTTGAACACTGGCGTTGCTATCATGTCATGCATAACCCAATAATCTAACATGTTGTGTTTCTTTATGTGGGGCATGAGCATGGTGAGGGCCAATAACACGAGGAGTTCGCCGATGTCAATGGGTGTCCATCTCCGCATGTGGGGCGACATCATTTCATCGGCGTGCTGGCGACCATACAGGTTTGTCTCTGTGACAATATCCCCGAGCAATTGGTCATCAAAAAATGCCCGGAAGTAGTCGTAAGGGGTGTCATTCTCCGAGCAGGGAAAGGCAGGCTGGACGCCATTCGGTGCCTTGTGAAAGAGGGGTGGTTGACCAGGCATATCACGAGGCAGGCAGTCCTGCCACTGAAAAACAGGTGGTGGTACCAGCCTCCTGGCCCCTCCTGGGGGACCTCCTGGGGCACCTCCTGGTGCACCTACTGGGGCACCTACTGGGGCACCTCCTCTGGCACCTCCTCTGGCACCTCCTCGGGCACCTCGCTGTGGCTGTCCCTGCTGTGGTTCTCCCTGCTGTGGCTGTGGCTGTGCCTGCTGTGGCTGTCCCTGCTGTGGCTGTGCCTGCTGTGGCTGTCCCTGCTGTGGCTGTCCCTGCTGTGGCTGTCCCTGCTGTGGCTGTCCCTGCTGTGGCTATGCCTGCCCGTCATCAGAGTCGCTTCCCGGCAGCGGGGATATCCTGGCTTCCGGCGAATCGAGAGAGCTTGGGCCGGCATCGCTTTCCTCCAAATCCAGCCGACGCCTGGTCACCCTCGTCCGCGACATCTCGGGTGGTGTTGCCAACACGAGGGGATGTGTATCTGCAGCTGGTGTAGAGGTCGCTGGACCAGCTTGTGCATGGGCGGGGGTAGTTGGCATCTGGTCTACCCCCGAGATGTTGGCGAGCGAAATCACTGGAGGCTCTGACACGGCGTCTCGCTGCCTGGATGAGGGGGCTGGCTGGGGGATCAACGACCAGGTCCGTTTTGCCGGTCTGGCACTGTTACCTATGCAAAATGTGGGAATGGTATTTCGTATGAGGGATGTGCAGACTCCAAACTTTATAACTGTAAGACATGATTTATTTGAAAGAAAGAGAGAGAGAGAGAGAGTGTGTCGTGATAATATAACAATTTTACATATGTATCATATATATGATAAAATAATATATACGGTACATACGATCCCCACAATCATATAATGCCAAGCACAAATATTAAATCTTTCGTTGTTTGTATTACCGTAAGAAATATACCGAACGCCTGAAATAATACGCAAATAAAATGCTTGCAATCAAACTCTCAATTAATTTCAAGGTCACATGCAATGTACCGTACACCCTGGTTACCGTAAGAAATGTACCGAACGCCTGCATCAGACAAAGAGAGTGAGAGAGACAGAGAGAGAGAGTGTGTCGTGATAATATAACTATTTTACATATGTATCATATATAATGATAAAATAATATATACGGTACATATGTTCCCCTCAATCATATAATGCCAAGCACAAATATTCAATCTTTCGTTGTTGTAGTTTGGGTTGCCGTAAGAAATATACCAAACGCCTGAAATAATACGCAAATAAAATGCTTGCAATCAAACTCTCAATCAATTTCAAGGTCACATGCAATGTACCGTACACCCTGGTGGTTACCGTAAGAAATGTAGCGAACGCCTGAAATAATACGCAAATAAAATGCTTGCAATCAAACTCTCAATCAATTTCAAGGTCACATGCAATTATAAAAAGGTATATTGTAGACCACAATCTTCGCCAAGCTTCGTTGTTGCTTGTATTTTCGTGAGAAATGTACCGTACACCCTGGTTAGCGTGAGAAATTTACCGAACGCCTGAAATAATACGCTATAAAATGCTTCCAATCAAACTTTCAAGCAATTACAAGGTCACATGCAATTATAAAAAGGTATATTGTAGACCACAATCTTCGCAAAGCTTCGTTGTTGCTTGAAATATCGTGAGAAATGTACCGTACACCCTGGTTAGCGTGAGAAATGTACCGAACGCCTGAAATAATACGCTATAAAATGCTTGCAATCAAACTCTCAAGCAATTACAAGGTCACATGCAATTATAAAAAGGTATATTGTAGACCACAATCTTCGCAAAGCTTCGTTGTTGCTTGTATTATCGTGAGAAATGTACCGTACACCCTGGTTAGCGTGAGAAATTTACCGAACGCCTGAAATAATACGCTATAAAATGCTTGCAATCAAACTTTCAAGCAATTACAAGGTCACATGCAATTATAAAAAGGTATATTGTAGACCACAATCTTCGCCAAGCTTCGTTGTTGCTTGTATTATCGTGAGAAATGTACCGTACACCCTGGTTATCGTGAGAAATTTACCGAACGCCTGAAATAATACGCTATAAAATGCTTGCAATCAAACTTTCAAGCAATTACAAGGTCACATGCAATTATAAAAAGGTATATTGTAGACCACAATCATCGCAAAGCTTAGTTGTTGCTTGTATTATCGTGAGAAATGTACCGTACACCCTGGTTAGCGTGAGAAATGTACCGAATGCCTGAAATAATACGCTATAAAATGCTTGCAATCAAACTTGCAAGTAATTACAAGGTCACATGCAATTATAAATGTATAGGTAGACCCAGAGAGAAAGAGAGAGAGAGGGAGAAAGAAAGAGAGGAGGAGGAGGAGGTCAAGGACATCTGTTAGGGTGTAATTTTGCCTGGGGGTAGGATTACATAGGGAGTGCCCTGGCCTACATCAGACAAAGAGACTGAGAGAGACAGAGAGAGACAGAGAGAGAGAGTGAGTCGTGATAATATAACTATTTTACATAATTATGTATCATATATATGAAAAAATAATATATACGGTACATATGTTCCCCACAATCATATAATGCCAAGCACAAATATTCAATCTTTCGTTGTTTTAGTTTGGGTTGCCGTAAGATATATACCAAACGCCTGAAATAATACGCAAATAAAATGCTTGCAATCAAACTCTCAATCAATTTCAAGGTCACATGCAATGTACCGTACACCCTGGTGGTTACCGTAAGAAATGTACCGAACGCCTGAAATAATACGCAAATAAAATGCTTGCAATCAAACTCTCAATCAATTTCAAGGTCACATGCAATTATAAAAAGGTATATTGTAGACCACAATCTTCGCCAAGCTTCGTTGTTGCTTATATTATAGTGAGAAATGTACCGTACACGCTGGTTAGCGTGAGAAATTTACCGAACGCCTGAAATAATACGCTATAAAATGCTGGCAATCAAACTTTCAAGCAATTTTAAAATGTTAATTGTACTTACCAACATCCACACCAGTATGTTCTTCGTCAGGAACGTCTCCATCTTGCTCAACGTCCTCTGCAGCATCAACCTCAACGTTTGCGGCACGCAAATTATGCTTGGGGTGAAAGCCTATGATCGGCATATTTTCGTCTTCCGAGTCATCCTCACTATCAAAACTCTCACCCAGACCTTCCATGGTGTCATTCAACAGCCTATTAGAAAGTTCTGAAGAGTTCATCATGATATCTAGGTCCTGGGCGGTGAGCGGGGCGTGATGAGTAGGGTGGCGCGACGCACTAGGGGTGGCGGCCACCGAATCGGACATGGGCAAATCTTGACCTTCCATCACGGCTGCTTGAGGGTTACTGAGTCATGGTCATGCAGTGGGGATATGTGGGTGGGACCTTGTAGTACACCGCCTGACCACCAGGTTTCGCTTTCCACTTAAATTAGGGCGGGAATTAGCCCACGGACTTAAGTCGGGCCCCGCCACATAGTCCAATTTTTTCGATATGGACTTAAGTCGGGCCCCGCTAAACAAGGGTTAAAGGCACATTCCTATTTGGGATTTCGATGTTATTAACACCTTACGAGCGGCCTATGCGGTTTATTTATGTGTACCGCACAGCGGGGTGTTTTTAGCCAAAATAGGGCTGTTTACGTGATCATTTTCATGCCTAAATAAGACCCAGAACGTAAAACAAGTACCTATCCCTGAAAGGGCATAAACAGAGCTTTCGAATGACACCATAACGATCCTTGTATGATGGATAGTTTTCTTGCAATAACCGTGCAACGCGAGTGCAAAAAGCAGGTAATTCGGTACTTTCAGTACATAATTGAGTATGTAGCGAGTGAGAGAGGGAGGAGGGAGCTGAGATTTGTGTCAGTAGGTTCGCCGCGGTGGTCTGGAGCAGTCATACGCTCGCTAGTCTCCTGCCACCACTTGTCTCTCTCTCTCAGCCACATTACGTGCTGAAATTGCCACTCGAGTTATGTCGAGCGCCGCCACATAGTCCAGCTTTATTTAACTCGACTTATGTTGCTCGCCGCTAAATAAGGGTTAAAGGCCATGGCCTGTCAATAACAATGACTCCTTCAATAGGTTTGAAGAATGAGAGATTAGGTATGCCTTTCAATCCCACTTGAAGTGGAGGTTAATTTTAGGGCTGTTAAAACACCGATATGTCAATGGGTTTTTGGAGCCCCCAAATTGATTGTCTCATCCAGATTTCTCTAGCATACTGATGACTTTTTCTGATATGTCCTGTGGTGATCGTGTGGAGGCAAAAAAGTCACAAGTGTAGGCTGGAGATAATGAGGGGATTAAAGGGTCCCTTCTAAAACAGGTTGGGTCGTTATTTTGGTCCTTGGAAGGACAAAGGGCGCAACTGCGTACTCTGGTGGTGGTGACGAGAGTCCTTTTCCTTCTGGCTGAACAAGATTCTTCCTTTTAAATGGTGCTGGGGGGGCAGGTGGTGTTTTGATGTACTTCCTGTGTGTAGGAGGACAATCTATGGAAAGGTAGATAATTTTGGCTTCCTTCCTGATGCTGGAAATAGAAGAAATAGTATTGTAGGTGGTTAAATGTTCCCGCGCACTACTTGACTCACGGGACATTTCTTCGTGGGTACTTCTTTCTATAGGAATTTTCCTGTATTCAATGGGTAGCTTCTGGTTGTCTGTAGTTATTTCCTTATCTTTTCTCGTCTTCTTGCTGTTCTTATGGATACCTTCAGTCATGATGGAAGCAACTCGGGCTTCTCTCTTGGTACTGGAAATAGATGATGAATTATTATATTTCATTAGAGGTTTCCATGCACTACGTGACTCGGGTGGTATCACTCCGCGGGGAACAATTTTGTTTACCCTTGGTACGTCCTTGTCTCCTTTCGTCTTCCTGTTGTTCTTCTTTCCTTGTTCCTCCGTCTTCTTATCGTTGTTGGATAACTTGGGAATACGGGGCAGGGCGAATATTCTCTGTTGGGTGGTTCTTGTCTGAATTGGTAGTTTCGCTTCTTCCTCAGTTCTTCCTTGGATGGTGATCAGAATTCGTTCTCTTTGATGGCGGCCATTTTGTCCTGGTTGTTTGTCTTTTCTCTCAGTTTTTCTCTCCTTTGGTTTTATCCTTCTCTGCTTCTTTCTACTTCTTCGGCTTCTGTTCGTTGTGTTTTCGGTTTAAATGGCGAGGGTCTGGGAAGTGGTGTCTGCTGCTTGCCTGGCCTTCGTCGCTTTGTTTGGTTATCGTCTTTCTTTTTGTTTGCGTATCTCCTTTCTTTCGTCTTCCCATCTGCTCTGTTCCGATTTCTTCCTCTGGTGCTTTCCTCTTCCGGTTCAGGGGTACTTCTCATGTATTCGTTATTTTATCTTTCTTCTACGAGAAGTATGCAAATACATACTGTATAACATTATTAACTAATTTGTGGGTAACTAATGGATGTCATTGCCTTAAGGTCAAGAGGCTTATGGGAATTTTGTAAATTAAATTATTATTTTATTAGCCCCTTCCTTAGCACCGACTTTTTTCATATTTTCTCTAGTTAATTTATATGATGTTGTGGAGTTTAAGAAGGATGTGTGGTAGTAAAAAGGGTTAAGCGATATAGTTCGAAGCCTGTTAATTGCTGGAGGCCCTTCTTAAACTGCATGCAATCAACAAATAGTAGTCAGAATAAGTTAAAAGAACGTCTCCGGTACTGACCTGGTTAATAGGTCAACTATTGTTTGTGTCTTACTGTATGGCTTTGATGGTCGTATCAGAAAAACCAATCAGTGCCGGGATACACAACTACAATTGCAAATCTAAAGGTAAAACTGAAGGTGCCCGTAATTGACCCGCCCCTGCAGAGGTCAGCTAAATTAATCAACTAGTATTTCATAACATGCTGTCTTCCATGTTCAAGTTTGAGTTAATATTGCGAGTTTGCTAATACGTGGGGATTCCATGCGTAATGTAATTAGCCATACATTATAATTATATGTTCTTAGCTATTCTTATTTCACTGTTTGTAATTGATTAAGTATGTTTAGAGTTTTACTTGCAAAATAAGGTCATAATTATGAATGTATGTATGCATTATTCCTTAATATGCGTAGAGGAATTTGTATTATTTAATATTTGTCCTGTCTATAGAATGGGTTGTGTTTGGCTCTTGCTTGACTGACTGACCATGAACATGAGCGTCGATGGTGTTGGCGAGTATATATGTTAGTGTACTGGAGTGCGTGTGTGAGTGGATATATAGGCATAATATATGGGTGTTTTATATGTCTTTATACCTTACTTTATGTGTGACTAGCAACACAGTAAGGGGTGGATAAACAGTTAATGTACAGATTGTATAATATATAGTATGTGTGAGACTGAATGCTCAGGAGTTGGTTTGTATGTGTATATGTATGTGTGTGTGTGTGTGTGTGTGTGTATGTATGTGTGTGTGAACCAATGAAGCGGAGGAAATGGACCGTTAATTTTATGATAATTATTACAGTTCCTGATTACAGCCTATAACTCCATCACTAGCGCCACCTGCCAGCCAGAACACACACTCTCTTATCTTGACTCTCGTTTTCAGATTGATTTTGATTCACAGTCACTTATCAACATTTGTAGAGTTTCTCATGTATTAATTATGTAAATATACCATTTCATCAAGTAGAATATATATATAATGATCAAACATTTGTGTATTTTACCAGTAACTTATAATGGGCATGGACCCATTTGAGTGTAAAGAGCGGCTACTAACACCAGTGGCACCAATATGGCGAACGTTGACGAATCTCTCTTACTCGAGGGTCTCTACTAAGAAGTCTTTGGTCGGTTTTGTTCGTGCACTTCCAGAGAAATAATTACAATAGTGTCTACATTCTTAACAGGGTGTGTTTCTTTATGGCATACACTACTTCCTCTTTTATGTTTTGAATATGAATCATTACATTTCCACATAGTACTTTTCTTGTTCTATCGCTTCAAAACTCTTCTGATGGTATTGTTCATTCACATCAAGCAAGACAATCGTATTTATGTTTGTATTTTAACTGAATGTGTTTCCTCTTGTTATGCACTGCATGTTTGCATCGTTTTGATTATCTATACACATTTTTAATCCCGGTTAAATGATGCTGTGATTGCCAAATGTTTTCAATTAAATTCAATTCAAAACATGTATTGCCATGAAACATTTGCATAAAATGCTAACACAATATAATAACACTACAAACTTCTTGACAATGAGGACTGATACCAAAGGTTTATACTGTATATCCTCAGATTTTGTTTCACTATAATTTTGTTGGCTAAAACAAAACAAGGAAGTGAATGCCCAAGAAGATAATGAAAAGATAGAAAGACATGAAGAAAAAAAAAAAAAAAAAATATATATATATATATATATATATATATATATATATATATATATATATATATATATATATAAATATATATATATAATTATTATATATTATACAGTATACCTAAACATACAAGCATCTACACACCACTACATATAACACTACCACCATTGTAGAATGGATTTTAATCTAATTGATTCAAACGATAGTTCTTTACTTTATATTTGAATGTAGAAAGTGAACATTGATTATCTATTTACTCAGATAAATGAGTCCATAGAGTAACACTCTTATGTCTGAATGTCTTTTTAACCATAGCAGATCTTCCCACTGGTACACGCAATTGATTACGATGTCTTGTTTGATAGTTGTGTACCTCCTCATGTTTAGGAAACAAATCTTTCAGACCAACAGGTATACATCCCTTGGTGAATTGAAACATAATTTTAGCTAAACAATATTGATATAATTTGGTGGATGATAATATATTTAGAGATCCAAATAACGGTTTAGTATGCTCCCTACTCTTTTTAGATGAAATGATGCGATTTTTTTTTTTTTTTTTAGAATAATAATATTGTTAAATATAACCATCATTAGCTGATCCCCAAACTTCTATACCGTAAGTCAAGTATGGTAAAATAAAACTATTATACAATGTTGCCAAGGTTGAGATATTTAGTAATTTCCTGGTTTTACATAAAATACCAATCCCCTTAGCTATTTTACCTCGTATACTATCAATGTGTTTATGCCAAGACAACTTTAAGTCAATATGAATACCCAAAAAATTTATATAATGGACCTTATTTATATTTATTCCATTTATGTTCAGATTTATATATGCCAACCCCTCTAATGCCAACATTTTGTAATTTGTTTTGTAAAATGTCGTGATTAACTGTATTAAAAGCTTTGCTTAGATCTAAAAACACACCAAGAACAAAGTTACCCACATCCAAATCTCTAGACCTTATAAATAAAATTGATCATTGCTAAACTTATACTTTATCCCTGACTAAAACCAAGTTGATATTTATACAGTAAATTATTCTTGTTTATGAAAGACCAGACCCGTTTGTGCATTATTCTTTCAAACAATGTTGAATATACAGAGATAATTGGAACAGGACGATAGTTGTTCATCATCATTTTGTCCCCACTCTTATATAATGGGATCACTTTGGCCAGTTTAACTCTGAGGGGAAAACTCCTTGGGATAAAAATAAGTTTATAAGGTAAACATGAAGATATAGAGGATAGGTTTTCTGTATAAAATCTGCAGTAAGAGTATCCCATCCTTGACTCTTATTTTGAAATTATTGTATTATTTCTTTAATTTCAATATCATTGGTTGGTTGTAGGAATATAGTGTTTATACAAGCTGGAGGCAAGTAGAATGAGAATTTTGTGTTGGTTGTTGGCATTGACTCACTTAGTTTAGATCCTATATTGGCAAAAACAGTGTTGAACAAATTTACTACTTCTTTCACATCCTCTATAATTTAATTGTTTACTGTAAATTGACTGTGTATGGTGGACAGTCGTTTTGTTCTGTTAATAACCTCCTTAATAATTTCCCAGGACTTCTTTACATTACCAGTATGTCTGGAATAGGTTGTCATAGTGGTTTCTCTCAGCCATACGTAATAGTTGATGTAAAGGTCTCTTATAAACCGGATATTTGTTTTATTTTGTACAGTATTATTTTGTATTGATATAAAATCTAATTTGTTTTTAGTTTTAATATATGTTTGTATTCCCACTGTTAACCAGGGTTTTCTGTTGGTGTAACCAATGTTTATTTTAACAATAGGAAAACATTCATTAAAGTATTTACAAAATAGAGTGTACAATTATTGTGTGAAGGCATCCTGACTATCATCGGTGTTAAGAATATTATTCCCCCAATCAACAGTATCTAGTTTATCTTAGAATTTGTGTATGTTATTCCGATGGTTTTGCCTTTTATAAATATATTTATCATCTCTTATATTTTTAATTTTTGTATTTATACAAAATATTGGAAAATGATCAGATATATATGTACATAAAATCCCATTAACGAAACTATTATCATGAATATAATTACAGAATATGTTGTCAATGAGGGTTTCTGAGTCATTTTTTATTTATGTTGGCTCATTGAATAAAGATACGTAAAATAGGAAAACATAGTTACAATAAAAAAATTATGCTGTTGTTCTTTTAAAATATTTAGATGGAAATCCCCCATTATTTAGAAAGTTTTGTTTTCTGATTTTAGGTCAAACAAGATTGTATTGAGATTCCAAGAATGAACTTATGCACGAGTGTGGAGGTCTGTATATCACACCAACGAAAAAATGTTTACCAATTATGTTATTACAATTTGCTTCAATAAAAAGTGTCTCGATGTCATCGTTGATTATACTCAAGTTTGTTTTATATATCGAATGATTATTACTGTTTACGTAAATATATACTTCCCCACCTTTCTTTTTGGTTCTGTAGTTTTCAAATTGTGTATAACCATCAAGTGTGTGTAAACCGCATTTCGAGTTATTTATCCATGTCTATTATTCCAATCAGGCTGAAATGTATATCAAGATTCTGCAAGTATGATTCAAAGTTTGACACATTCTTTGGAACACTGCGAATGTTTAAATGACATAAAGAAAGAGGCTGTTTATTGTCGATAATTTTCTTACACTTATCATTAAACATATCTTCGTTATAATATTCACATCTCAGGGTCTCCCATATTTCACTATTATAGTAATTAATGTCCGGGTCAATGTCTTGCAAAGGGAGCATATCATGAATCTGATTTATATCGATGGGATTGAAATAAATGCTACCGAATTCGTTAACAGTGTTGTCATCCAGTTTCCTAGAATTGTTATGAACACTTCTACTTAGTATATTAATTATTATCATCAATAATGTTGCAGAAGGGAAAAGTATCTACATTGCATTTGCTACATAGCCATATACTACATGTTACATGCACTGAGCAGTTACATATAGCACAATACAATATTACATATTAAGATATCTCAATATTCACCTCACATGTATTACAAACAATCAGTATGATACAATATAATATATTTCTCTAAGTCTTCTACTCGTTTATGAATAATAAAATTTAATACTTCAGTAACAACATAACTAGTCTGAGTAAAAATGGCGAATGTTGGTTCATTTAAGTATTTGGGCAGTGTGATGAGTAAAGACGGGAGTATGGAGAATGAAGAGCAAGCTAATTTACAACAGAGGAAGAGGGTTGCAGGAAGGTTGAAAACAGTGACAAGGAATAGGGTGGTCAGCATGGCAGTAGAGAAGTCATTGCATGATAGTATGGTGATCCCGACATTGACGTATGGGAGTGAAGCAAGGACGATTTTGGACAGACATAAATCAAGAGCAGAGATAGACAGACAAATACAAAAGTACAAGAGCATTGTTGTGTGGATGTGCTAGAGGGTGTGAAAACGAACACCTTGGGATAGTTCGGTCATGTGGTATATAAGGGGAGTGAGAAAATGGCTAAGACAAGGGACTGGGGTTCTAGAAAAGGGGCTCCAGTCCTGACGGTATTCTTGACTTACTGTGTGCTGGCTTAATAATCCAGATGGGTTGATAGGCTCTGAAATCCTATTTTAACTAACTAACTATGGCTAAGAGAGTGTACGAGAGTAAGGTGGAATGGCAGAAAGAAAGACGCAGACCGAGAGTGAGGTGGAAGGATGGAGTTGAAAGGTGTATGAGTGAAAGTGGTGATGGGTGCGAGGAGGGGCAACGGCTTTCAGAAGTGGATGGAGGCTATTTGTTCGTGGCCACACCTTCGGCGATCATGGCGTTTGACAATAGATATATAGATAGGTTCAGTCCCCGTTGAGTTCTAGGAGATTATTCTTGAGCTGAATTGCTTACTTGATTTAACGACTTGCTTTATCCTTAACTGCATAACACCGTCAGTTTAAAGCCTAAATACATGTGTTTTTTCTTTCAACTAAAACAATGTGCTTCCAGTCTAGCCGATGATATCAGTAAAGATAATGTGGGTGTTCTACCACCAGATTCCCTCATTGTGGTAATAGTCCACTTTACTCAGACCATCACCGTGGTGTTTTCTGGTTCTGGCTATCATTGTTCACCATACTTTAGCCTTCGATTCTCTGGGTTATATATGGTCGCCAACAGTTCCATCAGCAGGCTAATCTAATAAGATATACACTAGTAAGAACACACTAGTAGCATAGTCAATTACAATAATTTCATGAAGGCTAACCAAAGTTACATAGTATAAAGATGTTAAAAATTAGTATAATTAACGACATGAACACACAAATATGTAAAGAATCATAACTATTATTAGTTAATCACAAAACTCATGAACAGTATATAATACGAAAACACTAACAATAACTTACATTAAGATGTTAAAACACAGGAGGTCGATTGATTCCACATTGCTAACAAGTGGAGGCTTTAATGTGTCTGATATATATATATATATATATATATATATATATATATATATATATATATATATTATATACTGTATATATATATACAGTATATATATATATATTTTGTTTTGTTTTGTGGATGAGGGAGCCAAAGGGCAGAAATGCCTGTGACAAGTGTCTCCCCCAGAGTTAAAAGAGTCACATGGCCAAAATCAATGAAACGTTCAAGCCAAAATGTCTGGACACATGAAGTTTGAAGCAATTTAAGTCATAGGATGAGGGAAAGATGGATTCAGGGAAAGTTCCAGAGCTCAACTATTGAATAGAAGAATGATTGGGAGCAACTTTTCACTCTCGAGTTGGAGAGTTGTACAGAGTAGGGGTGGGATTGTGTTGCAGAAGGGTACTGCGTACCCTACGTAGAGGAGGTGGTAGGGACTGAGAGAGCTCTGAGGAACACTGATTATTTTAGTAACGATAGAATAGCGAGAGAGATGCAACATTGCGGCGAAGAGAGAGAGATTGCAGAGAGTCGGTGAGTGGACGGGAGTTAATGATGCGAAAGGCTTTCCTTTCTACTTTGTCTAGGAGTGTGGTGTGAGAGGATCCTCCCCACACATGTAAACAATACTCAATACAAGAACGCACTGTGCCCCTGTACAGATCAAGAAGCTGAGCAGGGGTAAAGAACCCCTTGAGGCTGTTGAGCACACCCAGCTTCTATGGAAGCCGCCTTAGCAAGACTGGTAATATGGCCCTTCCAAGAGAGAGCAGAAGAAAAAGAGACACCAAGAATCCTGAGAGTAGATGAAGGGATGATTTTTGTATTGTTGAAGAATAAGGGATAGTCCGCTGGGAGTTCACGGCGGGTAGATTGATGGAGACATTGTGATTTTGGAAACATTAAAGGTAACAAGGTTTTCTCTACCCCAATTGGAGATGGTAGTTAGATAAGAAGAAAAGTTTTGCATGGCTTCATTATGTTTGCTTTTGAGGGATTGCTGGCTGGGGCATTCTGGGAAACTAATTGAATAGTGTAAGGTAGAGTCGTTTGCAAATGAATGGATAGGACTGGAGGTACAGTTGAGAAGATTATTTATGACAATTAGAAAGATAATAGGAGATAGGACAAATTCCTGAGGAACACCGGAGTTGATAGGATGAGGAAGTGAACGATGGCCGTCCACAACCGTAGCTATGGAATGACTGGAAAGGAAATTAGAGACAAAGGCACAGATGGAGGGATAGAAACTGAAGGAGGGTAGTTTAGAAATTAGAGATTTGTTGCCAGACTCTATCGAAGGCCTTCGTTATGTCTGACGCAATAGAAAAGGTCTCACCAAAGTCCCGAAAGGAGGATGACCAAGAGTTAGTAAGATATGAAAGAAGATCACCGATAGAACAACCCTTAAGGAAGCCATACTGGCGATCTGATAGTAGATTATGAGAAGAGAAATGTTAAGAAATTTGGAAGTAAGAATAGTTTCAAAAACTTTAAAGCTACAAGAGATGAGAGCAATTGGACAATAGTTGGAAGGTTGAGAGTGGTCATCCTTCTGTGGGACAGGTTGAATGAGAGCAAACTTCCAGTAAGAAGGGATGTCTTAGAAGAGAGACAGAGACGAAGGAGTTTGCCTAGGTAGGGAGTCAGCACGGAAGCACAGTTTTTTAGTACAACAGGAGGAACACCATCCGGACCGTACGCCTTCTTAGTAACAAGTCCAGAGGGTGTAGAAAGTACATCTTTAGAAGAGGTTAGGATATTAGACATAAGTAGGAGAGAGGGGGGAGGAGAGGGAGGAATAGCACCTGAATTATCTAAGGTCGAGTTTCTAGTGAAAGTTTGAATTAAGTGTTCAGCTTTGTCAGAGGAAGAAGTGATGGTTGTGCCATCAGATTGGGAAAGGGGAGGGAAAGATAAGGAAGAAAAATGGTTGGAGAGGTTTTTGGCTAGATGCCAGAAAGCTTGGGAAGAGCTAGAGTTGGATAGTTCAGTGCATGTATTATTGATGAAAGAGTGTTATCAAATCGAAGAACATATTTGGCTCGATTCCGAGCAGAAACATAGGAAGAATGAGATTCTTGCGTTCTAAGGCGTCGGCATCGTTTGAATGCTTCCTCCTTATTGCGGACAGCAGTAGAACAAGCGTGAGTAAACCAAGATTTGTTCGCATTAGTCTGAGAGAAAGAAGATGGAATGTATGCCTCCATGCCCGATAGGATTACCTCGGTAATGTGTTCAGCACTCTCCGAGGGTCCCCGGAAGCAAAAATCATTCCATCGGAAATCAAAGAAGTACTACCGGAGAGCTTCCCAGCTGCCAGCGCCAAAGTGCCACAAGCGCCTCCGGCTGGGAGGATCGGGTGGCCGTACTGAAGAGATAGGACAGGTGACAGAGTTAAGTTTATGGTCGGAGGAGCATAAAGGAGAGAAAAGATCGACAGTATAAGAAGAAGGGTTAGAAGTTAGAAACAAGTCAAGAATGTTGAGCCGATCTCCGAAGCGATCCGGGAGATGGGTGGGTTGCTGAACTAACTGCTCTAGGTCATTTAGGATAGAAAAGACGTAGGCTTGTTCACCTGGTTGGTCAGAAGTGTGAGAGGAGAGCCATTGGCGTTGGTAAACGTTGAAATCTCCTAAGATATACTAGGATATACTAGGATATACTAGGATATACTAAGTTCATCTTGCATGTACATGAACACATTCTCTCTCTCCAATCAATATCTCAATTAAATAGGAAAGTAAATAATACATTTGGTGGAGAGTCGGACAGCATGGAAAATCTTGGTGACGTTCAGATTTCTAAGAGAGAACACAGGTTATGTATAATGTCAGTATATGTTGGTGTTTAAAATATAATAATATGCACATTACATTCTTTGTTCGCACCCATTGTTTTATTTCAGAATTATCATTTACTAGCTGTTCTATTCTCTCTCTCTTTCACTGTTCTAATATTTCCACCAATTCATCGTCACTCTCCTAATGACAGATTCACACCAACACTTTAATCCGGAAAAAAAATATCAGGTTTGAAAGCTTCCGAATAATTATTTCCTAACAAATATGTAAGCTATATATCTCTTCCTTTAGTGTAATAACATATAACCATTAAATATAGTCGCGAGATGTATTCAGCATACAATAATCGATCGAAATATTGCCTGCAACAGGGCTCTTGTAAAAACGTTTAACCTTTTTTTCCGGTGACTTCAAATTAAGTTTCATTCTACCTACCTCAAGACGAGTGTATTTAATTTGACAAACACCTGTCAAGAGTCAAAGTGTTATCGGAAATATTGTTTAGCCCTTGTATTTCTAGAGCCCCTTGGTAAGCACAGTAACATCACTTGGTAGTATCATATCATGTGTGCATGAGGGCATTACCACTTTTGTTTTCACCCACTCTTGTGTCATTACAATCCTTATCTTGTTTTTACCACCGATATATTTCCATCACATCTCTCGTTCTCTTGCCCTAAGATAAAGTTAGTGAAGGGTAAGAGTAACCTTTATCAGAGGTTTGACAAACAACTATGGACCGGCAGGTGTGACACAACACACAGTGGACAGTCATATGGTTCATGTGGTGCAAATTATGTTGTACATTAATTTTATGGTTTTATAATATGTTTGGTTATGTTTATTGTGTTTTTGCTTATTATCTTTTGTTTGTATGATTTTTTGTTCTGCAATATGCTGCATAGCTTTGGAAGACTAACACATTTGTTTAAAACAAATATGTAATCTAAATATAATTAGGATGCCGGCCATGATTACCGTTGAACGGCCCTGGTGAAACCTAAACTGTGTGAGCTGAAGGTTCTTATATCAACTGGGTAAGTCAGGCAGAACACAGATTACACACTATGGTATTGACGGTATTTAGTTATTCAGCCATTGGTGAATCAAAGATAATAAACATGATATAACATAACACAAAAGGTAATCACGCCGGGCACCACGTCACAATAATTTCAATTGATATTAAGAGTTTGCCAATGGAAATATCAGGGGAAAAAATTAATGGAATAAGTGAATTTACAACGAAATATCAAATTGTAACCCTAAGAAGGTAAGTGTGAAATATGTTCTCAAGGAGGGGCATGGTAGCGGGACATATGGGTAAAAATGTCTGTAAGGCGGGTGTTGTGGGAAGCAATATAATTTAGGGGGGATGGGCGTATTTATTTGCTCATTTATGTATATTTATATTACTAATTTAGTTTCCTCCCTAGACCTCCATTAAACTTAAATAACAAAACAAAACCTAAAACCCCTCTTTAAGACCAATTTGTACATTTTTCAAAATAATTGTTTTCCGGCCGCCAGTTCCTCTTAAATTACAGGCTCGCTATAACTCGGCAGGAAAAAATCGACACTTAAATTGTACGAAATGACTTAATATTGGCAAGAAAATGGGGCGACAGATCTTAAAATCACCAAACTAATGGGCCGAACGTCTTAAAATCTAAAACCCAATGGGCCTAAACACAAGGGAGAAAAGGGAGCCAGAAAAACCGGCTAACCCCCCTTAAGCATCATTGACTTTATTTTTTACGACAAGAACTGAGTCGTTCAGGTGTAATCAAAGTTAAGTCTATGAGTGACAGAGAAGTTGTGACAGAGAGTAGTTTATTTATTATGTTCTTCTCAGGGCCTAGAAAGGGTATTTGAAGTCGGAGACTACTTTTAGCTATTGTGTCCCTCTAGGGTTGATCCGGCCAGACGTCTTGTGTTGGGAAATTGTCTCATCTTTGACTGCGGGTTATTACGTGGCTCCTTCTATGGGTTACTTCTGGTGACTGGCAGTAATAAGGTCACTGAGTTACTCAAGTCTGTGCCAATATAATCATGCATAACCTGAATGAGCTACTCCAATTCGAGAATGATTGACTCAAACGGGAAGTTGACAGAGTTGCTCCTGTCATTGCCGAGATCCTCAAGCATAACCCGAGTAAGCTACTCAATTTGGGGGTATGGTAATTCCAAGCTGGAGTGAGGGTGTTGCACACATGAAGTGTAAGATATGCTTAAGCCTACCTGTATGACTTACTCAAAGTGGGGGTTAGGTAACTGCAACAAACAGGTGTGAGGGAGCTGCTTACATCACTGCTGAGATACTCAAGCGTGACCCGAATGAATTACTCAGATCGGGAGTTTGGGTGATTCATAACCAGAGAGACGGAGTTCCTCAAGTCTTTCAGCCGATATACTCATGCCTTAGCCTTGCTGTTTTACCAGAGATGGAGTTGTTTGTGTTAAATAAGTGATCAGCCATCCATGTCTCTCCCGAAGAGATCATTAACTTATGACCTCCTCTTGCTGGTCCTCCTGTTCCGAGCCAGAAGGTCTCCTTCCTGCTCTTCAGGTAGATGGTTTATAGATGTGTCTCACTTTGCTATACGTGGGAGCTGCGAGATGAAAGGGAGTGAAGCAGGTGGGCCAGCTTTGGGATTCCTGGGTGTCTTTGGGGGCGTGGCTTGCCCCGTTGCTCCTATTTTCTTTTGAAGTCGGGGCGGACTCAAGGTCGCAGTGAATGGGGCTGGCGGTTCTGTCTCCATACAGTTTGTATTTTCAGAGCAGACCCCCTGATTCTTGCCATATTTGGATTTTGGCTTTCAGCATAACATTATTAACACCTAACGAGCGGCCTAGGCGGTAATTAATATGTACTGCCCAGCGGGGTGTTTTGACCCAAAATAGGGTTGTTTACGTGATCATTTTCATGCCTAAATAAGACCCAGAGCGTAAAACAAGTATCTATCCCTGAAAGGGCATAAACAGAGCTTTCCAATGACACCCCAACGATCCTTGTATGACCGCTAGTTTTCTTGCAACAATCGCGCAACACGAGTGCAAAAACCATATAATTCGGTACTTTCCCTACATAATTCACTGTGTAGCGAATGTGAGAGGGTGGAGGAGGGTGGGATTCATGTCAGTTGGTCCACCGCGGTGGTCTGGAGCAGTCATACACTCGCTACTCTCCTGCCACCACTTGTCTCTCTCTCTCAGCAACATTACGTGCTGAAAATGGCACACAACTTATGTTGTGAGCCGCCACATAGTCCAAATTTCTTTCACTCGACTTATGTTGCACGCCGCCAGTTAAGGGTTAAGTATATGTGTTGTTACAATATGAACAATGAGCAGTATTACACCTTGATAATTGTTGCTGTCCTGTCGATCTATTGTCCATATGTATATACGTATAACTCTAGCGAGTCTAGCCCCTCTTTTATAATCAATGAGAGCGGTAACAGTCCTCCATAGAGCAGTCAGAGCTACATTAGAGTAGGTGACTTGTGTGTACATTTATTGTTACTCGTTCCTTACATCATGACTGCCAAACAAAGCCCTCTTGTGGCTGGTCCAGTAACTTGTTCCATCTATCACAAACTCGTCCATTTCCATTGTCCACAAAACAGTCATTGTCACAGAACCAAAAGTTTCCTAGCCATGAAAAAATGCAAATTGTGTTTCGGTCTATTGTCCTGGCCGGGGGCTGAAATGTGGAACAGGCCGACCCTGGAGTCATTACTTATTTCACCTCCTTTCCCTGGCCTTTGTGTTTGTATGTATGCTGAAATAATAGAGAGAGAGAGAGAGAGAGAGAGAGCAACATCTGTCGATGTTGACCTCAACATGAACAATTTAGATTGCTTGGTGAGGATGTGCAAATCAATTTTTTTCCTCCCGCTGGCTTTTACACTAACTGACATGTGGGCTTTTAATGCAGTGGTTCTGCATACTATATTTTGCTGAATATTAAGATGTTTCCCACATGTGAATCGGACTGTAAAAGCAAAGAAATACACTGTATTGATATATTGGACCCTTTATCAAACTGAACATTATGTTTACCTATCTTTTCAGTAATATGCATATGCGAGTAGGTATATTAATAACATCATTGTGTTCAACTACAAATTAATACAACTGTTATAGGTAGCACCAACGAACTTGACAATAATCTTAACCCCTTAACGTCTCATAACTCAAAATTAATACAAACAATCAAGCTGAAATTGTTATCAATTGGGAAGAGCCCGCCAGGAAATAGGTGTGGATATTTACAGCTAGTTTGCTCTAGGCCTCTTTGAGTTATGAGAAGTTAAGGGGTCAAGATAATTGTCAAGTTCGTTGGCGCTACCTATAGTGGCAGTTCCACAGTTCTGGTTTCACGTCCACGGCAGATTGGTATTGACAATGGCTTTGACAATGTAAGCAATTTAATGTTCAAGAGGTTGCAATTGAGTATATGTGAGTGTGTGTGTGGCTGTTCGGCCATGCAGCTTAAGGAACAACAACAACAACAACACTATTCAACTAGCCTTCCACAACATAATTCACAGCTGGAACTACACAACTCATATATGGAGGTCATAAAGCACCTATCTGCTGATCTCTCTACTATCTCTAATTTGGGGCAGAGAAAACCCTGTTACTTGCAATGCTTCTAAAACTCAATTTCTCCATCTGTCTACTCGTCGCCACCTTCCAGACAACTATTCAACAACATACAAATGTACCCATCATATTCTTTTAATATTATCAGTGTCTCTTTTTCTTCTAATCTATCTTGGAAAAATCATATTACCACACTTGCTAAAACAGCTTCCGAGAAGCTGGGTGTGCTAAACCATCTCTGGGGGTTCTTTACCTCTGCACAGCTTCTTGCTCTATACAGGGGCACAGTGCGTCCATGTACTGAATATTGTTCAAATGTGTGGGTAGTATCCTCTCACACAGCACTTCTAGACAAAGTAGAACAGAAAGCCTTCCGTCTCATTAACTCACCAATTTTCTGAAGTCTCTCTCTCTCTCTCTCTTTGCCGCAATGTTGCATCTCTCTCACTACTCTACCGTTATTACAATAATCAGTGTTCCTCAAAGCTCTCTCAGTGTATACTATCCCCTCTTCGTAGAGAATGTAGCACCCATCTTGCAACACAAGCCCACCCCTACTCTGTGCAACTCTCCAACCCATGAGAGAAAGTTTTTCTATCTTTCTTTTATTCAACAGCTGAATTCTGGAACTCTCTCCCAGAATCATTATGTCCCTCTTCATATGGCTTAAATTGCTTCAAACTCTGTGTCCAAGTATTTTGGCTCTAACGTCCCTTGTGTTTGGCCCTGTCACTCTTTCAACTTAAGGGGAGACATTTCTGTTTTTTGTCTCCCTCACTCACATAGAAAAAAAATCAATATTAAATAGTATATATATATATATATATATATATATATATAATATATATATATATAAACAAATATATATTTCTATATATTCCAACTACTACCTCTCGGGCATAGGCTGAGACCCTGCACACTCTACCGCTTAACACGGTGAGGCCCGTGAGGTCTTGTTCCAGTCTAAGGATTGAGACATGCGAAGCACCTATTAACGGCCCGAAGCAACTCCATCTCATCTTCGCCTCCGTGCTTCACAGTCTCATCCCCCAGACTCGGACCCTCACTCTCAGAACACCACCTATTGAGCAATTATATATATATATATATATATATATATTCTGACATACGGAGCCCTGTATGTTTATTTAAGAGTTAGAATTGTTACGTCCTGGGATATATAAACACTGGGCTCTTTCTATTGGACTAGGTATGCGGCAACAAGCAACAACGGAAAACGCTAGATCCAACCCTTATCTATAAACCCAGGCAACAAACCACCCTAAACCGTCAAGAGTCCTGCCTGGACAACGAGGTATCCTATGACTCGGTTACAGGGTGCACGCACTATAGACTGCTGATAGTCAAGCAGGCTATATAAAAGATCACACAATTAAGTTGACTTAAAGCTTCAAGGAAAAGATAGATAACGGAATTAAATTGCAGAAACAATTTAATAACAAACTAGAAGAAAGTACATTTAACGTTACGTTAATTAATACAACTAATCACCCCTGCGTGAAAGAAGGTGAAAGCAAACAGTCCTCAAAACATCGTACCGGTAGACAAGATGCGGGTTTCTAAACTGCATGCGGCTACTGTAGGATGTGATGCTTAGCAAAGAAAGTACGTTACGGATTTAGAGAACTCTTAACTCATAAGCAGGAATAAATACTAGTGATAGGCCATACAGTGTATAATGGCATAGGTATAATTAAATAAAGGCAGCAACTCGCAACATAACCACATACAGGTGTGCTTCTCACTCTTAGTCAGGCAAGCCTGCTCGGACAGAGTCTCTAAGCCACACCCTGACAAACAATGCTCACAAAAACGGTAAAACTGTGGCACAATAACAAGCATACAGAGATGATAAACCCCTAGCTGTTAATCTGCCAGGTGGCAGAGGTCTAGCCGGAAGGATATAGGCTTCGGATACCCGGGCTGAGCCACCTGCTCTAGCCTAGTAACGTTCCCAAGTCTGTGCGCCAAATTACTCTAATTGAAAGGGTGCTCTCTTGAGAGACTCAGATCCCAAGTCTGTGCGCCAAATTACTCTAATTGAAAGGGTGCTCTCTTGAGAGACTCAGATCCCAAGTATCTGACTCTCTCCTGGCGACCCTAAAACAAAAGCAAGACGTGCTAGCGCAGTGCTGAGTGGACTAGGCAAGGGCCCTCACACAACACAACACTAGACACACAGGGACACAGACAAGAAAATGCCCCCAGACTCCCACGGGTATCCTAGTAAAGTCGTGCGGGTCCACAGGACTCGCACCAGCAGACTTTACTTAAAGGATCGCAAAAAGCCTCCCCTCCGGTCTAGCCCCTGCTAACCTGACACAAGAACACACTAGCAAGCATGAAACCACCAAATATGAGACAACAAAAAAGCTTCCTAGGTCTCATTAACAATTACATCTCCGCATAAGGCCCAAAATCATATCTAATTATCTGAGAGCTCGTCGTTAATACAATAATAGATATAAGGTCTTTCAAGGGGATGGGATAATTAAATAGATTGGTGAAGTAGTGGAAGGAAGGTATACAAAGTAAGAGAGAAAGTTTCTAAGTGGGGTTGAGAGGGATAGATATCAAGGGGGTCCGAAGGGTACGACAGTGAGGTGAGCTCTGAGTCTTGAATCTGTCTGGACCCCACCCTAGGCATGCAAAATACATCCCATGCGTGGCAACACTCAACACAGTTGCCGGGTCAAAATCCTCTACCCCTTGCGTGAGTCAAAACTAAGCCTAACGTTGCTATCAAATGCACGTGGCAACATCAGGCTCGTCCCAAGCTGGACTCTCCGCGCGAAGCAACGTCCCCCAGCCGGTCTCTCTCTCCCGCTCGTCTCCTGCCACTCTCACTAGACTTACATCTTATATATTATAATGAAACAATCAACTATCGAGAATAAAATATACTAAGATGCGTTGGTTAAGAATAAGGGCAGCTTCAAGCTGTGAAACAACATAAGAATATCCCAGACATTAGTTACATTGTCGTAGGATATATACTAAGGAAAAGCCTGCCGGCCGGCTGCCGCCAGCCGGTTTCTAAACGGCTGGGCAGCCGACGCGCGTGCATGCCCGCACGTGGCTACTATGCAGAAGCGTCACACCTCCCCCAAGATATAAGACCCTGGACTAAGTTCTTCATATCTAACAGAAAGCTTCTCATAGTACCACACACTGTTGCGACACAAGGCACTATATATAAAAAAAATAAAGACTGTTGCGCTCCACCGAGCAAGTTCAACTAACTTAGCGACAATAAGCGAAAACATTCAACTTAGATACTGCTACAACATCTTATACAAAATTCTACACGTTATAAAAAATAAAGAGTTTTTATAAGGTTTTTGCTTTTTTATTATTATTTTTTTTCCGGCTGAACTAGTGACAGCCTATTTTCCTCCACACTCAACCCTCAATCCTGTGGCAGTCTAACCAACATCATCCACCCTTGATAGACAATCCGCTATCACGTTATCAGAACCGGCAATATGGCGTATGTCCAGATTATACTCCTGAAGCATGAGTGACCACCTGGTCAGCCTCATATTCCGGTTATGAAACTGATTCAAGAATTTCAGAGGGTGATGATCGGTATAAACCACTACGACTGGTCCGAAAGCAGGAACATATACATCGAAGTGCCTGAGCGCCAGTACTATCGCCAGGAGTTCTTTTTCAATTACAGAGTAATTCCTTTGTGCACTATTGAATTTTTTACTGTAAAAACTCACTGGATGTTCGATACCTTCATCATCTGTCTGTAACAAGACAGCCCCAGCCCCTACGCCACTGGCATCAGTCGCCAGCTGAAAAGGTCTGCTGAAGTCCGGGGCCCTGAGTATGGGGTGGGTACATAACAGGTGTTTCACCAAGGAAAATGCCTCTGCACACTCAGGAGACCACCGGAACTTCTTGTCCTTAGCTAATAAGTCAGTTAAAGGTGCAAGTACAGTCGAATAGCCTTTGATGAAGCGACGATAATAGCCTATCATACCTAGAAACCGCATGATTTGTTTCTTAGTCGTAGGCTGGGGAAACTGATCGATGGCTTTGATCTTTGTCTGTGGAGGGCACACCTGACCCATCCCCACCTCGAACCCCAGGTACAAAACTGTGGCTTTGACAAAATCGCACTTACCCAGGTTTACCACCAAACCTGCTTCATTCAGTTTATTAAAAAGCTGTCCGATGTGAGCACAGTGACTGTTAAAATCATCGTCGTATATTATGACATCATCTAGGTACACCGTACAGTTGGGAATGTCGGCTACAATGTCGTTCATTAATTTCTGAAACGTTGCAGGGGCATTTTTCAGCCCGTATGGCATAACATGGCAACGATATGTGGCACCGTCCACCACAAACCCACACACCTCTCGCGCTCGCTCAGACAAGGGCACTTTCCAATAACCCTTAACAAGGTCTATCTTAGTGAGGAACTTGGCTTTTCCTATCTTATCCACACTGTCGTCCACGCGAGGGAGAGGGTAGGCATTTGTGGGGGTTAAACCATTCAACCTGCGGAAATCTATACAAAACCGCACCTTGCCATCTGGTTTGGGCTGCAGTGTGACTTGGGAAGTCCACCATACTGCACCCTCAGAAATCAGCCCACGTTTCAGCATATAATCCAGCTCTTCCCTAAGTGCTGGTAATTTAATAGGGGGAACACGATATGGCACTGATTTAAAGGGCGGGTGGTCCCCAACATCGACTCCGTGCACCGCTTGAGTAGTGAGGCCAGGATGCTCCGCGAAAACAGCTGGGTTTGAATCAAACAAGTGCTGCACAGCTACACGCTGTTGCTCAGGCAGGTGCAATATCAACTTGTGAGCCACTTGTCGAGAATTCCCCGCCCACTGATCCGCGGAAACATGACAATCCCAATTATCCTCCCCCGCAGCTTGACTGTCCCTTCCTCCTTCTCCACCACGATAGCTGCAGATCAACACCGGGACAGTGAGAGGCTCGGAGGGGCGCCTCACATACTCTTTCATCAGATTTACATGGCAAAGTTGGTTCTTTTTCTTATGATCAGGAGTAGCTACTAAATAGTCGAGATCAGAAACCTTCCTTACAACCCGATACGGACCAGAATACTTGGCAGACAAGGGGTGTCCCACCAGAGGCAGTAGTATCAGTACCTCCTGATCTACTTCAAACTCCCTCAGCTTCACCTTCTGATCGTATCTCTCCTTCATCTGAGCTTGTGAACTCTTAAGGTTCCGACCTGCTACCTCCAAGCTCTTTAGCATTCTCTCACGGCTTTCAACTACATACTTTAGAAGCGAGCATGGCTTTGTGACTCCCTCCCAGATCTCCTTGACTATGTGGAGGGGCCCCCTGACCCTGTGTCCAAAAACCAACTCGTTCGGGCTAAATCCCAAGCTCTCCCCAGGTACTTCTCTCGCAGCAAATAAAACGTATGGGAGACCTAGATCCCAGTCCTTCCCATTTTCCATGCAATAACACCGCAACATACTCTTGAGAGTCGAGTGCCACCTTTCCAAAACTCCCCGACTCTCGGGATGGTAGGCAGATGACACCACAGACACTATCCCATGTTGCTGCATGGTCTGCTTAAACAGAGCAGAAGTAAAATTGGATCCCTGATCAGACTGGATCTCCTGAGGGTAGCCATAACGAGAGAAATAGGTAAGTAGGTTTTTGACAACAGTCTTAGCCATCCCGTTGCGCATGGGGTAAGCATCTGGATACCGTATTGCTACATCCATTACAGTTAGTAAACATTTATTGCCGGCACTAGTGGGGGCCAATGGACCAACCATATCGATAACTACTTTGCTGAAGGGCGGCCCAATGACAGGGATGGGTTGTAACGGGGCTCTCGGGATGACCTGATTGGGTTTCCCAACAACTTGACAAGTGTGACACCCATGACACGACACTCGCCTTTAACCCAGGCCACCAGAAAAGCTTGCTCAGAGCTGCCTCTGTCTTACGTGCGCCCAGGTGCCCTGCCAAAGGCACATCATGAGCTAATCTCAATAAGCTCTCACAGCACACCCTCGGTACTACTAACTGGTCCACTAATCCTGACCCGCCATCCCACTTTTTCTTGGGATCCTGATGTCTCTGATACAAGATCCCCTCGGACAAGAAAAAATCACCAGGCTGCGCATCCCCAACGCTCTCCAGTTCGATAGCACCATTACCACACGCCCTGACTTCAGGATCTTCCAGCTGCAAGGAACATATATCAGCAGGTGCGAGATTATCCAAGTTCATCTTAAATAATTTATTTCCACCTCCAATGTCCCGCTGAGCCATCCTTTCCTCACGCTGCGCATAACGATGCTGTCGCAGAGTCTCTTCCTGCCCTGCACCTGCACTAGCGGTGACAGGCCCCGGGGCCTCTCCAGACTCTAACATAGATGCCAATAATGAGTCACCAAGAAACACTGCCGGCTCAAAACTCTCCAATTGACCAACACTTCCCGTTTTCTTGTGACCTTTCCTCCGCGGTTTGATAGACTGAGGTGGTGGCTGCAAGGCTCCGGATGTCTGAGAACGCGTCACAACACACGCCATGGTTTGTACGCTACACTTCTCAACCCACTCCTGTTCCTCCCTACTAACGTCGGCCGCCTTCTTGGCAACGACCTAGGGTGAAACCTTAGAAGCAGGCACCGCAAAGTCGTTGCCGAGGAGGAGGTCGACGCCCCCAACAGGCAAGTTCTCTACAATTCAGACATCCAGCTCCTTCGCCACACCACCCACCTCCAGCTCCATCCGCACCAGCGGGTAGGACTTCGTAGCATTGATCCCCTGAACTACCACCACCCGAGCAGCGTTAATCGGCCTACCAGTAAAGTTCTTTAACAAGGTCTGAGAAGCCCCAGTATCACGCAATAGCTTAACTCCTCGCCTTTCGCCAGCCCACCTCACAAAACCATGCCCTCTATGACCCCCAAAGACGTCGCGGACAGGGTTCGAGCCTTCCGGACTCTTGAACACAGACTGTGTCCCAACCTCTGACGAACTACCCTTGGCAAACTCAGAAGATATAGGCGACACCCCTATGCTGCGGACCAATGACACAACCTTGTTTGGTGGCTTGTTCGGACAAGCATTTGCAAAGTGACCCTCCTTGTGACATGCAAAGCACTCTTTACTCTTTGGTTTCCCTTGGGAGTGGGAGGTACCATTAGACTTCTTATACGGGACGGTATTTGGTTTATGTTCAGTTTTATTGTCAGTGCTAGATGGTTTTGTGTATTTATGTGTATCGAAATTCTTGGGAGGGGGAGGGGTACGATCCTTTGCACCCGACTCACTCCTAGCTGCTGCTCCGCACCCTCGAATTAATGACAGTCGTAGGTCAGCCATTTCTGCTGCCTCCTGGAGAGTTCTAGGATTTTTTTCCTTTATATTTACTGTTAAGTCCCCGCCTGTGCACTTAAAGAACTGATCCAAGAGAACCAGCTCACTCAACTCCTCAAAAGTAGGTGCCCTCTCAGAATGCAGCCAATGTCGTAGTGCATCAGACAAGTCCCGGGCGTGTTCTAGGAAGGTACTATCCTTGCCCTTAGTAACACCCCGAAACTTCAAGCGGTAAGTTTATGGTTGTAACTCATAGGCCCGTAGCACAGCCTTCTTTAGCTCATCATAAACTACACAGGACTCTAAAGGTAGTGCATCATACGCTTTTAGCCCCTTTCCTAGGAGTCTTGATGAAACTAATGCTGCCCACTTTTCCTGAGGCCACTGGTGTTCCTGACACTTCTTCTCAAATCGCATAAAAAAACTCAGTCACACCTAATTCATCGAACACAGGAACTAGTTTAAGCAAGTGCGACAATAATTGGTCCCGATGTCTGTTACCTCCCCCAATATTTCGCCCTGTTACCTCCACTCGAGATCTCTCCAGCTCCCTGTCAGCCCGATACCTAGTAGACTCTGCCTGCAGTTCAGCCTCTCGTATAGCTCTTCTCTCTGCGGCCTCAGCCTGAGCTCTAGCAACCTCAGCCTGCACACTAGCCTGTCTCTCGGCAGCCTCAACCTGAGCTCTAGCAACCTCAGCCTGCACACTAACCTGTCTTTCGGCGGCCTCAACCTTGGCCATCTCAAGCCGAAACAACAAATCTGGAGTCAACCCTTGAGGAGGGGAAGGTGCATTTAATGGAGAGGGTCCCTGTGATTGAATTCCACGCTGCCATTGACCATCAACTTGGGGGTATGTACTAAATTCAGGCACCCGGACGTTTGATACGGGGGTAGAGTGGAGGGGGGGCTGGGGACCGGGGCCCCCAGTCGCCTCTCCACCTAGGTCTCTCCCTTCTAAACCCAATATCAAAGTCCTCAGCTGATCTTTCCTCATGCCACTTAAACCCTGGTGACCCTGAAGACCTGCCACACACTTTAAGCCATACTTATTCAGCTTCAACACCCTGTCAGCGGTAAGGGGCACCTCTATAAATCTTCTAGCACCCTCCTCGCTATCGACTAACCACTCCACAGGTCTTTCTCCCTCCGAGCCCGTATCGTGACCTGACCCATCACTGTGTTCTGATGTATTAGACATGTTTGTGTACTGCAGTAATTATCACGGTTATAGAATGTGCCTTATCTCCTATGCAAGTATGTATATACTAATGTTATTTAAAGTCTTTAATGTGTTATATTGGTTGCTCCAAAAAAAAAAACTATGTCCACTGTATTCCTCTAATCATAAGGAATCTCAAAACAAATGACCACTATATTCCTCTGTTCAGTAAATCCTGGCAAGGTCGCCATTTGTTACGTCCTGGGATATATAAACACTGGGCTCTTTATATTGGACTAGGTATGCGGCAACAAGCAACAACGGAATTTAATTACAGAAACAATTTAATAACAAACTAGAAGAAAGTACATTTAACGTTACGTTAATTAATACAACTAATCACCCCTGCGTGAAAGAAGGTGAAAGCAAACAGTCCTCAAAACATCGTACCGGTAGACAAGATGCGGGTTTCTAAACTGCATGCGGCTACTGTAGGATCTGATGCTTAGCAAAGAAAGTACGTTACGGATTTAGAGAACTCTTAACTCATAAGCAGGAATAAATACTAGTGATAGGCCATACAGTGTATAATGGCATAGGTATAATTAAATAAAGGCAGCAACTCGCAACATAACCACATACAGGTGTGCTTCTCACTCTTAGTCAGGCAAGCCTGCTCGGACAGAGTCTCTAAGCCACACCCTGACAAACTATGCTCACAAAAACGGTAAAACTGTGGCACAATAACAAGCATACAGAGATGATAAACCCCTAGCTGTTAATCTGCCAGGTGGCAGAGGTCTAGCCGGAAGGATATAGGCTTCGGATACCTGGGCTGAGCCACCTGCTCTAGCCTAGGGACGTTCCCAAGTCTGTGCGCCAAATTACTCTAATTGAAAGGGTGCTCTCTTGAGAGACTCAGATCCCAAGTATCTGACTCTCTCCTGGCGACCCTAAAACAAAAGCAAGACGTGCTAGCGCAGTGCTGAGTGGACTAGGCAAGGGCCCTCACACAACACAACACTAGACACACAGGGACACAGACAAGAAAATGCCCCCAGACTCCCACGGGTATCCTAGTAAAGTCGTGCGGGTCCACAGGACTCGCACCAGCAGACTTTACTTAAAGGATCGCAAAAAGCCTCCCCTCCGGTCTAGCCCCTGCTAACCTGACACAAGAACACACTAGCAAGCATGAAACCACCAAATATGAGACAACAAAAAAGCTTCCTAGGTCTCATTAACAATTACATCTCCGCATAAGGCCCAAAATCCTATCTAATTATCTGAGAGCTCGTCGTTAATACAATAATAGATATAAGGTCTATCAAGGGGATGGGATAATTAAATAGGTTGGTGAAGTAGTGGAAGGAAGGTATACAAAGTAAGAGAGAAAGTTTCTAAGTGGGGTTGAGAGGGATAGATATCAAGGGGGTCCGAAGGGTACGACAGTGAGGTGAGCTCTAAGTCTTGAATCTGTCTGGACCCCACCCTAGGCATGCAAAATACATCCCATGCTTGGCAACACTCAACACAGTTGGCGGGTCAAAATCCTCTACCCCTTGCGTGAGTTGAAACTAAGCCTAACGTTGCTATCAAATGCAGGTGGCAACATCAGGCACGTCCCAAGCTGGGCTCTCCGCACGAAGCAACGTCCTCCAGCCGGTCTCTCTCTCCCGCTCGTCTCCTCCCACTCTCACTAGACTTACATCTTATATATTATAATGAAACAATCAACTATCGAGAATAAAATATACTAAGATGCGTTGGTTAAGAATTAGGGCAGCTTCAAGCTGTGAAACAACATAAGAATATCCCAGACATTAGTTACGTTGTCGTAGGATATATACTAAGGAAAAGCCTGCCGGCCGGCTGCCGCCAGCCGGTTTCTAAACGGCTGGGCAGCCGACGCGCGGGCATGCCCGCACGTGGCTACTATGCAGAAGCGTCACAGAATTATGAGTTGAAGGAGTGCCAAATCACCCAGGCGGCGAAGCAGACCAGCGAGCGAACCAGCGAGTGGGAAACCAGCTCGTCTGCATACCAGCAAACAAGCCTTCACACCTGCGTGTGTTATAGGGGACCCTGCAAAATACTTCGATGACCCGACGCTATGACGATGATCGACGCCAGGAGACTCCATTGGACCACGCACCTGCTACGCAACTCGAGGAGCTGTGATTGGGGCGCGCACCATCCCCCGCCTCCTGATTCGTTCCTACACCATCATTGTTTAGTATATAAGACCCGAGTAGTGGGCATTCAAATCAGTCTCACTGGAGTTGGGAAGGTTAACTTGCAGCTGGAGGAAGACGGGGTGAAGTATTATAATGGGATTGTGACTGTCAGTCAGATTATATAAGTGTGTGTTAAGTGTGTTCAGTGTAAACACTTACGTTATGTTGGTTAGTGAGATATGTGATTGGGAATTAACGTTAACGCTACTATTATGTACTTAACTATTTTAGTTGACTGACTTGTGGACTAAAGCAACTGTTCAAGTAATTGGGTTATGATAAAAGTAATACTATTGTTTTATATTAAGACTTACGAGTTCTGTCATTTTCTTTTAATTAAGCTTACATTGCTTAACCTGACAAGCGCGAAATAGACCTAGGGGCTAGGGTAGTTATTTGTGCATTTCTAGCCTTGGATTCTGACAGAATTTGTTATATTTACAATATAGAGCATTATTTGTTTTCGGTATGCTTTTATTTTACATATATGATGTATATATGAACCTTCAAGAGTGCTAAAATAAGTGGGAAAAACATTTGGGTGGTGAAAAACGAAGATATTGGCCACCGCGGCATAACCTACTGACACAGAATCTCAGCTCCCTCCTCCCTCTCGCTGTCTGTGAGGTAACTGAGACGAGCGGGGCGGTAAAGTACCGACATAACCTGCTTTTTGCAACCCACTTGTTGCACGGTTATCGCGGGAGAGAAAACTAACCGATACAATGGATCGTTATGGTGTCATTGAGGAGGGGAGGGAGCTCTGTTTATGCCCTTTCAGGAGGGGAGGGGTGTGGGTGAGTTTTACGTTCTGGGTCTTATTTCACCTAGAGACAATGATCACTTTGTTTTGATAGGCCCTTTTTTTTTTGGAAAAACATGCTCTGTGCTTCCGTGAGGCCTAACGCGTTCATAGGCCGCTCGTGAGGCCTTATTAAGCTTACATTGCTTAACGGTGCTTAGTACGGTGATACTATTGTCTCATATTAGTAATATCGCCTTAGACTAACATGGCTGTTTTAATGTTACTTCTAGTGATTTCCTAAGCTGAAGAAAATTCTTTTAGCTTCAAAATATTATTTTGCTTTTCATATTATTTGAGTGAGACCTGAATCAAATCTATGAAGCGATCCTGTAACTTAATTTACTCATAATCAAACCTCAATGTTACGTGGTTAAGAAATACATTTAACTAATTATTAAATATATATCTAAATTTTTATGTGACAATGATATTAATCCTGATGATAATAATAATATAATACTATTAACGTAAGACAAGAACCAAGAATAATAACTACATTAAATTTAAAAAAAGGACATATAAGAAAACTAGCTATTCATTCAAAAAGGGTAAGAGACAGAAATATTCTTACCTTAATATTTATCTTTCAAGACTTGATATATAATTAATAGTCCTTCTTTAGATTTAACTTATTCGGTTCATAACCATAGCCTACTAAGCTTCGGTTAAATAATAATTCTTTATAAATACTACATGACTTTAATTAGTTTCAGTATGTTTTCATAATTAAAGAGTATCAGTCAATAAAGGATACCAAGTCCTAAGATCCAAAAGGAGAGGAAGCAACAACAGGAAATAATTGTATTAGATTAAACTTTTGTTTTGCCTTCAGCTGACTGATACCTTAATATATATCTCTGTGCTATCTAGATTCATCAAGTTAACCACTTGAGGATCAAGATACGTAACAGAAGAGTGGCGACCTTGCCAGGATTCGTTTCATACAGTTTCATTACCGTTTCACTACTTACAAATCAAATATTAATCATGCCTGATCTAATTAATGACGAAGATGCTCGAGTTTTCATAGAATCAGAACCCACAGCCCCTGATATTGACCGTTTGTCAAAATCCAAACTGAAAGTGCTTGCCTCACATTTCCAGTTAACTGTCTCAAACATGTCCAAAGTAGAGGTGGCTCAGACCATAAAAAGCCACCCGTTCCCTGTAGAAGGCGGGGAGGGAGACGGAGCAGTTGGTGGGATCCCGGGTAATCCTAGCCAACTTGACGAACAATTGCCACCTGGTTTTACCGTTGATCAATTATTCAAACTAGAACTAGCCAGAATAAAGACCGAACAAGCCAGAATAAAAGCCAGAGCAACGACCGAACAATGTGAATATCAATATCGTACGGCTCAACTAAATGTCAATACAAATGCTCCCTTAATTGCTCCCCCTCTGGGATTGACTATGATCAGTGTCATTCCACCTTTCACTGAGGATAATGTGCAGGATTTTTTTGTTTTGTTTGAGGAAGTTGCTGGAGGTATGAAGTGGACAAGAGATCAATGGCCTTTTATGTTACAAACCGTTTTGACAGGGCAGGCTCGAGCCACGTATTTGTCAGAAGTAGCAGAGGTTAGGCAGGATTATGACAATCTCAAAGAAGCTATCCTAAAAACCTATCAATTGCAGCCTGAGGCTTACAGGCAATCTGTCCGTAAAAATCAGAAGAAAGTAGAAGAAACCCATAAGGTATTCGCCAGGACAATGACTAAAACTTTCAATCATTGGGTCAAGAGTAAGAAAGTCACAAGCTACAACGATCTGAAGGAGTTGGTCCTGTTAGAAAATTTCCTATGGAAAATTGATTCTTCTGTAGCCTATCATTTAAGGGGGAAAAAGGTAGATTGTCTTGCCGACGCCGCTGACATGGCTGACACATACGTGCTCAACAACAAATTTCGTGGAAAGAAGCCCTACGATAATTCTAGTTCTAATTTTAAGTATCCCAATCACAAATCTGACAGACCCAGTCACAAGCCTGTAACGTCTTCCCCAGCTAGCCAAAATAGAATTGTTCCCCCAACTAAAAATGCGACTCAGGGCAATGGTAACAGAGGTGGGGCCCAAAGTAATAGTAATGCTCAAAGAGGGAACGTTCCCGTATCCCCTAAAGTATGTACTTTTTGTGGCAAGAGAGGCCACCTAGCTTATCAGTGCTGGGCCAAAGAGAGAACAGAGAGATCGGGGCAGACAGTTGCCGCCGTATCTCAAACTCCATATGTGCCTTTAATGCAGGACTCCCGACAGAAGGAGTACCTAGCACCAAAAGTTCCTTTAATGCAGGACTCCCGACAGAAGGAGTACCTAGCAGCTAACGTAAATCATCTAGACAGGGGTGTAGTAGCATGCGTGGTGCAACCCACTAGGGCTAAGCCAATAATAATTTCACCATCAGTGCAGGACAGTTACCGTCCCTTTATTTCATCTGGCAACGTGAGATTAAATGGTTGTATGCATGAGGTAAAAATTCTGAGAGACACAGGTTCTACTAGCACCCTCATGGTGAATCCTTACACTGAGTGCCCACCTGGCGAACCAGTTGTAATGAGAGGTGCTGGAGGCCAATTTTATGCATACTTGGTAAAAGGCGAAATTTAATGTGAGTTACTACAGGGTGAGGCCACCATAGCTTTGTGTAGGTCCCAAGATATCGCTGTGCCCGGGGTAACACTCCTTTTGGGGAATGATGTAGCAGGTGAGAAGGTCCGACCAGACCCCATTTTGTCACTTTCCCCTGTTAACGAGCCATTAACCGGTGAGCTCGAAAAGGAGATGCCAACAGTTTTCCCTGTGTGTGCTGTCACACGTTCAATGTCTCAAGTAGCAGTTTCCTCAGACAGAAATGTACCGAATGTAAGAGTTGATGAAAGGGATGATGAGAGTGTGAATGACGCTCCAACTGTGCCTGATGATGTGACTGAGGTGGATTTATCTGACACCTTTATGGCTCATCTTGACCATAACGATGACCATGAAACCCCTCCAAATTGTCCTAGTGGCCTGGTAGAGCTACAGAGAGATGATAGTGAATGCAAGGAGTTAGCTGCCAGGGCCGTGAGTGAAGAGGAATGTGAGAAGGAGGGTGGTGAATGTTTCTACCTCAAAGGAGGAGTATTGTGGCGTAGATGGAGACAGCCACACAGACCAATCGATGACGGGGCCTGGGACATCCATCAAGTAGTAGTCCCCAAACCTTGTCGTAGTTATATCTTGGAAATGGCACATTGTATACCATTGGCAGGACACCTAGGTGTGAGAAAAACTCTAGACAGAATCAGAGCCCACTTTCACTGGCCAGGAATGCGTGCAGATGTAGTGGAGTTTTGTAGAGTGTGTCACACTTGCCAGATGACAGGAAAACCCAATCAGAAGGTTTTGTACATCCTCTGGTGCCCTTGCCCGTCTTCGAGAATCCTTTTAATTGGGTGGTAGTGGACATTGTAGGCCCATTGCCTAAGACTTCCCAAGGTAACAATTATTTATTAACTATTATGGACATGGCAACTCGCTACCCAGAGGCTATACCCTTAAGGACTACCTCTGCTCCAACTGTCATCAAGGAACTGCTCAAATTCTTCACCAGAATGGGTTTCCCCCAGATTCTCCCACTGTGGCAGTGAATGTCAGGACCTGTGGACAGCCTGGTGCGGACGAAGTCTTCAGTTCTCTTACTGACCCGCAACAGACTGTTCCAGAGCCTGAAGGTATCCATGCAGACTTTGACTTGTCATGTAGCCTATCCAACTTTCAGTATAACTCAGTAGCTTGGGGGGAATTACCATCTAAACTATGTCATCTTCCCTCTGATCAAGCGAACCAACTAATCTCTGTTTTATCTCAGTCTCCCAGTGTGTTCCGTGATACTCCAGGGCTCACTTCTTTGGCCGTGCACGACATCGACGTAGGGGATGCAACTCCCATTAAATTATCCCCCTACCGTGTCTCACCACAACACAGGAGTATACTGCAGGTCGAGCTTGACTTTATGTTATCAAACGAGCTGATCACAAGGGCCTTAAGCCAGTGGAGTAGTCCGGTCATACTTGTGCCAAAGCCAGACGGGAGCCATAGGTTATGTATGGACTATAGGCAAGTTAATGCTGTCACACAGAACGATACCTACCCACTGCCACGGATCGACGACTGCATTAACCAGATTGGTAAAGCCACCTATATCAGCAAGATTGACTTAATGAAGGGATATTGGCAAGTAGCTCTCACCCCTAGAGCGAGGGAAATATCATGCTTTGTAGTCAACAATCAAGCCTTCTGCTGTAACGTAATGCCCTACGGCTTGAAAAATGCTCCAGCTACATTCCAGCGCCTCATGAATTTGGTGACTGAAGGGGTACCTGGATGCGTTGTCTACATCGATGATATTCTTATCTTTTCACAGTCATGGGAGGAGCATCTTTACCAACTTAGATTGCTGTTCTTAAATCTTGCTGATGACAATCTGGTGGTTAATCTTAAGAAATGCACCTTTGTAAAGAGTACGGTCCAGTATCTAGGATATACGGTAGGTCAGGGGCAGGTTGCACCTCCTCAAGCAAAGGTAGAGTCAATTCTAGAATTTCCAACTCCTAGCACTAAGAAACATATCCAAAGGTACCTAGGCATGATTAGTTATTATAGGTGTTTCATCTTAAAGTTTTCTAGGTTGACAGCTCCCCTGACAGATCTTCTCCGTAAGGATGTGAAGTTTGAGTGGTCCTCCGAATGTGAAGAGGCCTTTAATGCTACCAAATATATTTTATCTAATTATCCTGTACTCCGAGCTCCTGATTTTAACAGATCTTTTTCCCTAGCAGTGGATGCGAGCAATACCGGGGTTGGTGCAGTGTTGCTACAGGAAGACGACTGTGAAGTATTGCATCCGGTGTGCTATTTTAGTAAAAAAATAAATTCTACTCAACGTAACTATTCAGTCATTGAGAAGGAGCTGTTAGCATTAATTTTATCCCTTCAATACTTTGCTGTCTATGTGCAATCTGCCTCTGGTGCCATCACTGTGTATACTGACCATCACCCCTTAACATTTTTGCATAAGTTCCAAAATAAAAACCAACGACTGACCAGGTGGAGTTTGTTGCTGCAGGAATACTCCCTGGATGTCAAACATATTAAGGGGGTCCTCCAGAACGTGCTAGCCGATTGCCTATCACGTATCTATTAAAAGATTGCATTTACCAGGTTGGCCTCATACAGCAGTAAGATTAATTTAATGAGAGGATTTTGGCAATTAGCTCTCCCTTGTAGCGAGGTAAATATCATGCTTTAGTAGTGCGCTTTCAAGCCTTCAGCTGTGAGATGCCTTGCAGTTCGAATAACGCTCCAGCTACGTTCCGGCTATGTTCTGATGTGGTACCTGGAGACGTTGCCTACTTTGGGTGATATCCTTATTATATCCTCATTATAATCTGGCTGTTGCCAATCTGGTGGTGAATATATTTATGTCTTATGTTTAATATTATGTACTATACTCCTTAAACTCTTTTCTAGGGTGGAGGTCTGACATACGGAGCCCTGTATGTTTATTTAAGAGTTAGAATGAAGAGTTGAAGGAGTGCCAAATCACCCAGGCGGCGAAGCAGACCAGCGAGTGAACCAGCGAGTGGGAAACCAGCTCGTCTGCATACCAGCAAACAAGCCTTCACACCTGCGTGCGTCATAGGGGACCCTGCAAACTACTTCGATGACCCGACGCTATGATGATGATCGACGCCAGGAGACTCCATTGGAGCACGCACCTGATACGCAACTCGAGGAGCTGTGATTGGGGCGCGCACCATCCCCCGCCTCCTGATTCGTTCCTACACCATCATTGTTTAGTATATAAGACCCGAGTAGTGGGCATTCAAATCAGTCTCATTTGGAGTTGGGAAGGTGAACTTGCAGCTGGAGGAAGACGGGGTGAAGTATTATAATGGGATTGTGACTGTCAGTCAGATTATATAAGTGTGTGTTAAATGTGTTCGGTGTAAACACTTACGTTATGTTGGTTAGTGAGATATGTGATTGGGAATTAACGTTAACGCTACTATTACTTAACTATTTTAGTTGATTGACTTGTGGACTAAAGCAACTCTCCAAGTAATTGGGTTATGATAAAAGTAATACTATTGTTTTATATTAAGACTTACGAGTTCTGTCATTTTCTTTTAATTAAGCTTACATTGCTTAACGGTGCTTAGTACGGTGATACTATTGTTTCATATTAGTAATATCGCCTTAGACTAACATGGCTGTTTTAACGTTACTTCTAGTGATTTCCTAAGCTGAAGAACATTCTTTTAGCTTCAAAATATTATTTTGCTTTTCATAATTATTTGAGTGAGACCTGAATCGAATCTATGAAGCGATCCTGTAACTTAATTTACTCATAATTAAACCTCAATGTTACGTGGTTAAGAAATACATTTAACTAATTATTAAATATATATCTAACTTTGTTATGTGACTTTGATATTAATCCTGATGATAATAATAATATAATAATATTAACGTAAGACAAGAACCAAGAATAATAACTACATTAAATATAAATAAAAGGACATATAAGAAAACTAGCTATTCATTCAAAAAGGGTAAGAGACAGAAATATTCTTACCTTAATATTTATCTTTCAAGACTTGATATATAATTAATAGTCCTTCTTTAGATTTAACTTATTCGGTTCATAACCATAGCCTACTAAGCTTCGGTTAAATAATAATTCTTTATAAATACTACATGACTTTAATTAGTTTCAGTATTTTTTCATAATTAAAGAGTATCTGTCAATAAAGGATACCAAGTCCTAAGATCCAAAAGGAGAGGAAGCAACAACAGGAAATACTGTTATTAGATTTTACTTTTGTTTTGCCTTCAGCTAACTGATACCTTAATATATATCTCTGTGCTATCTAGATTCATCAAGTTAACCACTTGAGGATCAAGATACATAACAATATATATATATATATATATATATATATATATATAGATATATATAAATATATTTATATATGTGTGTTTTCTATGTGGATGAGGGAGACAAAAGGCAGAGCTGCCTGTGACAAGTGGCTCCCATAGAGTTGAAAAAGTGACAGGGCCAAATTTAAGGAATGTAATAATTTACACATGCCGGAGAATTGTAGTAGGCCTGTAGATGATACCGCTCCTCCTAGGCGGTCTTTGCTGCGGTATTTCAATGCGCAGGCTGCAGGTTTGCAAACACCCTTTCAGCTGATGCTCCACCATCATCATGATCCCCCTGTGAAGGGAGATCATGAAACCCTTCCCCAACTTGGTAGGGCTTCATCATCCAGTTCCTGAGTTCAAATGCATCATTGCCCACCAATAAGTACGGTATTGGCTTGTCGTGGTTTGGAAGTGATTGTGGTGAATGTAGTCCAATGGTGTTGTCCTCCAAAAGTTCTCGAGTGGTGGTATGTTGGAACAGATCACCGTCTGATGAGGCACCAGGGGCGGCAACATCACAGTACAGGAACATGTAGTCAGCATCCACAATAGCCAGCAACACAATTGAATGGAATCCTGTGTAATTGTATTATACTGAGCCTCCACCATAAGGGCAACGAATTGCTACAAGTGTTCCATCAATAGCTCCTACGGCATGATGGGAATCCCATTTATCAGCAAATCAATCAACTACCTTTTTCCACTCTTCAGGTGTTGATGGCAATTCTAGCACGTAATCTCAAAATTGCTGATAGATTGCTTCACACACATCAGGCACAATAATGCAAATGGTACAGCAATGTGACTGCCAAACAAAGTCCAGCTGGTTGGGCTTCTCTCCAATATACATATTTCTTCCCAATGACTGTTCGAGGTTTCTGTAGTATGTCAAGGTACATTGGTGCTTCCATTCTCTAGAAATTCCTGCTAAAAGGGGTCCTCATCCTCCAATTCTTGCATAAGCTGGTCATACATACCATAGTCTTTTCGTTGCAACAGCCACTTTTGTGACCACAATGCACGTTGTTGGGCCCTTGTTGTTTTGTGCCTCAAGTATCTTGAATTTTTCAAGGTACGTTGCTATCTCGACAGATAGACGTAGCACGTGGAAATGAACAAAGAACAGGTAGTTGGCCTATTTATAGGTACCTTCCTGAGCGACAGGTAAGTTTGGTTGAATTCAGCGAACGGTGTGTTGTGTTCGCAGATTGTTCGCCGACTGGTCGACGAGCAGTCGCGTTTGTTCGTTGCATTCCGGAACAGTGCACAGCATCCATCGGACGCATTCGGAAGTATGTTCGCAGACTGTTCAGACCCAATTCGACGATGTTCACATGCGGTCGATAACTTCAATGAACGTTCGGGTCTTGTAACGGTTTTCTTACACGAATGCATACAACATTCTGACCAACACTTGTTCATATCTTGTAACTTGTCGTAGACCGAGTTCGAGTCTGTGTGAAAGCACCTTTAACAGATACACAGACAGAGTTATATAGATTTACATATGTTTGTAGTGTACATAAACTAATTTGGTACAACAAATCTGGTATTTTGGTGAGTTCTACTAACAGGAAGAGTATAACAATTAAAATAAAACACAAAGCATGATATACGAAAGGTACAATGTGACAGGTATAATTATACACAAAGTAATAATAGATTATACTACAACAACACATAGGTACAATATTACATTCACAAAATATGAAAGATTTATGTTTAGTTAACCCCTTGAGTACCAGCGACGTGTTTTATATTGTATTCTAGCTATATTTAGACGATATTATGCAGCTTAGGAAGGATCTGTGGTACTGAAAAGGGTTGGATGAGATAGTCTGAAGCCTTATTATGGCTAAAGGTCCTTCCTAAGCTGAATATAATCCTTTAATAGTTGCCAGCATATGATGATTAGGACGTCCCTGGCACTGAATGGGTTAATTAACAGCTTAAATATGAAAGATGCAAGTCACAAACTTACTGGAATTTTACTTTACTGAGCTTGAGTTAAAAGGTACAGTCATGCATTTTCGTTTGAGTATGTTCTCTAAAAATACATTAGGTGAATACTACACGTGGTCGATGTATTTATACAATTACTATTTATTGTGGTTTCTTAGACTCGGCAAAACATTATTTTTAAGTAATGGAAATTATATCTGATCATATAGTAATTCTGGAAATTTACTTTTACTATATAATGCAATCGCTAATACATTAGCTTTGAGATATACTGAGATATACAAGTGCAATCACTTGAAGTTGTGAGTTCTAAGGTTTAGCAACCTATAATGTTAAATCGAGGGTGAATGTACTTGATAGTTTCATACACATGGAAATGGCAAAAAGGCTATCTAGACTAATTACTGTATATCATATAGTCGGGTTATTAGAGAAGTGACTGAAAATTGTTTCTCACAAGTTCACATTTTCTCATATATCTCTTAATAATATTGTTCTACTTTGTAACTGTATAATAGACAAATATTTAGTTATCCGCGAAAATCACTATGTATAATACACCATTTTAATGTTAAACATCACTTACGGGAGGTTCGTATTAATTGAATGATTGCACATCTATGGTTCCATATGTATCAAAATGCATCTTATAAGGTGTGTACATAATTTAATAGTCAAAGCCGTGGATGAGTAAACTGGTTTATTTAAAGAACTACCTAAAACTATTTACCAATACATTGAAAACTAGAGCATTACACAAGAGAATAACGATTTACTCCTGGGTTGGAGAGTTGCACAGAGTAGGGGTGGGATTGTGTTGCAAGACTGGTGCAATGTGCTCTACGAAGAAGGGGTAGTATACACTGAGAGAGCTCGGAGGAAAACTGATTTAAAAAAAAAAGTAATGTAGCATGTAATGTGTTTGTGGTATAATGCATTCATAGAAAGAGAAGGTGTTTTTGCCCTCAATATTGGTGAGGCACGGAAAGGATCAGCAAGGGAGGCCAGGTGATGACACAGAAGTTCCAGCTGTTCTTAGCATCCATTTAGCACACCCCGGGAGTACCGACCTGTTCAGATGGTGCCCACTCTCCTCCTAACTCTGGTTCTGGTTACGATTTGCTTGCTTCTTAATTGCCAGCTTCATTGGTGTTATGATGACTCCAAGAACAGGACAGCTGCACCATGGGAGCCTGACCAGGCTGCCAGAAGTATTATGAAGGGCTGACTATGAGTCATTAGTCAGTTGGGTGCAACTACAACCATGTGACGTAGGTCTACGAAGGTGAGATTGTAAATTAGCCGGATCTCAATTGTCTCACTTGCAATCTGGAGTAAGACCTTATGGCTCCATCATCTTGAGTGATTGAATCTACAGGAATGAATCCTATGTCTAGAGGTTGAGTTGCAACATATAATATAGATAAAGGTTCAGAAGAAGCTTGTAAGAAATACAAAATAACAAATTAATGTAAATGAAACATAGTGTTATATGAACGAAATGGGGCAACTAGACAAATAAAACTATAAACGAACATAAGCTGAATCTGGAGAAAAGTAGATACAGACGGAGATGTGCAATGATCAGGAATGAACGTTGAAGATCTGGAAAAAAAATGAGTTGGTCAGATATTTCACAAGTGGCGGTGTTCCTGAAAACCACAAGGCCCATGAGCCAAACAGTGGTCATTTACCATTGCCGAGCCTAGGACAACAAAAGAGATGAGAACAGATACGCAAAAATCAATACCGGAATATCACGCACAGTCAAAATATATATGAATACAATATGTACAGGGAAATAAGACTTGGAGCAATGTAGTGTAGACGAAAAGAAGAAGGACCGGGATATCAATAATGCAGGAAAAGACAGGTCATGAACAAATATACAATGCGATGAGAAACCCAAAGACATGATCAAGATCTCAATATCAAGAATAGTAAATCAAATGTACAAAACAATAGAGACCAATTAATAGATAAAAATAGTTATTTTTAAAGTTATTTTTGTCATTCGTTCAAAACTTAACAAGCTTAACCTACATTAATCTAGGATAGATTATGTGTTCATGAAAGGCAACAATTAATTGAGTGGTCGACAACTGGACCGACTTGGCCGACTGGAACAATTGGCCAAGTGGTTGACTTGGGGCAATTTATTGGTACCACTGAATACAACTCGGTTCAAACGTTTTAGAGCTAAGCATATGTCCCTATAGCTCCCAAGTGGGGTCATTAAATCATCTTCATTATTTGCTTAGTTAATTCCTTGGGTAACCTATAACAATCAAAGTAAGTACCGGTACCATGAAAATTGTACAAAACACGTTTTTGGTAATATTTTGAAGGAGGCAGAAGGTTACTGGATGCTAGCCCAAAGTGTTTACAGGGCGATGAATTGGGTTTCCTGGTTTAATGAGAATGAACATTTGAACTGGGCCAAGAAGTAAGTGGTCGAAATAACACGAGAGGCCAAACTGTCAGGCTGGTCCGGAAATTGAGCCAAGTGAGCTAAGTGAATAGAAAAGTGGAAATGCTTTGAGTATTTAATTAGACCAACTATTATATGATGGCATTTGGTTTCCCGTTAACGATTATTATAACAGGGAACATTTTTAACAAAAACAAAAGAGAATGGTGGAGGAAGAACCACTATCAGAAATGCCAAGCAGATTGCGAAAACGAGATATAGAAAACAAAATGTGAGGAAAATGATCATAGAAGAACAAAGGAAGAGAAAGGCTAAGACAAAAACAGAAAGAAGCTAAGCAACCGCTGTGACGGAAAGGAAATAGCAACAAATATATACGTAAACAAATATATACATAAATTAAATGTAATTCAAATAAATTGCAGGGCACATTACATAATAGAGATAAAAAAAAACAATATAGCAACGTAAAGGAATACACCTGAAAGTATATGAATATAAAACACGCTTAACCAAGGAGGAGATTGGCAAGATATAGGCCACCAGTGAAGCAGCTCACGAGGGGAAACAAACCCAAGGAAATGTAGTTAAATCACTGTTATAACCCTACAGTTGTGTTCGGCTATACCCATAACACCACTGACCGCTTGTTGGGTTGGGGTTTCTTTCTGGAACGGGATTTATCTTACAGTTGCTTTCAATATTCCCTGGTTATTAGTTTTTAGTTGCACCAAAGTAATACAAACAGATACATTATACAGTATCGTCACCCTGCTACTTGCGAGGGTGAAGATGGAATATCATAGAAAGTAATTTTAAGTGCTATGATTGTAAGCTGCCACCAGGTTAGTCATTGGTAAAGTAAGGTATGTCTTTGTACTCCGCTCAGGTCCGGTTACCACAGCTCTTGAACAATGCTACGATAACATTGACTGATCTCAAGGTATACGTGGCTAACCAATGCATCAATTAATACATTGTAATGCATTGACATTCGAGAGACTAAGTAACTCTTGAGGTCAACATATAACAACAATACCGGCATTATCATTATTCAAACCTTTCTATGTACAGTAAACGAATACCTAAGGTTGAGGGTATAAATAAGAGGGATTATTGGTTTGTGATGAGCCTTGAAGACTGTTGTTGATTACAGTGAAAGTCAGAACCATGTAGGTGAGGTAGGAGGATGGCTGCGTCTAGTGGCATAGGAGTTAATTGTATTGTGTTGGTGGGAACCGTCGTTATATGTACAGTTTACTGACGGAGAGATATACATAAGTTATTGTGATTTATCTATCTATTGAATTGTACTGTACATAAATACTACCCCATGTACATACTTGGGCTGTTCAGCATAACAATCCATATCCTGTATGTATTCCGTATGTGCTTCTAATGTCTGCCATATAAGTTATTAAATGGTCGATAAACACACCCGAAGGTTACACTGCTCGGAAATATAAATGTGAACAATACCTTGGCGGATATCAAGGGTAGGAAAAGCAAGAACTAAGGTACTTTGTATTGTGTGTATGTGTGTGTGAATAAGTGTTGGTGTATATGTATGTTTGTGCATGTATGGGTGTATGGGTTTTATGATTAGGTTATAGTAGCTTTTGGTATGTTAAATTGAGTACGGTTAAAGTGGCCTTTCTAGTTTAGGTCACTGTGAAGTGTGTCCGTTTTGAATTGAAATTCGGGACCATATGTACCTATGGTATTGACAGAGAGCTGAATGGAGCCCCTCTAGTGTATTGTGAGTAGACAACGTTGAAATGTTGGTTATACATTTAATGCCAGAAACAGGAATAGTATATGCTAAACTAACAGATATAAATATATATATATATATATATATATATATATATATATATATATATATATATATATATGTAACATGATGGAACGTGGTGGACCTTCTGTAAAATGTGCTTCAGTGTCAACATATTATAAAATGCAAGATACAAATTGTTATACTGTTAAAGAAGACAATATCGAGTTCTGTCAGATTACTGTACTATAAACAGTAGGCAACTGTTAAACTTTTTCAATACGATTATCTGTGTTATGTTCTTCCGTGTTGTCATATTCAGCATTGATATGACCTTTATAAATCAAAGGAGTAAACACATATATCACCTTTTGACTCCCACAGTGTCTTCTTAAGATGCATAACATCGTCGAATGATATCTAGAACTTAACGAAAATTGCGTACTACTGGGGTATATTGTTCTGTTGACCTATAGAGGATAGGTCTGGAGGGACCTGTAGTATGTATTCATAACATCTCCAAACATGTGTGATCATTATATTTAAAACATCTTTTATATACTATGGAATAGACAAATTTCGAAATATCTCATTTGAGGGTCCCTTTCGCAATTGTCCAGGCAATTGCTCACATAGTTTCCTCCCTTTCAAGATTAAGAACATTGAAAGGAAATTCCAGGGCCTGCTTCTTATTTTTACAAGGTTTTGAACAGGATATTTGGATTTAGTTTTTTAACCGGAAAGTGTAGATGTTGACATTGGAGAAGTTATTTTGAGACAAAATGGATCTGTAACATTCCATAAAGTGACTATTCTTCAGGAATTCATAGAGGTGATTGACTAACATAACACTTTAATACTAATAGCGTATCGTCAAAAGATTATATCTCCAATAATTATGCCGAGATTTGAGCTTGGCACCACAGTGCGAGTTTTCTGTATATTAGATGGATATATAGATAGATAGATAGATAGGTAATGTATACAATGTTTCGGTAAACGTAATAGATCACGGAAGCACTGTAGTTGTAAGATCAGGCTGTCTTCTGTGCTGTCTTCTGTATATGTCTGTATGATAGTATTTATGTATGGATACCTAAAGTTTTAAACTGTATGACATTGTGTCTGTATCAGAGTATTTATGTATGGTGACTTAACATTATATACTTTATACTTATGTTTGTATTAATATATGGAGACATAATATTATATACTGTATATACAGTATATACGCATGTACAGTATTTATGTATGGTGACAGGGTTTTATATACTGTATAATTATGTTTGTATGACATTATTCATATATGGAAAACGAATGTTTTTGTTGTTGTATATATTTACTTAACTAATGTTATATAACTCACAGTTTCCAATGTTGTGTAGTGGTATTTGAGGGGACCCTAGGGTTTGGGTTTCAAATCTGCAGGTCGGGGGATTAATCCCATAAATAAAGTGTACAGTATATGTAAATAATTAGATTTGTTTTTGTATGTTGTCTTTCTTTCTTTTTCCAAATTATATTTTGCCTAGTATCCAAGGCAAAAAACTAGTGTATTATTGGTGTAATCGAATAATTAAATAAAAGGTAGTTGCCTAGCAGAAGACAAGGAGTGGCATTGAAACTGTCCATATCTAATATTCATATCTATGTAGTATAATATACTACATTGGTGTACATAACTTCTTTAGGTAGATCAAACTCTTGAACCTTACTATTAAGATATTATCTTAATAGTTTAATCGCTTACACAATTGGCACTTCTCTTACCATCTCCATCATTAACACTTCTCCAACCATAAAACCACACATTACGTCTCCCCAATCACACACAAACTCTGTTCTCACTTCAGTACTAAATTGTCACCCACCAACGTCTTCCACCACCATTACCATCCACAACACTCTATCTTCACCATCATTAACTCTTCCTACACACCACTAGTTCCACCCCTTCACCACGCTCCACAAGCTTCACATCTACACTCAACCAGCATCTTCAGTTTGGTATATTAACTTTATCTCACATCGTTCCCTTCCATGATGTTTGCTTTTTTTTTTTTTTTCTCCCCAACACCGACTTTTCTTACCAACCTTTTTACGAAAGAGGGTGGTTCTAACTGGAGGACAAACCAAGTTAATGGTATTTCCTCTCGTATCATGAGCATGTTTCAGAAAGATAAATAATTTATGTTTAATGGTATTACGCGTTATATTTCTATATATGGACATAAGTGAACCATTGTTTTTATGCATTATATCATGTAATTGTTATACTTGAGGGAAATAAACATTTTACCTAATACGAAATCAGTAGCATTCCCTCTTACTGACTGACAACATATACTGTATGTCTATTCTTCGTTAAGCTAGAAAATGCCGTGATATCGCTCAAGTGTGTGAACTTATTCTCTCTCTCTCTCTCTCTCTGTATTATAATAACTATTGAATCATCAAAAGAAAAGTAGTATGTTCACACACACACACACACACCCTTACACATCGTCCTCGCACAACCTGTTATCATCACCAAATATATTAATTTCTTTGTGTGGAGATAATTTTATGGTCCTCTTACTTTCCCCTCGCCTCTTCTGGACCTCTTGTACTATTTTATTCTGTCCACAATTTTGTTTTTTGTCTAAGCAGTAAAAGTGTTGTTCTCCTCCATCTTTTTAGTTATCTATTTTGTCAAGCATATTATGGCCTTCACATGCAGACCCGCAGCGAAGCTTTGCCACCACAAGCCCGCCCACCATGCTTCCAGGCGCACTCTTCATTACCACCGGCTCCCCTTGCCAGGCGCCTGACGAACTATTCTCTAGTCCAACTGGCGCATGACCCTCTCTCTCGAACGACCGAGTTTGCACTCATCTATTCACTAGCATTCTCCATGCATTCCCATTTATTACCACTTCGCTTGCCTGATCTATAGTCATAACACTGTTTTTCCACACTTGTCCTGCACAGTCTCTCCATCTCAATGGAGGTCTTCCTACCCCTGTATCTCCCCTTGTATCTGACTCTCATATTATCTTTGTAAGCCTTTAATCTTCCATTCGTTCAACATCACCATACCAGCTCAGCACCTTTCTGTCCACTCTGGGCTATAAATGTTCCTGCTGCCCCACTCTTACGTTTTTCTCTTCATTCCTCAATATGTCTCTATGAGTCACTCCACACTTACTCTTCAAACAGCTTATCTCAATCACATCCACCTATCTTCTCTTCTATGCCTTCAGAGCCCATGTCTCAGCCCCATACATTACTGTTGGTACAACAATCCCTTGATACATTGCACTTTTAATTTTCATTCCGAGATTTGTCACTTTCCACATACTTCCCATTGCTCCGTAATCATTTCATCTATTTTAGATCCACTGCAGATGGAGACTGATTTTTCCGAAAAAGTTTGGTAATCAAGAAAGATAACAAAGATGTTCGCTACCACGCTGGTTTTCCTTTTCCTTGTGACACCTCGATTCCCAAGAGGAAGCTCCATTGCAGAAGTTCTACTATCAAAACATGACGAACCCACGCTCAGATGCTACCTAACAAATTTCATTCAAGGTGGAGAACATTGATAAAGACCTCTTCTTCCTCACAGCCTGTAAAGACTATGGCCAGATTCATAAGTTCATTAGGTTCAAAGTTCATAATCCTAAGTATTATCACACTCCCACTTACAAATCAGAGGCTTTTTCACCTTTTAGATATTTATATTAGGAAACAAAGGAATAAATTGTCGCTGAAAAAGGATTTGAATGAATATACAACTAGATTACGCTCCTTGGTTCTGTACTTTGATCATAAATGTCTCATTGCCATAATTGACAATGTTGATACTAATGGCCCTGTCGATATAGATAATGTAATTTTCAACCTCTACTCTAGATCCTTATCTGAGCGAGAGAAAGAAGTGTTATCTCTAGGTTTGGACTTTGCTCTCCCTCCCACTCGTATCCACTATGTAAAATTCGTTTTGCCCCCTGAACAATTAAGCTACTCTTTAAAGAACTGTAATATATACAAGCAAAATTGGACTTATGTATGGCACAATGTCTCAGCTCTAGCTAGACATTCGTGTAACCAATAGTATAAGCAGATTAATGACACTGACGATGGTAATAAGACATTCACACGGTTTTAAAGTCCCTTAAAGATGATTATATAGTGATTACACGTCCTGACAAAGGTAGATGATTAGTTATACTAGATAATGTAGATCACGATACAAAACTTAACCAAATTGTTACAGATACTTCTCACAAATGTCTCATTACATGACGCAACTAATAGTATTACTAATAACATTCCCTGCTCTACCCTCTCTTCATTTGACCTAAATTATCAATCATTTCATACCCTATTGCAAATCGCTGCCCATCAATCACTGTTCTCATACAATGACAAGTTGTTCACCCAACCCGATGGTGTGGCGATGGGGTCACCCTTGGGTCCCTCATACGCAAATGCCTTCCTTTGCCACCACGAGCAGATTTGGTTGAATAACTGTCCTCCAGATGTTAAACCCATATTCTACCGTAGGTACATGGACGATACCTTCTTGATTTTTAAGCACCCCACTCACATCGAACAGTTTCTGTTATACCTAAACTCACAACATCCCAGTATCAGTTTCACACATGAAGTAGAAGACAACCATAAACTCCCTTTCCTTGATACTCTTATCACCAATCATCATACTTATATTATCCACTAGTGTTTATCGTAAGGCCACTTGTACCAGTCTAGGTACAAATTTCTTAAGTTTCATATGTTTTAAACATAACACCAACAGTATCATGACTCTTCTTAACAGCGCATACGATTCATGTTCATCTTGGCTTTCGTTTCACTCTGAAACCTGTTTCCTTCTTAAAATTATTGCTAATAATTCATGAATTAATAAATATACTCAGGCACATACCCCATTGCTGGGGGTGGCCAACACGAGACAGAGCCCGTACAGCAACAACATTTAAAGTTCCTATTTTCAGGGTCCTGGACCACTTTCACGTTCCCTCGCCCCTTCCTCTGTCTCGCCGAGTAGGAGAAATATACTAGGGTAGGAGGATTCCTAGCGCCCCCATGACCCCCCACACCCATATGTTCAACATATATCAGAACCAATGTCATACCTCTAAGCTCTTCCCACCCACCCCAGTTCACATCGTACAAGGGAACACTAGATATTTTAAACTCCCATATGTATGGCCACTTAGCTATAACATTAGGAAATGGCCCTCCATAAAACTCTTCGCAACTGCTACACACATATAATTTCAAATTAATTTTTACTAATAATAACACTAGGAAATTTCCTTTAACCTACTTCTTCTCTTCCTACGAACCTGCATTTCAATGTGATTTACCAGTTCACCTGTTCTAGCTGTACTGCTAGATACGTGAGTTCCACCTCACGTTGGTTGCTTCACCGTATCCTGGAGCACCAAAGTAAATCCATTCGAACAGGCAGGTTGATTTCTAAGCCTTCCTCATCCGCGATCACTCTCACCAGATTGATCACCCTTTCTCTTCCACAGACTTCCCGATACTAACCACATGCCATTCACGCTATGACCTAATCACCTCAGAATCTATCTTTATAGATATATTAAATATATTAAAGCCCAGTCTGAACAACACGGCCACTGCGACACCGATTTTCACTCAGTAAATATCCTTCCAGTTTCTTTTCGTACGCTATTGCATACTCTCTCTATTATTTAAAGTTTGCTTATCGCTGTTCTCTTAATATATCGTGTTTTAATTAGTTTTAGCGCTTAACGTTTCATATTCATCTGAACCTTACCGTTTTATATTTCATATCCATAGGTAATTATTTATTTTGTTTCTAATGCAATCATTTCATTTATTTTAGATTCACTGAAGATGGAGACTGATTTCTCCGAAATGTTGGGTACCCAATACAGATAATATATATATATATATATATATATATATATATATATATATATATATATACCGGTATATATATATAAATATATATATATATATATATATGTATATATATAAAGAGAGAGAGGGAGAGAGAGAGATGCGGGTGTATGTGTCTAATTTTCAATTATCTTTCTTTTGGTAGGAGGGTAGCTAAGGGCGGATTCGAATCCCACAAGGATGTTATAGTATAATTTCATATGAAACTACTCTCAGTTCATAGCTATAATAATATACTGTCTTAGTTTTACATAATACCAAAAGGGTGAACATTGATAAGAACGTCATTAGTATTTAACAGGTCGCAACTGTATTCATCAAATTGCTGTATCAATGGAAGGTATACATACAATAGTGTCTGTATCGGTTAGATTCCAAGACGATTAATACAAAATATGTTCGTTAAATGTTTTGCATAACATAATATAATACAAGTGATAATGGGAGAATAGATTAAGTAATGAAAGTGATGAGAGAAAGAAAGAAGGAGGGGTATAGACAGTTTAGGTAATTACAAGACGGAAGAAAGGAGACAGAGGAGGACAGAGATAAGATTGAAGGGAATGAGGAGGGTGAATCCGGGAAGAGAGGCGAGGAAGTAATAAAGACTTTTCATAATTCTTGACTTGGCCCAAGACAATATATACCTGCCTAGCCCACTCTCTCTGACTGTCTTGCTTATCAGGCTCTCACTCCCTTGTTTTATTAATACTCCTCAACCTTTTTACCTGGGCCACCAAGTTTCTCAGAATGATCGCTGCAATAATTGATTGTGACCTCCCGGCAAAAAGAATACCAGTCAACAAGGCTTTGCTGTGACACTCGAAACTCAATAGAGACACGTTCATAAGTTCCTAAATTTCCACAAAAAATAGTAACAAACATTTAAAACAGTGAGGAAATCAAGTTTTACGTTTTCAAAGAACGTGTCTATCTTGGCTCCAACATCAAACCCACACGTACCAGGTCTCACATGTTTCCCGTTAGGTCGTTTGGTGACCTTATTGCAAGTAAATATATTTGTTTAGTTTACTTTTATGTCTGCGCCACAGCTGTTACACTTCACAGTACGTTTGACTAGATTATGTGCCACCAGGTACTCCCAAAGATCGTCCCTTTGTTGCAAATTGATATTAAGTTCAACTCAATTCTTAGAGCACCTACCATATTCAACAGCCATGTTCGTTTGAGTCATCCAAACATCAAACACCGTATGATAGCTTTAATGACTGCGTCAATTTATTGCACTAAATCATTTTGTGAGATAACTATACACTTACGATTAAGATAAGAGCCCTATCTTCTTCATAACAAATGCTGTAGTATATTGCACATAATTTAAGCTTGACAATTATGTTATCAAAAAGAGTGAATACATCAGATAAGATTGTAAGTGTGTGTTGTGTGTGTGTGTATGTTTAACCATTAAAGTGACCCACTGATAATGAAAGCGTAAAACCATGATAATGGTACCAACCAAGCCCATGCTCAAGACTGATATTACAACCTCCACTAATATAACAAGACAAATAAATACACAGCTCACTTCAAACACCACCTTTCTGGAGAACGGGGAGCTATGCAGGATGAATTCAAGGTTGGTAATGTCTTTGATACAAACACACACTAGGAAGTACTATCGTCTGAGCAAGTACTTGGTGTACAACTCTGTAATAAACCTACAACAGTGAACAAAGGTTTAGAGAAAACACTGATTCGATCTATGTGGCTTAATATATTGTTTAAACTATAAACATCGACGTGTTAGTATTGTTTAACAATGTTCACACCACAGTATGACTGGAGGTGATTACACTATTACTGTATAGACGAGTATCTGCATATGTTAAACCACAATACCGGTAGGCCTATACAGTACATTCACTTGTTACTTGTGACCTTTATAACTGATAAGTAAGTTGGTGGATAAAATAGAAACACAAAGTACACGTAATTTTGTTAAATGGTTGAAGCACCCTACATTTAATTTAACTTTTAACATTTATTTAACATCAACAGTATATTTAACCTTGGCAGTTTTTCACTGTTGGAGTAACATTTAACTGTAAACACCACCATGCACTCTTAAATGTTTAGTACAATTAAGTCAACTTAAACTTTACTATCACTATCAATAGACGACTTTATACAGCTTAGGGAGCACCTGGGGCAGGTATGTGTTAATCATGTTTGCTGTAAAACTCTCTATATGTAATTATGCTTCATATAATTATGAAGGTAAAGAAACAAATAATCCTAGACAAAACCTAAAGCATGAACCCATTCTGTTAGGTCAACAAGCTACATCTAAAGCACTAATAAACTATATGATATTGGCATCAAATAAGGTCATATCATATCTGTACCCTGTAACGCATACCCACAAGTGTATATTAATATCTTGTAAACGAGAAGCTTTACTTATATATACTGTATATATGTTAGTACGCATAATATTAACCAAAATACCGTCAATTAAGAGGTATGGGGTACGAATAACAATGATTTCAAGTATTAACAATTCACTCTTTCAAAGCTTAGGACAATTATTGACACTGAAATTGAACTATTTATATTTAGCCAAACATTTTAATACATTGCACAAATGACATACCGTATTTCACATTGCTTAACGGTTGAGCCTCTTAAAAAAGCTAATACATGATTTACCTCGAGTTAAATCTCACATAAAAGCTACTCTCATATTTTGGTTAATACGGTACATAAATATACTGCTCACACATATATACACACCTACATACACATGCACTACACATATATTCACAGATACACAAGCATGTTCCCATAATACACAATTATTCACACTAATTCATATACTGTACTGTACAATACGTACACAATAAGCCTTTACATTAGTATACATACATACATACTGTACAGGCACACCAATATGCACCTATGGATATATATCCGATAGTGATATTACTTTTCAATCATATTAACATATAATATTGTCACACATTCACACACATATTCACATCTACATACACCTGTACACATATAATCACTTGCATGCTTTCATACAGTTCAAAGACATAAGCATATGCTTACCTGTTCACTCAAGCATGTTTACACAATCACATACAGGTACATTAATATGCTCGCTTTCACATAAAGGTTTCTGTTGATACGCATTTACATATGTACCCATATATGCAATAAATGCAATACCTAAGCCATATACTGTGTCCAATGTCTCATTTTGTAATAATGTTGTATTCCTAACAAAGGTTTTAATAATCATGGTCACACAAGTCAATCAGCAGGAACTATTGCTATGATTATAAATGGGGCGTATTTTTCTCAAGAGTCGCTGACACCGATAATAGCATTCATACAAAACAAAGCTACAAGATGGATTTGACGCTGCCAACACCACACGCACAATACCCATTTGCAACAAAGGAGGATACCATGTCAATTTTATAGTATGGTGTTATATTCATTACATGTGTTGATATGGGGTAATGAACGTCGTGAGTGTATTGATATTCGACACAGGGAATTTGGCCGCGTCAAGTTAGTCCATTTTAACTTTCGGTATTTACATAACTTTGTCAAACTAAGATCTTGGTGACAGAGAGAGAGAGAGAGAGTGTATGTGAGAGAGAGAGAGAGACAGTGTGTGTGTGTGTTTGTAACTTGGATGACAATCATAGTAATTATGAAGCATACAGTACATACTGGACTTGTATGTTAAAACATAGACCTTTGGACAATTAGGAAAATAGTGATTGTATACATATAACATATAATTGAAATGTATAAACTATAGCCAATTATACGGACATCATTAAGGACTTTTGTTCAGTAGCTCTCTCTCTCTCTCTCTCTCTCTCTCTCTCTCTCTCTCTCTCTCTCTCTCTCTCTCTCTCTCTCTGTTTTCTTTTCTTTTTTTTTGCGGGGGGGATTGCTGATGCTGTATTCATTTTACATTAGAGGTATTTTATTGTTCTCATATGTATGTCTTTGGCAATCTACTGTTAATTTGAAGCAATAATTATTTGTCTAATGTCAGAAGAAAAAAACATGGATAAATGAACTGCCATTCGAAATGCATGTTCAAATCATAGATCTAGATCACTTTCATAACTCTTAGACCCTTGTGTGCCATACCCTCCCTCCATGTTTTGAACTTTGCCCCTGCTTCCTGTGCACTATCTGCGATAAGAACTAGGTCATCTACATATACCAACTCCCATGAGAGTCATGTTCTAAAGTCCCTTGACAGAGCCTCCAGGACCAAGGCAAATAGTATTTGGCTTATCACTAAACCTTGGGGAACTCCAACTTTCACTGGGAACACTTCGCTCAAAACCCTGTTCACTCTAACTGATGCCCATGGCCCCTCATACATTCTCATTATCACATGTACCAACCACTCTTCTACTCCCAGTGTTATCATGGCCCACTACATGACTTCATTTTTGCATCGGTCTTCTCCAGGTCTACACAACCTACTGTAGGTATAACTCCTTTTTTGTTTTCTCTGAGAACCTCTCTTGCAGTTGCATATGTACAGTATATATATATATATATATATATATATATATATATATATATATATATATATATATATATATACCGGTATATATATATATATCAACTATTCCTTAATCTTATTTGTACCCCGCTCAGTGACATATATGATAGCATATCCGTGTCAACACTTTTTCACCTCACTGGCTGTCACCAAGCTTACTGAAGTGAACGATGTAGGTTGTCGCTTCATAGGGGCACAAGTCATACACAATCGCTCATAATAATTATTATATAAATATTTTACGTATATATATATACCTGGCGTCATCTCATTGACAGGTTTAAGTTCATTATACCTCAACATATTAAATTAGTTGCTTATGATCCCATGTGTTTGTATTTGTATACATACAAAAATCTAGTTATTGTTGTTGTTGTTCCCTAAGCTGCCTGGCCGAACAGCCCCGAGTCCCTGAGAAAGGCCATGGCCACGATCGGGCTTTCCCACAGAGCTCTCATTGAGTGTAGATTGTATTGTTGGTGTAAGTGGTTGTGTGAAATGCAGTCTTCTATGATGTGTTTAATGGTATGGGGTGCTGTGTTACATCCCGGGCAGGCGTTGACAACGGAGTCATCCAGTCTCTTCTGAAAGCTCAGGAGAGCTGGATGGTGTCCGCATCTCAGCCTGGCCAGGTGGACTCTGTCCTCGCGAGGAAGGGAGGATTCGGAAGGATGGATTTCGGGAGGTCGTGCATGCAGCTGCGTGTTGTCTGTGAGTGAGTGGATGGATCGGTGAGAGATATGAGTATGGATGTGCTTTTGGAAATTGGTTCGGGGTGGGCAGGGAGGGAGAGAGGACAATAATTGTGTGTGATACCGTGTGCTGGGTGTTGTTTTGATATTTCTTGGTGTCTGTGGGTGTGTTGCCATGTAGTTTAGTGGGTGGTCTTTTCGTGGAGGCTGCTGCCAGGAATTGAGTGCCTCTCATGTCCAGATGGTCTTTGACTTTGAGGATTTTGGTTTCTTGATGTAGGTGATCTGTGGGTGAAGTAGCTGTGCAGCCTGTAATGATCTTCAGGGCTTTGTTTTGAATAGTCTGTAAGGTCTTATGATGTGTTTCAGCTAGGTTAGAAGCCCAGGCTGGGCTTGCGTATTCCATCACTGATCTTATGTATTGTTTATATACTGTGGTGGTAGTTTCTTTGTTGTGTCCAAATTTTGTGTGAGCAAGTGACCTGAGGGCGTTAAGTCTGGGTGTCAGTTTCTTTTTAATGTTTGTGGTGTGCTGTTTGAATGTCATATGAGTATCATATGTTACTCCTAGGATTTTGGGTGTGTGTGTATGTGTTAGGGGTGTGTTGTTTATGGTGAGTTGAGGGATGTATTCGTGTTCTCCTGTCCAACTTGTGAGCAGGGTTGCGGTGGATTTGGCTGGGGCTAGATTAAGTCTGTTTGTAGTGCACCAGCCATGTAGTGTGTTGAGATAGGGTTGAAGGAGATCTGTTGCTCTTTTTGGGTCATGGTGTGTGCATGTGAGTGTTATGTCATCTGCATAGGAGGCTAAGTTTATTTGGGGCGTATTGGGTGTAGTTATATCGTGCATGTACAGATTGAAGAGTACGGGCGATAGGACGGATCCTTGTGGGACTCCGTTTGGAAAGTTTCTGATTTTAGATGACTGACCGGCAAAAGATACGTGTGCACATCTGCCTGCTAGGAAGTTGGCCAGCCACCTTTTTGTGTTGTTGTGCATGTTTGTGTTGTAGATTTTGTTTGTTAGGTTGTGGCGGGGGATGGCATCGAAGGCTTTACTAATGTCGAGTGTGGCTAATAGTTATCTGTGTGGTGGTCTAGCTGAGTTGATGCCGTCGAAAGCTCTTTGTGTAAGGTCTGTGAGAAGAGTGTTTGTGGAGTGCAGTGGCCTAAAGCCATGTTGTGTTGGAGCTAGGGGTAGGTCAGGTGTAATTAGTTGTAATACTAGGCGTTCCATGACTGGAGGGGGAGCAAAGAAGTGTGATAGGGCGGTGCGAGGAGGGTAGCGTGGAGTCTTTGTTGGGTTTGGGGAATGTGATGATGATACCATGCTTCCAAATGTCTGGTATTGTGTTGTGTGAATAGCTGTAGTTTGATATGATAGTGAGTGCTTGTATGCCTTGTGGTCCCAGGTGTCTGAGATGTATGTTGCTTATGTTGTCTAGGCCACAGGCGGGTGAGTGCTTGAGATTGTTGATGATATGCTTTGTCTGGTGATTGGTGAAGGGTGTATAGTCAGGGTCTGTGGGGAATTGTCTCTTACGTCGGATGACACGTCGGTCGTCTTTGTGAGGTTTTAGGTGGCTGACATGTGAAAAGTGATTGATGAGAGTGTTTGCTTGTTGTTTATATGAAGGAGTAGAGTCTGTTGTTGTCATTGCATCATGTGATTGTGTTGTGTTGCTGTTGGAAAGTGTGATGCTGTTTAATGTTTTGTAGAGTTTTTTGGGGTTTGTTTTGTGATCAAGTGTTTGTAGGAAGTTACTCCAATTTAGTTTTTGTTGTTCTTGTATTTTGTTGTTAGTTTGGGTGTTGAGTACTTGAATTTGTTGTGTGATGTCTTGTGTGTGAGGTGCTGGGGAGTGTTTCAGTATGTCGCATTGTCTGATGAGGTTTTGAATTTCTGGTGTGAAGTTGGGGTTGTGTCTTTTTTCTGTTACCTCTTGGAATGTGTTTCTTGTCAGCGTTTTGGATAGTTTTATTGAGTATGTGTACAGCATTGTTGATGTTAGTGATTGGTGTACTGGTTAGAGTTGTGAAGTGTTGTTCTGTCTCATTTGTGAATGCTTCCCAGTTAGCTCTTTTATTATTGGTGTATGTGTGTTTGTGGCTAGCTGGGGTGAGTCTGGTTTTGGTGGTGATAATGATCGGGAGGTGGTCAGAGCCTAGGGTTCTGACCACCCTCCAGGATGTTGTGGGGGCGAGTTCTGGAGAGCAAAAGGTGATGTCTGGAGATGATGGGTTATAGAGGGCTTGGTGAGGAATATGGGTATGTTGATGGATATCGTTAAGGATGATGAGGTTATCGGTTTGGTTTTGTAGTACCAGCCCTCTGTCTGTGTCGGGGTTGTCGACAAACCAGGCCGACGTCTTGGCGTTGAAGTCACCACCCAGGATGATGTGTGGGGTGTGTGGGGTGTTTGTGATGTGTTGTAAGTGTGGTCTGTATTCATTTGGTACTGTAGGGGATGTTTGGGGAGGGATGTATGTGTTTATGATGGTTATGTTGGAGTTGTTGCCAGTGCGTATTTTAATTGACTGTATTTCTGTTGTGTTATCATTTGGGGGGAGGAGGGATTTGGTTTGTACACTGGTTACTATGTATGATATTTCTTTGTGTACCAGGGTGATGAGTCCACCGCCCCCGCCGACAGCCCGGTCCTGTCTAATGGTGGTGAAATTATGAATTGTGGGTGTTTTTTGTGTTGTGCGGAGTTTTGTTTCTTGTAATCTAGTTATGCATCTCTCCTATAACAGAAGACTGGGTTATGGACATTAGTCATTGCCAAATACATTAATAACAGCTTCAATAATAATTTCAAGCATTGGAAACTAACGTAAAGAGGAGAATACAAGGAACAGACGGCAACGACAAACAATAACAAAGCAGCTTGAGAAAAACAATTCAAGTGGCTAAAGATAATTTATCTATGAGTGTCAAAATAGTGAGAAATTCCAATGATGTATACTCATCAGATGCAGCAGACTGATCCATGAAGTGCCTAATTCTTGAAATGTGAGCATATGAGTGTGTGGATGTGCATGAACACAATGAACATGGATGAATATTGAATAGGAATACTGGTACGATATATACTGTGCAGATGACGCAAGATGGGGATATATTGTTACAGTATATTGAGACAATGGCAGCTAATGGATGAAGCACAGTAAGGGAATGATATGAATAAGTGTGTGTGTGTGTGTGAGAGATATAGAGAGAGAGAGAGAGAGAGAGAGAGAGAAAGAGAGAAGGGGGGGGGGGGGGAGTGAATTAGTGTGTGTGCGTGTGTGCGGTACGACCTCCCCTGATGTTCAAAGACTCTGTGCTGTAGTGACCGTATAGTGGAACACTCATATCGAACATTACAATTCGAACAAGTGTACTGATATACAACACAGGATCTAAGAAGACACGGTAAGGCGTAACACACTTCCAATATTAATATTATTCTTAAAGATTAACCTAAAGTTAATGTGAGAGAATGATTCCTTTAAAATGCAATGAGTTATGTTCGAATTGTATTTGTGCAATTGTGTTTAATGTGAACACAATTATATAATTGTGTTTATACTGTATATAAGCATAGCTGATTGAGGGTACTAGTAGTCGTCGTGTCCTAGGCTGCCTGGCCGAACAGCCCCGTCTGACTGAGGGTAATAATCTGTATGCTGGTACTTGTGTATGCAATGAATAGTAATGTTTAAATTCTAAAGACCTATTAACATTAACCGGATGAGTTACCCAGTAACAACTAAACTAGTATTATAGATCAATTTAGCATAAGTTAACTTACGTTAATAATTTATGCAGGGCTGGTTTAACTATCTCTGGTTGATTAAACACTGGAGGTTTACTGGTTGACAATGAATATTATCTACTGGTTGAGTAATCCGGAAAACGTTACTACCATGTAGTAATGGTGGCCATGTGGTAATGGTGACCATGGTGGCCGCAATAACATGGTTATAATCTTAAATGCAAATAGATAATTCGAATTAGAGTGATTGGTCCTTATGTTCCCCTTGATCATTACTATTCTGGCAAACTATAGACGATTATAGTCAGATTAGACAGGATTTGTTTTAGACAAAAACAGATAAGTTTTAGATATCCCTCCTAAGCTTAACAATATCATCCAGTGTTAGCCAAAACTAAATACAAAGGAGTACAAAGGAGTACAAAGGAAGTCAAGCAACAACAGATCTAGTGACCCTTCTAGGTTGCTTGTCCTCCACTGAGGATCAAGTGTCCAAACAGTGGTTTAGAGTGGGTAAGGGAACATTGGAAAGGGAATTACTGCCCTGGAACTAATGTCCGTGGCAGGATTAGGAAGTTAGTAGGGGACAGATGGGTTAGTAACTGAATGGGTGATAAAATAAAGTTATTAATTTACAAACGCAGTCAGTCGCGGGTTTGATGCGAGATATTTGTCTAGCGGAGTTTAAATGAATCAACGGTGATGCAGTCTATAACGTTTCGGGGAAGCCCATTCCACAAGTTGACAACTCGATTGAAGAAGAAATTCTTAGATTCGTGTGAGTTAAAAGATTTACCAATAATTTTGCAACCGTTTCCCCGCGTGTAATTAGATTGGTCGATAGTGAAGTACTTACTAGAGTTCATATTGTCGATGCCTTTGATGATTTTGAACACTTGAATTAAGTCACCTCTTAATCTGCGCTGGGTTAAAGGAAATAGATTTAATTCTCTAAGACGCTCTTCGTATGGTTTGTTCTTTAGGCTAGGTATCATTTTGGTAACTCTACGTTGAACGTTGAACTCGTTCTACCTTGTTTATATCTTTTTGGTAATAAGGGCACCAGGATTGAACGCAGTATTCCAGAAGAGGGCGGACTAAGGAATTGTAAAGGGTTAGGATAACTTCTTTGGATTTATGCTCAAATGACCTGCCTATAAATACCAATGACACTATTGTACTGACAGTGATAATGAACCTGCATCCCTCACCCCCAGATCCAAGAACCGTATAATTAGGACAGGCAGCTTGGCAACAAACCTCATATAACTCAAAACTAAATATCAATGACACTATTGTACTGACAGTGATAATGAACCTGCATCCCTCACCCCCAGATCCAAGAACCGTATAATTAGGACAGGCAGCTTGGCAACAAACCTCATATAACTCAAAACTAAATATCAATGACACTATTGTACTGACAGTGATAATGAACCCGCATCCCTCACCCCAAGCTCCAAGAACCGTATAATTAGGACAGACAGCTTGGCTACACTCCTCATATAACTCAAAACGGACTACAATAATTTGACTCAAATGTCTGCCATTAGAGAAAAGTCAACGTAGTGACATTTACCGTTCACTTATTGTAGCTCATTTTTAGTTACAAAAGATCAATGACAAAGATGTCTGGCCTGTTATTCATAGTAAATCGTGTTTAAGAAACATAAACAACTTAATTATAGAAAGAAAACAACATTAATAGGGGAAGCAAGTGCAAAACACACACAGTGACAGAACACATAATCTTTGAATTCTACAACATTTTATAAAATATAATATAATCTAAAAAACATTGTTGTGAACCATAAAAGCAGCCTGTTATTGCGGAGCCTTTGCCGGCCAGAGTGGCACACAGTTGTACAGTACAGTCGGCAGACACAATTATATACTCACCCATTTTAATTTGCATTCAAGACTCTCTATACACAATATACGTACGAAATAGTGACAGGAATCAACGTGACTGATGACAAAATCCTTCCCTCATTAACTTTGGAGCCGTAAGAACAAAAGTATTTAATGATTATGGCACGTCGTTAATACCAGTGGCAATGACTACTCTCTGTGACCGACATAATTGGATAGTAGGTAGTACATATAGACGATTGGTGTATAGATCAAACACTGCTAAAACACATTAATTATATTAACACAATACCAGAAACAAAAAGATTGGTGTATAGATCAAACACTGCTAAAACACATTAATTATATTAACACAATACCAGAAACAAAAAGCAGACCATCCACTCACCCACACGTATACAGTAGAATAAAAACACTTACACAGACACAATAAAGGACAAAATACACGTTCACATAAGATATAACCTGGCACACATCATAACACCCACACACACAGATAGATGATAAATTGGTGTAGATTTAGTATCAATATAATCAGAGCCAGGTAAATATTGTGAAGACGAAAGGGTAAGAGAGAAGTGGAGGGAGGGGTAGGTTAAGATATTCGTCGGTAGCGATAGAGGTCATGAATGAATTCGTGGCAGATAGAGAAACAAGGTGGATTTATGGTATGGAAAGGGCAATAATGTTTTTGTTTGGCTCCAGTTCCTCCTCTTCCAATACATTCACTATCGCTGGGAACCTTAATTACCACAAAGTATGATCCCATAGGAAACATAACAAATACCCACCGAGTCAAGGCTCTTCTTTACGTCTACAGTAGGTGAACAGAACCATCGAGAGTGACGAGATTACAGTCTAGAGGAGTGGTGCACGGGAGTGAGTTGTTACAAATGATTACACAGGACAATATACAACAGCCGATCAACTGTTCCTATGGTGGTTGCTGATGGGTAAAGATTGAGTGAGGAAGGACTAACACATAAATCAACTATAAGGATATATCTCCCAGGTTGGGCAGGTTTAGATAATGAGAGTGAAATAGAGATTCTGCTTGTAAACATTGTAGTTTAAAGTGAATTACTGAGGCACGAGTGCAGTCAGTCAGGCATTAGATTCGGAATATTAATGTATGTGATATTCAAATGCATAGACTAGTCAACTTTATGCCATACTTTGCCAAGTTCGTCTCACAAACATATGTTATACCTTATGTAATTGCAAGGCATTTCCAATGAATTTCATGATAATTACTTCTAATATAAATTTAATATCTATTATTCACTGAATGAGCTAGAATATATAATACCTTGGCCTTTGATATTATCAAGTCCTTGAATTACGTTTGCTCATAGTTTGTGCTTCCCCAAGATAAATGTGTTCAAATATTTTGGGCTTTCCTGTTTGTGGTCAACATTACAAAAATATTTATGATAAATTGTATAAATCATATCAGCTGCTTGGGTATCATCGTAAATGTTAGAGATTTCATGAAAACAACCCTTGATTTTGAATTTGTCACTCTTTCAACTCTGTGGGTGGCACTCGTCACAGGCAGTTCTGCCTTATGCCTCCCTCAGTCACATAGAAAAAACAAAACAACAGTTCGTAATGTATTAGCATTTGGTTTCTTAACCATTTCGTGAGATCTAATAAGATTATCATATTGAAAAAAATTTGATCTAAAGTTTATTGTGGAGCAGTATGAAGTGGTGGAGCAGGGGAATATGGTTGAGAGACTATGGCGCCGTGGGTGATGGAGGAGGAAGAGATAGTGGAAAGAGAAGTATGAAGGATGGAGGAGGAGGAGGACCATCAAATTCCTGTTACGAGGAAATTCAACTGGGTATCGACGACGAAGGGAAACAGAAAGAGGTAGAGGAATAGAAGAGAAGTTGGCAAACAATTAGAAAAGGTGGATGAAAAGCGAGAAAAGAAGATGGAAAACAGTGACAATAGAATAAAGAGATTACGTGGAAACAATTAGGATAAATGAGGACGGAGTACATAGAGAGGGAAGAGAAGAAATACAATGGTCTTGCAGCCATAGCAGTTCTCCAAGGAGGTGGGGTCACTTTATTAAAGAAGACAGGGCCATAGTCGGGAGAAGAGGAAGGTGAAGAAGAGAAGAAAGGAACGGGAAGTAAAGATAATATAAAAGATGAATACAACTAAATAGATGAGAGATGGTTGTTGGAGGAGTAAAAGAGTTTTAGCGAGGGGAGATGTTAACTGGTTCAAAGGGAAAAGCGGCTAGTTTCGAGGAGAAAATATAGACAAAAAGAAAGAATATAAGAAAGGGGTGGGGAGAGCGAGGAGTAGAGGAAAAAGGAAGAGGAAGAACAAATAGATGATGAACAGGATAAGAAAAATGTTGTATCAAGAGATGACAAAAGAAGGAGGAAGAGGAACAAAAATGAAAAAGAGAAGACATATAGGAGCAAAATTAAGATAAAACTTTATGAGAAAAGATGTATATTGGAGACAATGAAGCAGAAGGAGGAATCAGAAGAGACCTAAGGAAACAAAGGAAATACATACGAATGATAGTCGATGTTGAACAAGGAATTACTGACAAGAAGAGACTGACACTTTTATTGTAAAAGTTAATATAGGTATGGTAGAGAGGGATATTTAACACAAACACAGGATACTAACAAGTTTTCGGTGATAGTTACAAAAGTGTACAATCTTCTGATCTAACTACTGTTTTCTGTCTGCTCTAACTTGGATGGACCATATTATCAGTCTTGCCAAGGCAACCTCCCAGAAGCTGCGTGGGCTCAACCGCCTCAAGGGATTTTTTACCCCTTCACAGCTTCTTGCTCTCTACAGGGGCACAGTGCGTCCTTGTATTGAGTATTGTTCACATGTGTGGGGAGGATCCTCTCACACCGCACTCCTAGACAAAGTAGAAAGGAAGGTCTTTCGTATTAGCTCCCGTCCACTCACTAACTCTCTGCATTCTCTCTTTCTTCGCCGCAATGTTGCATCTCTCTCGCTATTCTATCGCTACTACAATAATCAGTGTTCCCCAGAGCTTCCCCAGTGCATACCACCTCCTTCCTCTACGTAGGGTACGTGGTACAAGTCTTGCAACACAATCTCACCCTTACTCTGTGCAACTCTATAACCCAAGAGTAAAACGTTTCTCTCAGTCTTTCTTCTATTCAACAGCTGAGCTCTGTAACTCTCTTCCAGAATTAGTCTTTTCCTCTTCCTATGACTTAAATTGCTTCAAACTCCATGTGTCCAGGCATTTTGGATCGAACGTCCCTTGATATTGGCCCTGTCACTCTCTCAACTCTGGGGGAGGCACTAGCTACAGGCAGTTCTACCTTTTGTCTGCCTCACTCACATAAAAAAAAAAAAAAAAAAAAAAAAATATATATATATATTGGAAGAATGGGTGATATGGACACATCCCAGAGAGATGTCGATGTTTGGAAGGCCTCTCACCCAAGCTTCAGACCACGGTCTAGCCAATCAGACATAATTGATAATAGTACACAAACTCCCAAACTTCCAACATTGAGGATAAATGTGCTCATGCAATCTCCGGACTCAATTATTTTGAATTCATTGGTGAATAATGTGGCTATTAGTGTTTTAATTGATACATGATCGCCAGTGAACCTCATGCCAAGATAATGGAGTCATACTTGATGTAGTATACGTTTAATGCCGCCACCATCCTCTGTACTTTGAGGGAATATATTTATTAAATGAATATAGTATATATCAGTCCTTAAAGATTATAACAGAAAGGAAACTGAACCTGAAATAAATTTGACTTCGAATGTATTAAATACAATCTTAGAACTATATATTTTGTGCTATAATATAAATCAATCCAAGTATAAGTGTTAATGATATGCTTCGGCCGGCAACGGGGTCTCGTATTAACCCGTACAGCCCCAGCGACGCGCCTGGCGCGTCGGCGATGTATGTAACGCACAGCCCCAGAGATGCGCCTGACGCGTCACCCTAATTGCGCCGACCGTAACCTCAGGTGTAGCCACTCAAGAGGGCTCAGATTTGTATGGGAACTGTGTACGTATCCCACGCAACCGTGCCGATGGTTGAAAACTCTAAAAGTTCATGTGCGTGCGCGTGAGCGCGCAATAACCTGTTTTTTGGGGATAATTGCCTTCAATTTTTTACTCTTGTAAAATAGGTTTTCGGGGGCTCTGTAGGACCATTCTTTAAGCTTTTTGAGCGTTTTTTCGTGGTTTTTCCTTCATTCCTAACCCATTCGCTATTGTTTCTGGAATAAAACCATTTTTTGAAAACCGGCCGGGTTCTGATGAACAAACATTACAAAACTAGCCGGGGCTGGACGGGTTAATACAAATGTATGATGCCCCTTATCTGACTGCCACATACTATTATCCACGTATTTTATAAGCTCTGGTTACACCCCGATAGTGACGTAAATCCAATCATCAGGTACCTTACAGAAATCTTAACTAATACTTGATATAGTTTGAAAAAAGGGGTGGTCAGATGATACCTGCACACTTGGAGTTTGAAATAACCTCTGGTATTTCTCTTCATACAATAGGGAAAATACAATAGAAGAATATAATGACATGTTAACTGTCATAGGAATATAAGGATAGGAATATAAGTAGAATGGATATATATATATTGAGTAATTCATGCAAATATGTAAGTATGATATACATTGGTTAAGAAAACAATGGGACTAGATATATACCGTATATAACACTGTTATAATTATGTTCACACATTATATATATATATATATATATATATATATATATATATATATATATATATATATATATATATATATATATATAATATATATATATATACAGGTATATATTATATATATATATATATATATATATATATATATATATATATATATATATACCGGTATATATATATACAGTATATATATATATATACATAAATATATATATATATATATATATATATATATATATACATATATATATATATATATATATATATATATATATATATATATATATGTATTTATTCTATATAATTATTATGTACCTATAATTCAAGCAATGTTTATGCTGATAGCAATTTCACCAATATTAAACATACGACAGTGGCGGCGCGCTTCTCCTGGAGAATCCTGTAATTCTTGGGTCGGTTAAAATATCCAAATGCTTCTTGGCATAGTAAAGACAGTATTTTGGGCGAACCACTCGCCCAATTCCGCTTCTATGTTGTCAGGCAGGGCGTGATGGTGATAGCGATTGGTCTCCTGCTGGCTGACGGGAACGATACTCATCTGTGTATCGTTATCTGCTGACGAATGGTGGGAGGCAACCGACTGCTGGTCCGAGTCGTCATAGCCTCCTACCTCTTCACTTTCATGAATTATGAAGGGGTTCGGCTTCTTCACCCGTTCATCCTCCTCCTGATGGCGGCTAGTGCTAGCCTTTGGCTCCATCGCGGTGCCCTTTCCCTTCACAGAGGAACCTAGCTTGGGACGCATGGTGAATTGTTGGTGGCGGTACTTCAACCTCTGCAGTTGTCTTTGAGCGAGTTGTGGGCAGAAATCTAATTTTGGAGAGGTAATTATGTGAGTAAGATAATTCGATTTTGAATACTAAACGACAACCCCAGGATCTGAAAGGGTTAAGGGTCGCTCTACTGGTGATCTGTTTTTATATCTTACTAACTCTTGGTCATCCTCCTTTGGGTTGAGACCTTTTCTATTGTGCTAAACATATCGAAGGCCTTCGATTGAGTCTGTCACAAATGTTTAATTTCTAAAAAAGCCTCCTTCAGTTTATATCCCTCCATCTGTGCCTTTGTCTCTAATTTCCTGTCCGGCCATTCTATAGCTACGGTTGTGGATGGCCATCGCTCACTTCCTCATCCTATCAACTCCAATATTCCTCAGGGTTCTGTTCTATCTCCCTTTCTCCTTCTAATTTTCATAAATGATCTTCTCATCTGTACCTCCAGTCCCATCCATGCATACGCAGACGACTCTACCCTACACTACTCAATTAGTTGTCCAGAACGCCCCAACAAGCAATCCCTCAAAACAAACGAAATGAAGCCATACAACACTTATCTTCTGATCTAACTACTATTTCCAATTGGTGCAGAGAGAACCTTGTTGCCTTTAATGCTTCCAAAACACATTTTCTCCATCTTACTACCCTTCTTGAACTCCCAGAGGACTATCTCTTATAGGCTACTCCAACAATACAAAAATCAATCCTTCATCTTCTCTCAGTATTCTCATTTTCTCTTATTCTTCTGCTCTCTCATGGAAATACCATATTACCAGTCTTGCTAAGGCAGCCTCCCAGAAGCTGGGTGTGCTCAACCACCTCAACCACCCCTGCACAGCTTCCTTGTATTGAGTTCTGTTCACAAGTGTGGGGAGGATCCTCTCACACTGCACTCCTAGACAAAGTAGAAAAGAAAGCCTTCCGTATCATTAACGCCCGTCCACTCACCAACTCTCTGCAATCTCTCTCTCTTCGCCGCAATGTTGCATCTCTCTCTCGTTATTCTATCGCTATTACAATAATTAGTGTTCCTCAGAGCTCTCCCAGTGTATACCACCTCCTCTACGTTGGTCATACAACACAATCCCAGCCCTACTCTGTGCAACTCTCCAACTCAAGAGTGAAACGATATTTCCAATCTTTCTTCTATTCAACAGCTGAACTCTGGAACTCTCTCCTTGAATCCATCTTTCCCTCATCCTATGACTTAAATTGCTTCAAACTCCGTGTGTCCAGACATTTTGGCTCGAATCTTCCTTGATTTTAGCCCAGTTACTCTTTCAACTCTGGGGGAGACTTGTTAGTTTTGCCTTTTTTCTCCCTCATCCACATAGACAAGAAATAACTTAATTAACGTCTATGGTTGGTGATATTAATCAACTTAATCTAGCCTAACCTAACATATCATAACATAAACTACATTATTTTATCCTATGCCTATGCAAATACATTTAGTTATATTCACTAAATTGGATTGGTGCTGTTTCTTCACATTAAGTAAGTAGTGGTGGTGTTTGTCAACAGGATAATTTTACACTACATTTCAAAACATTACGACAAGTACATGTTTTGTCGGGCTATAAATTTACAGCTCGTGCTATAGTCTTTACTAAAATCCAGATCTGGACTTATAGACCGTAAATAACTCAACAGGGTCAAATCTAACACGTTCTTAATCTCACAAATAGGTATTCAATTAGGTACTACAGAACTCAATAACAACAAACATAACAATTATGCACAAGTTTATTCAAAGATATAAATATACCTGAAACTCAGAATGCAGCTTTACCTGGATAATTATTGGAACTATCAGGCATGGAATACACTGCATATAAATAATAGATCATGAATGGGGAGTAATTGCTCTTCAACTGTGGTTATAAACAAGGTAAATAATGTGCAACTAAATAATACACTTGACTTATAGAATCAACCCTTATTAATAATAATGATGTGAGTTGAGTGTCTTCCGTGAATAAATCAACAGTGAAAGAACTAAAACACAATCTCAAACAAGAGAATCTGGGTGAATTGAGAGGATAAATAAGCACACAGGTAGGGAGGTGAGTCACACGGTAGGTAGGGGCGAGCTAGCCAGGTAGTCGCGTTTACTGAGGTGACCTTCTCATTAACTAAGGGGGGTCAGGTCATATATTTGTACTGCAGGGGGTGGAAATTTAGTTTTGAATTAGTGCAACTATGAATTTAGTTTCAATGATATTATTATGAAATTGGTGGCAGAATATTCAGTAATTATTTGCACAATTATTTCACAAGGAAACTCAAATTATGTAATTTATGATGGGAATCTTATATTCACTTCAAACGATCGTATGTAATAATAACGAAACGAGTCGAGGAATTCAGATGTAAATTTAATATACAATTATGATTAGACTATATAAGAATATATATTAATTGTACTTAAGAACAGATTATAATTGACTAAACAACCTTAGACAATGAATGGAAACACTGATAAAATGAAAGTGTAAATGATAATTAATACAACATTAATTATGAATAGGAAATAGTGCACACGACGAAGTTGTGCTAAGGAAATACTCAAGATAGTATAACCAAGATAGCTGAACAAGTTAACAGAGTTTTAAGAGAAATATACACCGTAACACGGGGTGTATAGAATATGATGAACAATTAAGTAACAGAAACAATGCTTGAATTCCTAAGGACGAAGAATCAAAATTACTGACATCAGTAATCAAATGAACGTAAATACTAATTCATAAAATAATTACAGTGGTAGTTAATTAAGAGAGTAAAAATTGGGGGGGCTCGGGAAGTAAATGTGTTGGTAGAATATCAATACTTCTTAAACGAGGAGTCTGACGTAAATTAATTCTGAAAATGGACGTAGGTTCTAGGTAATCACTGATGGATTAAGAAGGGGAATTATAACACGAAATACATTTCGACCTCAACTTGCAAAATACACAACATAATACATATATTAGGAAAATCTGTGAGTGTGTGGCAACGTGAATAAATTAACACAATTATATAACGTATGCGTAGGACGTTCTAAAGAAGATAAATTCATTATGAGAACTAGGTCTTGAACACAGACCTTAACTAAGTCTTTATATAAGAATTCAGAAGGATTAACACAGTACGCAGTTATAGATCTTGGGCACAGATCTCAGAATTAATTAACAAAACACGATTCACATATTTTAACCTATACCTCGACAACAATAACACAAAATAAGATACACAGGGACACTTAGGGTAGAGTTGGAGGGCAGAGAGAATAGGAGTCTGGCTGACGTGGATCGTAGGTTCTTGGAGCAGCACGTCAGGGGTAGAGGGCGCCACTCGAGCAGGACTTCAGGTTCCAGGCTTCAGGAATGTGGGGCGTCACTCAAGCAGGACTTCAGACGAGCACACTCTCCGGGCAGGGTAGGGCCAGGCTAGTACAAGCCACTACTGTGATTCGCTACTCTGCTCCTTATTCAGGTTTAGGGTAGTACCGCAGTTGAGGTTTGCATACTTTTCCACAATTTATTTGAGAAAATGTGCGTCTTTTTCCTTGACTCTCGTTTACAGGGTTTCAAACTCAGAAGGATATGGGGAAATGGTTGTGATGAAGTTGTGAGGTAATTGCTTATCGTAGGCATACATAGTGGCTGTTTACATTGGTACATAATTATATACTAGGTAGTTTATTAATTACTTAAGTGCTAGTTATTTAGTCTAATAATAGAGAAATGGGATGTGTACGGAATCGTCCATGAGCTAAACTCCGAGACAAACATTGTTATAGCTCGCCTAATAGTTGTTCTTGGTAGAGGTTTATTATATCTCCCGGTCCATCATCAGGTGTCCTCCTGTCTACATCCATTTGTATCTGTAGACTTCGGGCCGTTGATGTTTTATTTGCATAAATATATCTTCACTATAAGCAAGATCCGGTGGCTGAGGAAATGCTGTGCTGTGGTTGGCTGTTGTGAGGGGGGGGGAAGCAGGCCGTTGATTGGTGGGGAGAATTTCCCATTCTCGAGGCTGGTGGTTGTTGTCGTAGAACACGGGGAAGCAGGGGTCGCTCTTGTATTTGTCCAGGGATCAGAGCATGGGAAAACTGGGGTGGCTCTTCTATTTTTCTTCTTTTGCTTTCGTTCTCCAGTCTTCCTCGGTTCTGTTAGTTGCAGACTGGCTATTCTGCAGCTATTCTCGGTTGGGCTGGTCTTGAGACCCGTCATTTCACCACTGTGTTCATAGAAAAAGTTGCGACCTCGCGATTTAAGAATATAAGAACGGGTGGTGGGTGAATTTTTAACGGGTGTTAAACTCTGGAGGGTGAGGAGCCATAGTGTCGTAGGGACATCCGCCTTGTAGTGGGTGTCCATGGCGATGTTTATTTGCCAGTCTTCTTCAGCTTGTTTAGCATGTGGATCAACTGACTTGATGATTTGGTGATTGTAGGGACAGTGTTTTTGAGGAAGGTGACACTGTTTATCTTCATGGATGGCTGTTCTGCTGTAGAAGGCGGTGTCGCAGGGGAGGTGGTTGGAGCTAGTCTTCTTGTGGTCGCTGGTGAAGGGGTAGTGAGGAGAGCTGGGGTGGCCATTCTAGATAGAGTTGACCTCGCACTAACAGGTGTGGAGTGTAGCTGGCAAGGTAGGTGGAGGGTCGTCCCGCCGGATGTAGGTAGGGCTGAACGTAGGTGCCCATCGTTGAGGGGGCATCACATGACGACCAGATCTTGTACATGTGGGGTTAGACCAAGTAAGGATTAGAGAGGGTTTAGGGACACGTGGGAATGGGGAGGGGGAGGAAGTTGAGCTGGATGATAGAGGTGGCCTATTTACTTTGTTGAGAGTTGGCCGAATTAGAGGAGAAGGATGTGTGCTACTAGAAGGTAGAGGACTTCTTGTGTTTAATAGAGGGAGAGGGCGTGCAACAGGTCTAGTTGGCAGATAAGAGGTAGAAGGAGCTGGAGATTTGAGTTTGGAAGCATAAGATTTTGGATGAGGGAGGCGTGAGGTAAGAGGGACAGGTAACGGATGCGGAAGTGAAGAGGTGGGTTGGGGAGAGGAAGTGATAGGTGAAGGCACAAGATTGGGAATATTAGTGATTATAGGGGTGGTAGGTTGAGTGTTAGAAGATTGCACAGAAGTAGGTAAACTGATAGAAGGGGAAGCTTGGACAGGAAGAGAGGGAGGGGGGCGATAAGCCTGGGAGGGTAAAGTGGGAGGAGCAGAGACAGTGCGTGTGGGTATAGCAGGAATGGGTGTGTAAATATTAGGTGGTTGACGTGGTAGTGGTAGAGGTAAGGGTGTATGAGGTAGTATGTTTTGATCAAGAGGGGGTCTTTGTCGGCATGTAGGTGTGACAGGTAGAGGAAGTTCAGGGGTGGTAGGCTCTGTGGATCCTAAATTGTGGTTATCAGTTGCAGGCAAAATGTCATTCTGAATGGGGTCAGCAAGCATACTATATTCTAATTAATAGGCTGGAATCTATGTACATGCCTGTTACGATATGTGCGCGACTCACCAAAATAGTTGACGGTAACCTGGTAACAGTTGGGTACAGCTAGTATTTCAAATGGCCCTTTAAATCTGGGTTTGAGCTTGGATGGAACTGGTAAGTGTGCATTTGTGCAACCATGACTAAATCGCCAACACAGTGAGGCCTGGCTTTAGGTGTTTTGTCAGTTTGAAGGTCTTGGACATACTGTATATGTCTTAGCTGATTTTTTAGGTGAACTAGAGATTGGTCGAAATTGGAGGAGGGCTCATACGGGGCAGCTAGATGACGTAGGGGAACGAGTAACGGTGCTACTCCAAATACTCGCTCATGGGGGGATATGCCGTCTTCTCGAGGGCAAGTGTTGATTCCCCATTGCACAATATTGACTTGGCTGGACCAATCTTTGGAGTCCATTTGATGCAACCGGGTTCTAATCTGGTTAGCAATGGTTCTGTGACTTCTCTCGCATATGGAATTGCCTTGTGGCCAGTAAGGTGAGGAGTGGCTGATCTTAAATCCACACATTAGAGATAGTTGAGACCATATATGTCTGGTGAATTCAGGGTCATTATCAGAATGGATTGCTTCAGGGAGGCCAAAATAGGGGAAGACATGTTAAATGAGGGCCTCAGCCACTGCAATGGCTGAGTGTTCTTTTGCGGGACAGGCAATGACATATTTGGAGTATGTGTCCACAAAAGTAATAATGTATCTGAAACCATGACTATTGTCCATTGGTCCCATTACGTCCACTGCAAGTAATTGCCACGGTTTGGAGGCAGCTAACTTTCCAGAAGGACCAGCTGTGCAGGTTCGATCCTTGCCCAATGCACATGCTTTGCAGGACTCTGTGATGCGCTTGGCAGTGACATAAGGTCATGGTGTCCAATATACTTGTTGATAGGTGGAGATGAGCTTCCTTTGTGCTAGGTGGATGCTATTATCTATGTGAATTGATTGCATAGTGGATAAGACTGCTTGAGGAGTGATCACAATTGTATCTTCCAAGGTGAATAGATTGTCACCCCCGCCTGGTTAATTGATTGAAAACTTTCCTGGGCATCCAATCAGGTTTTTATTGTTGTTGGTATTGTTGTAGAAGTTCTTGCTGGCTGTTGTCCAACGAGCCTTGATGATGGATTGCAAGAATGGTATGGGTGGGTTCGTCTTGTTGAGAGGTTGAATTTGTAGATGGTATGGGTAGACGAGAGAGTGCATCGGCATTTGTATGTAATTTTCCTGGGCGATACACGATCTCCATATCGAATTCTTCCAGTGATTCCCTCCATCTGACAGTCATAGCGTTTTTCGTGTCAGATTTTCTCAACCATTGAAGGGTGTATTGGTAGGTGATGACAGTGACCTTGACTCCTGCCAGGTAGGCTTTAATATGTTGTAACGCCCAAACCATGCCGAAACATTCTCGCTTAGTCACAGGGTAATTTATCTCAGCCGGGTTTAGGGTGCGGCTTGCACATGCAATGATGTGTTCTTTGCCGTCTCTGGTCTGACCTAGAATGGCCCCGATTCCAAACTGTGAGACGTCTGTGTACAAGCGGAATGGTTGAGTGTAGTCCGGAAATGAGACTACTGGAGAGGCAACTAATTTGCTTTTGAGGTCATTAAAAGCATGTAGTCTTAGGTCAGCCCATAGGAAGGGTTCTCCTTTTTTTGTGAGGTCATGAAGGGGGTTGGCAATGGTGGCAAAATTCTTCACAAAACGCCTGTAGTACGAAGCTAGGCCCAGGAAGGCACGTACTCCTTTAACGTTAGTGGGAGGGGTGATCTTACTGATTGCCTCAAGTTTGCAAGGGTCGGGTGCAATTCCTTCTTGAGAAACAATGTGTCGAAGAAATTTACTCTGTTCTCGGCTAGAGTACACTTAGAGGGTTTAAGCTTGATGTTGGCATTTCGTATTCTTTGAAAGACTTGCTTTAGACGTTGCAGGTGTTCTGCCCAAGTTCTGCCAATCACAATGATATCATCCAGATATGGAAGGCAAGTTTCCCAAGTTAAACCTTGTAGGACTGACTCCATCAATCTGGAAAATGTGGCTGGTCCATTGCATAGTCCGAATGGTAATACGGTAAATTTGTATAGTCTTCCTTGGCTGATGGAAAATGCAGTTTTCTGTTGGTGTTCAGGTAAAACGGGGACTTGCCAGTATCCAGCTTGTAAGTCCAGTGTGGTGAACCACTTGGCACCAAGCAATGAGTCGAGAGAGTCATCAATCCGGGGAAGGGGTGTGGCATCCATGATGGTGACGTCATTGAGTTGTCTATAGTCTATGCAAAATCTTGTGGACCCGTCTTTTTTGCGGACTAGTACCACCGGAGAAGACCAAGGGCTGGTTGAGGTTTTGACAACTCGTGTTGTAAGCATCTCTTGGACTTGTCTGTCTTCTTCCTGTCGTTGTATCAGGTTTTTCCTCCTAATTGGTTGCTTGATGGGGTGTCCCACGGTGTGAATGGGGTGATGCAACACTTCAGTTTTGCCCATAGCTCGGTTAAATGTAAAAAATATCTTGGTATGAAATTAGGAGATTTTTTAGATCAGTTTGTTGAGGGGTAGTGAGAGTGGAAGGTATGTCAAGAAAGGAGTGTTCGTAAGGAGGGGAAGAGTCAGAGGGTAAAGACAGTTCTTCTGAATACATTTCTAACTCGCCAACGGCTAGGCCTTTTGGCAAGGTGACAGGTTGGTCAGAAATATTAGCAATTTTGATACAGTTCAGTTGTTGTTGTTGTTGCTGTTCCTCAGGCTGTCTGGCCGAGCAGCCCCAAGGTCCCGAGCAAGGCCAAGGCCATAACCGAGCGCCCCCACAGAACCCTCCCAGCTTACCACTAATAATGCCCAGGTGACGGAAGCCACTCAAAGGCGGGGAGCTGAGGAGGGTGCGGAAACGCCCGGGAAACAAAAGCCCCACCCAAGGCCCTGTGCCCCTCAGCAATTATAAAGGGAAAGTTGAGGGGCAAAGGAAAAATGTGACGCTTTGGCTCCCAATCTGCCAGGGTTGGCAGTAGGGAGGTCAATCCACGGAAAAGACGCTATCACTTGAGATCTAGAAAATATATAAGTAAAAGGAACAGTCAGAGTAAGCTATGGGTATGGCAGAGAATGCTCAACTCTCATTCTGATAGACCAGCCCATCACCAGGATACAGTTCAGTTGATGAGGTAGCAGGCAAGGAGCGGTTAGGCATACCCCCATTGAAAGGGCTTTGGAGGTGTGGGGTCACAAGGACATTTCCTTGAATGGTAGGAATTAATGGTACCCATTTCTCGTGATGGGGGGGAACTGTAACTGAAGTAGAAACTATGGCTGGAGAGATGATGTGATTGGGGCAGGGAATATCATTTATCTTACTTTGGGGTGCAGCAGTGATAGGGAGAGGTACTGACAAAGTGGTGGATTTTTGCTGCTTTAAATTACCTAGAGAAGGTGGGGTGTGCTTTTTTTCTTTTTTTTTTTAGCGTTGGATGGGGGGTCATAAAACAGTGTCCTGTGCCTGCAATTTATTGAGGCACTTAAGAAGACTAAAAGATCAAGACCCAGGTATCCATCATACTTGGATTCACTGGGGTTATAAATCACGAAGGAGTGATGAACTCCGTGATTAGGGTGAGGGGTATTAACATATAACGGTAGTGTTTGATCCAGGTTGGGAATAACCTGGTCGTTAGCACTAACGAGGATGATAGAGGAGGGTTGTATTTTTCCGAATGCATGTTTATGTTTTCGGAAAAAGGGAAGGAATAAGCAAGAACGGGAAGCTCCCGTGTCAATGAGGAGTCGAACTTTCACCCCATTCAGCGTGATTTTGTGGTACACCGGAAGTTCTTCATCCGATGTCCCGTCATGAGCCCCCGCCATGGTTACGACTATTTGTGCGGGGGGGCAGTCTAAAAATCCAGCGGTTCTTGCTGGGTGATTTCAGGCTGATCAGATGAGGTCACCAGTTTCAATAAAGAAACGCCATAAACATCATACTAAGTTTAATAAAATAAGAGTATACGAAGCTTTAAACATAGAAAAAATTAAATCAGAAGGGGTTCATCAAAAGTTAGAGCCAAACCTTAAGGGTAACACTCTTACTATCAACTTTTGCAATATTCGCGGACTTTCCTCTAATTTTCACTCCGTCGAACACCATCTCTCGTCCTACAAACCTGATCTTCTTTTCCTCACCGAAACCCAGGTATTTGAGACAACTTCCAGCAGCCCCTTCTCTGTATCCTCCTACTTTCTCTATCCTAGTTTCAAAGCAAAAGGCATATGTTGTGCATACGTGCACAACAAACTCACTTGTTCTCATGTTCCCGATTTCGACTACTCTGAATTCTCAACTTATGGCTCAAACTATCCTGTCATTCTCATACTAAATATTTCTGTGCTGTCTATCTTTCCCCAAACTCTACCGACTTTCCCAAATTCTTTGACTATCTAAACTCTACAGTGGAACACATTCTATCCATTAAATCTCCATCTTAAGAGATTCCAACGTTCACCTCTGCCAATGGCTCTCCTCTCACACTACTGACTAACTTGGTGAACAAGCCTACGTCTTTTCTATCATAAATGACCTAGATCAGCTGGTCCAGCAACCCCCCTGTATCCCGGATCACTTCAGAGATCGGCCCAACATTCTTGACATATTTCTGACTTCTAACCCTTCTTATTATACTGTCAATCTTTTCTCTCCTTTGTGCTCCTCCGACCATAAACTTATCTCCGTCACCTGTCCTATCTCTTCAGTACGGCCACCTGATCCTACCAGCCGGCGGCGCTTGTGGCATTTTGGCGCTGCCGACTGGGAGGCTCTCCGGCAGTACTTCTTTGATTTCCTATAGAACGACTTCCGCTTTCGTGGCCGAGGACCCTCGGAGAGTGCTGAACGCATTACCGAGGTAATCCTCTCGGGCATGGAAGCGTACATTCCATTTTCTTTCTCTCGGTCTAATGCAAAAACATTTTGGTTTACTCACACTTGTTCTACTGTTGTCCACAGCAAGGAGGAAGCTGTCAAACAGCACCGACGCATTAAGAACATAAGAACATAAGAAAATGGGAGTCTGCAAAAAGCCGATCGGCCCATACAAGGCAGATCCCTGTCACACCCAACCCCAATTAGAAGGCCCAATTATAGACCCATCTCACTAATACCTTGAGTACTGACCCCACCAAAACGGTCAGAGATTAACACAAGATTACGGGGGTCTGCGGAGTGCCGATTGGCCCACACCTGGTAGATCCCCCGCACACCCAACCCATCTCGTCCATATGCCTATCTAATTTTATCTTAAAGCTCCCTATCGTTCTTGATCCCACTATATCACTTGGTAGCCTATTCCACCCATCTACAACTCTGTTACCAAACCAATATTTGCCTATATCTTTTCTGAAACGAAATTTATCTAATTTGAAACCATTTGTAAGAGTTATTTCGTTTTCACTGAGCTTTAGTACATTTTTCATGTCTCCTTTATTAATTCCACTATCCCACTTGAATACCTCTATCATGTCACCTCTAACTCTGCGTCTCTCTAACGAATGTAAGCCTAATTTCTTCAACCTTTCTTCATACGGAAGATTTCTAATAAATTATTATGGATCATTTTTGTCATTCTACGTTGTACTCTCTCCAATGAATCTATGTCCATTCTGTAATAAGGACACCCAAATTGAACAGCATAATCCATATGGGGTCTCACTAATGACAAGTACAATTTTAAGATAACATCAGCAGTTCTGTTACTCGCACTCCTAGATATGAACCCGAGAATCCTGTTTGCCTTGTTACGAACGCTTATACATTGTTTTCTAAGCTTCAAATCATTGCTAACAAACACACCTAGATCTTTCTCACAGTCTGAGTTTTCTAAATCCATATTAGCTAGTTTATATTTAAAATTTGTATGCATCTTCCCTATCTTTAATACCTTGCATTTGTCAATGTTAAACTTCATCTGCCATTTTACTGACCATTCGTGTAAGGTATCTAGATCCCTTTGCAGACACTCTATATCTCTAACTGAATCAATTTTTCTCCCCATTTTGGTATCGTCTGCAAATTTTCTTATCCTACTAGTTATACTTAAATCAAGGTCATTTATGTATATAATAAACAACAGAGGACCTAATACAGATCCCTGGGGGACACCACTCTTTACTGATCCCCATTCTGACTTAGTACCATTTATGCTGACTCTCTGCTTCCTACCAATTAGCCATGACCTAATCCATCCTAACAACGCCCCACCTATTCCATGTGCCTCAACCTTTCTCATCAATCTCTCATGAGGGACTCTGTCGAAAGCTTTACTGAAATCTAAATATATAATATCATATGCCTTGTCATTATCTACTGCTTCATATACCTCTGAGAAAAAACTAAGCAAATTAGTAAGGCAAGAACGTCCCTGAGTGAATCTATGCTGAGAAGAATTGATTAAGTTAAATGTTTCTAAGTGGTTTCTCATTTTCCTAGCAATAATTGACTCTAGTAGCTTTCCTATGATTGAAGTGAGACTAATGGGACGGTAATTGGATGCTATTGATTTATCACCTTTTTTGAAAATCGGAACTACATTTGCAAGCTTCCAAGCATCTGGAACTATACCTGTTTCTAATGAATTGTTAAAAAGAAATGTTAATGGGTAACTTAACTCATCTCTGCATTTTTGTAATACTCTAGCATATACCTCATCGGGACCAGGCAATTTCTGAGGTTTCAGTCTGTTAATTTCCTTAAGCACATAATTTCTACTTATAGTAACCGTACTTAACCTATTTTCTATACTATCCCTATATACCTTACGGACTTATGGAATCTGGCCAAATTTTAATTAGTGAAAACGGATAGAAACTGACTATTTAATGTACTGCACATTTCTAAATCATTTTCTGTCATTTCTCCTATCGAAGTTTTAAGGGGGCCTATTTTATCTCTAACTTTAGATTTATATAGCTGGTAAAAAGCCTTAGGGTTATTTTTTGAGTCATTGGCTATCCTGATTTCATAATTTCTTTTGTCTGTCCTTATACCTTTTTTAACCTCTCTTGATAGATTCTTATAGTAAGCAAGTAGGTGAATTTCGCCTTTCTTAATTTTTCTATATATTCCTCTCTTTTTTCCTATAAGATCTAATAGTTTATTATTCATCCATTTGGGTTGGTTCTGTGTTGATCTAAATTTTATTTTGGGGATATATTTATTTTGCGCATTGTGGATTGAAGAAATACAATTATTATATGTAGCTGTCAAACTATCCTGAGTTAAGACAGGTATCTGGGTCCACTTAATAGTTTAACCATAGGATCGACTCTTAAGGCTCTTCTTAATCCACCATAATTGGCTTTTCTGAAATCTCGGATAAGTGTCGTATTCTCTTTAGCTTTTCCTGTCCATTGTATGTTAAAATAAATTGATTTATGATCACTATTTCCTAGTTGGTCTCGTATCTGTACATTATTTATCATTTGTTCATTATTACTGAGAACTAAATCGAGGATATTATTACCTCTAGTAGGCGAGTCTATGAATTGAAATACAAAACTATCCTGTACCGCCTCAATAAACTCTTTTGAATCTGAGTCGCCGATTTGATGCTGCCAATCAATATTTGGAAAATTAAAATCTCCCATAATACACACATTGCTAAACCTTGATGCTATTTTCACTTCCTGCCATAAAGCTGTACCTTCGTTTCTACTCATATTTGGTGGTCTATAAATAACTCCAATAATTATGGTCTCACTACCTTCGCTAACCTCTACCCCTACACTTTCGTTATCAGTATTTAGTCTAATACCTGATTTAATACAGCTTTTTAAAGAACTCCTGACAAACACTGCTATTCCGCCGCCCCTCCTACTTGTTCGGTCGCGTTTAAACAAACTATATCCTGGTATATGGAATTCTGCTAAAAAAAATCTTGATTCTGTATTAATCCATGTTTCAGTCAGTGCTATAATGTCTATATTTTCGTTGCTAACAAGTGCTCTAAGTTCATCCATTTTGTTACATAAACTCCTACAGTTTGTATAATATAATCGCAATGAATTTATTTTACTGGTATTGGATTTACCTTTATTTCTAACTGAATTCCCATCTTCTGTTACACCTTCAATATGTCTACTAGCAGTACAATTAAAATCCTGTGACTGAAATTTTCTATTCCTATCTGATATACCAGTACGGCAATTTACCCTATCTAGACAATTATTCTTACTCATATTCTCAGGCTTTATTTTCAGCGAAACCCCGCGACAATCCTATCTATTGACCTAGCTAAATTTGCCACCCCTAGCCGAGAAAGATGAACCCCGTCCTGTGAGTACAACTGATTTTTACCATAGAAACGGGTCCAGTTATCAAGGAATGGTATTGCATTTGCATTGCAGTATTTTTCCAGCCGACAATTGATACCAATTGCCCTAGATGATCATTCCTTGCTGACCCCTCTCCGTGGCAAGATACTGTGTACTACAGGTATGCCTCCCTTCCTCCTAACTTTATCTAACACCTCCCTTTACTGCCGAAGCAGTACTTCCGTCCTACCTTTACCAACATTATTGCTCCCTGTACTGAGACAGATAATGGGGCTATCTCCAATATCTTTCATGATGTAATCAATTTCCTCTAACACCTTCCCAACCCCGGCACCAGGCAGACAGACAAGCTTCCTAATATCAGTACAGGTGGACCTAGCTAAGTGTCTGACCAAGAATAATTAAAGACCAAGACCAATTAAAGCTCAAGAATCTCATTCTTCCTATGTTTCTGCCTGGAATCAAGCCAAATCTGTTCTTCGACTTGCCAAGCACTCTTTCATCAATAATAAATGCACTGAACTATCCAACTCTATATCTTCCCAAGTTTTCTGGCATCTAGCCAACATCCTCTCCAACAATTTTTCTTCCTCGTCTTTCCCTCCCGTTTTCCACACTGATGGCACAACCATCACTTCTTCCTCTGACAATGCTGAACTCTTTGCTCAAACTTTTGCTAGAAACTCCACCTTGGATGATTCCGGAGCTATTCCTCCATCTCCACCCCCCTCTCTCCTACTTATGGCTAATATCCCAATCTCTTCTAAAGATGTACTTTTTACCCTCTCTGGGCTTAATACTAAGAAGGCGTATGGTCCGGACGGTGTTCCTCCTGTTGTACTAAGAAACTGTGCTTCCGTGCTGACCCCCTGCCTAGGCAAACTCTTTCGTCTCTGTCTCTCCTCTAACATCTTCCCTTCTTGCTAGAAGTTTGCTCTCATTCAACCTGTCCCAAAGAAGGGTGACCGCTCTCAACCCTCCACCTATTGTCCAATTGCTCTCATCTCTTGTATCTCTAAAGTTTTTGAAACTATTCTTGCTTCCAAATTTCTTAAGCATTTCTCTTCTCATAATCTGCTCTCAGATCGCCAGTAGGGCTTCTTTAACCCGGCAACAGTGAGGGGGGGAGGTATTGAACTAGTTGCCCATGGGCGAGCATATTGGCTCCATTCAGGCCTATAATCGTCATTTTACGATAAATATAATTATTACTTATTCATATGAGCCTATTTTACCTTCACTATGAAGATAATAACCTGTAACAACAATAAAACAAGTGAAAATATAATTGTTCTGGTCAAAATCGCGAATATAGATGGACCAGCCCATTCATGAATTATGGAGAACATTGAGGCAACCCCTCCCTCCACGAGGCCTCAAGCCACACTGAGCCTACTCATACACACACTTGGTTATGTAACACACCCGCTAGGGGGGTGAAGGCGGAGGGGAAAGGGAGGAAGGAGGGGATGTGGAGGAGTGATATGAGGTATGAGGTATGGGACTGTTTAAATGTTTTTTTTAGGCCTCCCTCTTAAGAGCTTTTCCGCCGTCGCCCAGTGAAACCTCTTATGATCTTTGCCGCCATTTACGGGTTAAGGGTCGCTCTCCTGCCGATCCACAAGTCTGCCGACTCTGCCAGCAACGAGAGGATTTGACAGCAAAATTGGAAGAAGCCCTCAACAAGATCAACGCCCTCACCAGGAAGCTGGAATCACTCCAAGAGTTTGTAACACTCAACGTTGGAGTATCACTAACTCAAATTGTTTCAACTCCAGCATCCACCACCGCCCCAACGTCATCTGCCAACAATCCAACACCTGCAGTAGACACTGCAGCAGATGCTTCTGACGAACCTGAGCCGACATCAAACCAGGACAGCCGCCCTGTTCACCTTAGTCTCTCCCCCACTCCTCGTGCAAGAAGCCTGCTAGCACGAACAGTACCAACCCCTCGCCCCCGTTCTAACCACTCCTCTCCCCGACCTGTACGTAGAGTCCCGCCACCACAGGTTTCCGGATTTACACCAGTGAGGAACGGTGCACGGCCAACGCAGAAAAGGTCTCATCTACCAGTCACAATGTCCAACAGATTTGAGATATTGGTAGAGATGGAAGACGAACCAGAAGAGACCAGGCTCGTTGGGGATTCCATCCTACGAGGACAGGTCGAAGAGTTCTGCGACAGAGTCCCAAATCAACGAAAAAAGATTTTGCATCCCAGGAGCTGGACTGGACGACATTGTGGAAGCCTTCGAAGATACCACAAAGGATGCAAATGAAAATACCCTTTTTGTCATCCATGCTGGTTCAAATGACGTCATGCGCACCAGATCCGAAGAGTTGATGGAGAAATATCGCAAGATGATCCAGCACTACAAAAACAAGTCAAGGAATATCATCATCTCAGGCATTCTCCCCAAGATCGACGCACCTGACAAATTCTACGACAAGGCTTTCAGCACAAATAGCCGACTAAAACATTTGTGTCTGAGGGAAGAAGTTGAATTCATCAACCTCTGGGACAACTTCTACAACCAGCCTACTCTGTTCCGCAAGGATGGCACTCATCTAAACCCTGTGGGTTCAGCACGCATGGGTCGTCTCCTACACGAAGCAGTCCGCAGCCATGGATCAAAAAACGCCATCCGAGAAGAAGCAGCAGTGACATAAATCATCCAACGCCAAGAAAAAAAACAGAGGCAACCGAGGACCACCAGCGATAAGGAACGAAGACAGCGAGGACCGAGGACAGCCATGAACATAAATGTAGATCCGACAAGAACCAAAAATATTATTAAAGAGCGTTCCGTGAGTTCTAAAATAACAAATTTAAAGGTTTTCTATGCAAACGCTCGTAGCATACGCAATAAATTTTCAGATTTAGAGGAGCTAGTGTTTACAGAAAATTATGATGTGATTGGCATAACAGAATCTTGGCTCAATACAGAAGATAGAGACTTTTTAGCAGAGTATTCACTTCCCGGTTATGTAATGTTTGAGAAAAGCCGAATAAATCGAAATGGAGGTGGCGTTTTACTTTATATCAAAAAAAGTCTTAACCCTACCCTCTTGTCAAAACCTCAAATTGTGAACGTCGACGCATCTTTTGTGCTAATAAAGAATAATAAAGGTACCAAAATAATACTTGCATTAATATACAGACCTCCAGCTCAATCAGTGCAAACTGACCGAGATATTTACGAACAAATTGCAGATGTAAGTAACTCACAAGATACCGTAATTTTTGGTGATTTTAATTTACCTGTGACCAAGTGGGGCGATACTCTTACTTCACATTCCGGACATGACTTGTATACGAACTTGCAAGAGAGTTCGCTTTAGCAATTTGTTGGAACGCCGACCCGTGGTAATAACGTTCTTGACATTGTACTTGCAACAAAAGAAGAATTAATAGAGAATTTGAATGTTGGTGATGAATTCAGTAACAGCGACCATCGTACGATAACTTTCACTTTAAAGTTTACTAGTAACGAACCAAATAGTAGCATCGAAAAAGTCCCTAATTTCAAGAAAGCAAACTTCCATAAACTTAGAGCTATGTTTAAAGAAACTGACTGGAGCTTTTTAATTCACAATAACGACATAAATACATCTTGGAAGTTATTCGAAGCCACTTACCTAAAAGCAGTGCAAGACTGCATACCATCGAAAACTCGGCGTCCAGGCCATAATAATAAGCCCAAATGGTGGAATAAAGATATTTCAAACTGCCTGCTTGCTAAAAAATTTGCTAATGATAGATTAAAATCCTCACAAAATGACGAAGAACGGCTGAAATTTGTAGAGCTACGACGCAAAGCCAAAAAGTTAATTAAGCAAAGTAAAAAGACCTTAGAGTTACATATTGCGAATCAAAGTAAAACAAACCCGAAAGAATTCTATAGTTATATCAGAAAGAAAAAAGTCGTTACTTCAACTGTTGGACCGTTAATCGATGAAAATGGAGAATACACCAAAGACGAAGAACAAATGAGTAATGCCCTCAATACCTTCTTTGCATCAGTTTTTACAACAGAAGACCTCAGTGATATCCCTACACCATCGCCGATTCAGATTGATAATTCAGATGTTCTAAGCAATATCACCGTTACAGAGAGAGAAGTATTGAATTGTTTAGATAAACTCAAGGTAAATAAAACGCCTGGACCTGATACAATCTCGCCTAGAGTTCTAAAGGAAGCTAAGGATGAGCTCTCTAAATCACTGACATTACTATTCAATAAATCCTTGCAGTCTGGAACTATGCCCGATCAGTGGAAGCTAGCCAACGTAACACCGATATTCAAAAAAGGCAGCAAATCCCTACCCAGTAACTATCGTCCAATTAGCTTAACCTCAGTTGTATGTAAAATGCTAGAAACGGTCATACGAGACAGACTCGTAAATCACTTAGAGGAAAATAACATACTTAAAGATACTCAACACGGCTTTCGTAAAAAACGTTCCTGTTTAACAAACCTCTTAGACTTCTTCCATGATATCCTCAACCTCTACGATGAGAGTAAAGCTGTAGATATTATATACCTTGATTTTCAAAAGGCCTTTGACAAAGTTCCCCACAAACGTTTACTGCTAAAACTAAAAGCGCATGGAATACAAGACGGTGTGTTGAAATGGATAGAAAATTGGCTCAGCGACAGAAAGCAAAGAGTAGTCATAAACGGTAAGGCATCAAAATGGACCAATGTAAGTAGCGGGGTACCCCAGGGATCGGTACTAGGACCAATTCTCTTTCTAATTTACATCAACGACATAGATGAGGGTCTCGCCTGTACAATCTCAAAATTTGCTGACGATACAAAAATTGCAAATAGCGTACTCTCAAAAGAACAAGTTGACGATATGCAACACAATCTAGATAAATTGTCATGTTGGGCCCAAATTTGGCAAATGAGTTTCAATGCGGATAAATGTAAAGTACTACATATCGGATACCTAAATGAGAAAGCAAACTATTCGATGAATGGCACTCAGCTTAAGAATGTAAACAGAGAAACCGATCTGGGAGTAACAATATCGAGTAACCTAAAAACCGAGTCAACAATGTTCAGAAGTTGTTAAGAAGGCAAACAAAATAATTGGCTTTATAGGCAGGTCATTTGAGCATAAATCCAAAGAAGTTATCCTAACCCTTTACAATTCATTAGTCCGCCCTCTTCTGGAATACTGCGTTCAATCCTGGTGCCCTTATTACCAAAAAGATATAAACAAGCTAGAACGAGTTCAACGTAGAGTTACCAAAATGATACCTAGCCTAAAGAACAAACCATACGAAGAGCGTCTTAGAGAATTAAATCTATTTCCTTTAACCCAGCGCAGATTAAGAGGTGACTTAATTCAAGTGTTCAAAATCATCAAAGGCATCGACAATATGAACTGTAGTAAGTACTTCACTATCGACCAATCTAATTACACGCGGGGAAACGGTTGCAAAATTATTGGTAAATCTTTTAACTCACACGAATCTAAGAATTTCTTCTTCAATCGAGTTGTCAACTTGTGGAATGGGCTTCCCCGAAACGTTATAGACTGCATCACCGTTGATTCATTTAAACTCCGCCTAGACAAATATCTCGCATCAAACCCGCGACTGACTGCGTTTGTAAATGAATAACTTTATTTTATCCCCCCCTCAGTTACTAACCCATCTGTCCCCTACTAACTTCCTAATCCTGCCACGGACATTAGTTCCAGGGCAGTAATTCCCTTTCCAATGTTCCCTTACCCACTCTAAACCACTGTTTGGACACTTGATCCTCAGTGTTTTGGAGGACAAGCAACCTAGAAGGGTCACTAGATATGTTGTTGCTTGATTTCCTTTGTACTCCTTTGTACTCCTTTGTACTGGTGATCTTCTTTCATATCATACTAACTCTTGGTCATCCAATTTTCGGGACTTCGGTGAGACGTTTTCTGTTGCACTACACATATCGAAAGCCTTCGATAGAGTCTGGCACAAATCATTAATTTCCAAACTACCGTCCTTCGGTTTCTATCCCTCCATCTTTGCCTTTGCCTCTAATTTCCTTTCCAGAAGTTCCATAGCTGCAGTTGTGGATGGGCATCGCTCACTTCCTCATCCTATCAACTCCGGTGTTCCTCAGGGTTCTGTCCTATCTCCTATTCTCTTTCTAATTTTCATATATGATCTTCTCAACTGTACATCCAGTCCCATCCATTCATATGCAGACGACTCTACCTTACACTACTCAATTATTTTTCCAGAATGCCCCAGCCAGCAGTCCCTCAAAATCAAACGTAATGAAGCCATAAAACACTTCTCTTCTGATCTAGCTACTATTTGCAAATGGGGTAGAGAAAGCCTTGTTGCATTTAATGTTTCCAAGACCCAATTTATCCATCTTACTACCCGTCAGGAACCTCCAGAGAACTATCCCTTATTCTTCAACAATACAAAAATTAATCCTTCATCTACTCTCAATATTTTTGTTTTTTCTTCTGCTCTCACTTGGAAGGACCATATTACCAGTCTTGCTAAGGCAGCCTCCCAATAGCTGGGTGTGCTCAACCGCCTCAAGGGGTTCTTTACCCCTGTGCAGCTTCTTGGTCTGTACAGTGGGGCACAGTGTGTCCTTGTATTGAGTATTGTTCACATTTGTGGGGAGGATCCTCTCAAACCTCACTCCTAGACAAAGTAGAAAGGAAAGCCTTTTGTATCATTAACTCCCGTCCACTCACCAACTCTCTGCAATCTCTCTCTCTTCGCCGCAATGTTGTATCACTCTCGCTATTCTATCGCTACGTCAATAATGAGTGTTCCTCGGAGCTTTCCCAGTGTATACCACCTCCTCTACATAGAGTACGTAGTACCCGCCTTGCAACACAGTCCCACCCCTACTCTGTGCAACTCTCCAACCCAAGAGTGAAACATTATTCTCAGACTTTCTTCTATTCAACTGCTTTGCTCGGGAACTCTCTCCCAGAATCAGTCTTTCACTCTTCCTATGACTTCTATCTATCTATTGCCCAACGCCGTGATCCCCGAAGGGGTGGCCACGAACGAACCGCCCCCATGCACCTCTGTCCCTAGTCAGTTGACGTCCCTCCCCTCAACTAGCACCGCCTTCGTTCATAATATACTTCCTCACTCCATCCTTCCACCTCTCTTTCGGTCTACATCTCCCTCTCTGTCCCTCCACCTCGCTCTCGTACACCCTCTTAGTCATTCTCTCGCTTTCCATACGTTCCATATGGCCGAACCATCTCAAGTTGTTCCTCTTTACACTCTCCAGCACATCCACCTCCACACCACACCTCCTTCTTACTTCCTCATTAGTCTGTCTATCCCTCCATGTAACTCCGCACGCCCTTCTTAAGTAATTCATTTCCACTGCTCTCATTCTTGGTCTGAGTCTCTCAACCAACGTCCATGCTTCGCTTCCGTAAGTCAGTGTCGGGATTACCACACTGTCATGCAAGGACTTCTTCACTTCCATACTGACCACCCTATTTCTTGTTACTGCTTTCAGCGTTCCTACAACCCTCTTCCCCTGTTGTACCCTCTCCCGCACTTCTTCATCCCATCTTTACTCAACACGCTGCCCAGATACTTAAAAGAGTTGACGATCTCCATAGCCTGACCGTTCAGCTTCACCTCACACTCTGTGACTTCACCCCTTTCGAAGACCATAACCTTGCTTTTCCCAGCATTTACCTTCAAATTCCGTTTTTCGCACACTGTTCCAAACTCATTTACCAGACCCTGCAACTCCCATTCATTATCATTCATCAGAACTGTATCATCCGCAAACAGCAGTATAGGTAGCTTCCACTCAATTCCTTCCCTTTTCAGCGATACACCAACATCCACTGCTCTTGATAGTATTTCTGTCATGACTCCATCTGTACATACAGTAAACAACCACGGTGACATCATACACCCCTGTTTCAAACCAATATTCAGGTCAAAGAACTCGCTCTGCTCACTCTCCACACGTACTGCCACCTTTGCACCCTCATACATGCTCTTCACTGCTTTCAGAAACTTGCCATCTACTCCGTATATTCTAAGTACTTTCCACAAACCTTCTCTATCCACTCTGTCATAGGCCTTCTCAAAGTCCATAAAGGCAACATACACCTTTTGTTGTTTCTCCAGATATTTCTCCACAACACAATTCAGGGTAAAAATCTGATCTACACATCCTCTTCCCTTCCTAAAACCTCCCTGCTCGTCGCCTATCCATTTCTCCGTTCTCACTCTCACTCTCTCAATCACTACCCTACTGTATACCTTCCCTACTATGCTTAGAAGACATATTCCTCTGTGGTTACCACACACTGCTCTTTCCCCTTTGCCCTTATATAGGGGGACTATTATGCCAGTCTTCCAGTCATCGGGTGCACTCCCGTTCTCCCATGCTAGTTTGCACATTTTCCATACCCATTCGATCACTATCTCACCACCAAGTCCTATGACTTAAATTGCTTCAAACACCGTGTGTCCAGGCATTTTAGCTCGAACGTCCCTTGATTTTGGCCCCATCACTCTTTCAAAACTGGGGGAGGCACTCGCTGCAGGCAGTTATGCCTTTTGTCTCCCTCATTCACATAGAAAAAAAACAAAAATTACTGTATGTCCAGCACTGGTTATACCACTTGTCACATACGCAATTCACCCACCTGTGTCCAACTTTATACTAGGACCAACACCAAACTCCAACCCATTGAGGGAAGTCCTCCCAACACAAGCAGCTAGCCTCGTCCTGCTCTTACTATACTCGGTGCTCAACTGCAGGGTCAACCAGCTGCACCTACTACTTCTCTTACCCCCCCCCCCCCCCCCTCATGCAAACAACCCATCTCTTCCTCCCTTGCCCCCTTCTCCCATTCAGTAATTAGCCTCATTTAACTCATGGTTGCAACCAACCCCCCTGAAAGTGCCAGTTATTGTCATTATTGAGTATTTGGAACCCCACCACTTTTTGACGAAACTCTGACGTATAGCAACAACAGATGGCGTTAGCGTCTAGTAGGCCTTAGGGCAAGCTCTAGGGCATTTAATGTTAAGAGTCTGGTTCCTGACCACTTATTGCTTCCTGGTACACAAAGTACAAACTTGCATTTTCAATCCTTTGAAGACAAGGACAATCGGGTTTGCCATTGTTATAATTGGCTTTCTATTTCAAAGTACTTTATATACAAGCTTGCAGTAAAAGGAAGGGTTATGTATTCAATGATATACAATTGTTGTGTGGTATTTATTAAGAGATAGTTTATAATTTTACCAGGAATGCCTGAATATGTTAAAACCGAACTAGTGATCAACTTGCAAAACAACACGAGACAGCTACTGGATTTGTGAATGACAAATCAGTGTTTTGTGTGCTCTTAGTCAATCAGTAATCTTCCATTCTTCCACTGGCATGGTCTGAAAGCATTGTTGCTGTGACATATGCAATATTGATTGATAATTTTAAATAGTGATTTACCCCGGCTCCGGACACGAATCAACTCGTTCCGGAGTCGTTTCTCTATCATAACAAGATTGATTATTTAAATATCTTGAATAAGCAAGCCATAACCAACCATATCATAGCCTACGCTATTTTATATTGGGATAGGCCTATGCGTATCCTCTTATTCCGACAGTAATAGTAAGGAATCATGAAAGTAAGGGTCTTTGATGTCATTTCCCTGAATACCGATTTTCGTTTATATTCCACTCTTGTTATTCATAGGGAAATTGAAGAACCTAATCAATCTAGTTTGGGATAAGGTAGGATAGCTGTCCTCTCTGATGATGTATGGATCAATTTAATTTGTTGTCATTGCCTTTGTCCAGTGGAAGAATGAAATATATATTAATCGAAAAACAGGATGAAATAAAGTTTATTGAGTATGTTGTTTTTATTTGTCCTTGATATGTATATAAAGCTAAGGACATATGGTTAGCATTCAATATTGCATGGAATGCAATTTATGGAATACTTAAATAACAATTAATGCATCTATTTAATTTATTTTGGTTGGTGACGTGAGCTCAAGCAATGGTTTAAAATATACAATAATAAGCTAATTATAGGGCATAGGCTCGCAGCCTTATTATACATATTTTATTAGGGACAATGTAGGTCTATGGAATCATTATACTGTACTCATGTATAATCCACGAAGCAGTCCGCAGCCGTGGATAAAAAAAACGCCATCCGAGAAGAAGCAGCAGTGACATAAATCATCTAACGCCAAGCAAAAAACAGAGGCACCCGAGGACCACCACCGATACGGACCGAAGACAGCGAGGACCGAGGACATCCATGAACATAAATGTAGATCCGACAAGAACCAAAAATATTATTAAAGAGCGTTCTGTGAGTTCTAAAATAACAAATTTAAAGGTTTTCTATGCAAACGCTCGTAGCATACGCAATACATTTTCAGATTTAGAGGAGCTAGTGTTTACAGAAAATTATGATGTGATTGGCATAACAGAATCTTGGCTCAATACAGAAGATAGAGACTTTTAAGCAGAGTATTCACTTCCCGGTTATGTAATGTTTGAAAAAAGCCGAATAAATAGAAATGGAGGTGGCGTTTTACTTTATATCAAAGAAAGTCTTAACCCTACCCTCTTGTCAAAACCTTAAATTATGAACGTCGACACATCTTTTGTGCTAATAAAGAATAATAAAGGTACAAAAATAATACTTGCGTTAATATACAGACCTCCAGCTCAATCAGTGCAAACTGACCAAGAAATTTACGAACAAATTGCAGATGTAAGTAACTCACAAGATACCGTAATTTTTGGCGACTTTAATTTACCTGTGATCAAGTGGGGCGATACTCTTACTTTACACTCTGGACATGACTTGTATACGAACTTGGAAGAGAGTTCGCTTTATCAATTTGTTCGAACGCCGACCCGTGGTAATAACGTTCTTGACATTGTACTTGCAACAAAAGAAGAATTAATAGAGAATTTGAATGTTGGTGATGAATTCAGTAACAGCGACCATCGTACGATAACTTTCACTTTAAAGTTTACTAGTAACGAACAAAATAGTAGCATCGAAAAAGTCCCTAATTTCAAGAAAGCAAACTTTCATAAACTTAGAGCTATGTTTAAAGAAACTGACTGGAGCTTTTTAATTAACAATAACGACATAAATACATCTTGGAAGTTATTCGAAACCACTTGCCTAAAAGCAGTGCAAGACTGCATACCATCGAAAATACGGCGTCCAGGCCATAATAATAAGCCCAAATGGTGGAATAAAGATATTTCAAACTGCCTGCTTGCTAAAAAATTTGCTAATAATAGATTAAAATCCTCACAAAATGACGAAGAACGGGTGAAATTTGTAGAGCTACGACGCAAAGCCAAAAAGTTAATTAAGCAAAGTAAAAAGACCCTAGAGTTACATATTGCGAATCAAAGTAAAACAAACCCGAAAGAATTCTATAGTTATATCAGAAAGAAAAAGTAGTTACTTCAACTGTTGGACCGTTAGTCGATGAAAATGGAGAATACACCAAAGACGAAGTACAAATGAGTAATGCCCTCAATACCTTCTTTGCATCAGTTTTTACAACAGAAGACCTCAGTGATATCCCTACACCATCGCCGATTCAGATTGATAATTCAGATGTTCTAAGCAATATCACCGTTACAGAGAGAGAAGTATTGAATTGTTTAGATAAACTCAAGGTAAATAAAACGGCTGGACCTGATACAATCTCGCCTAGAGTTCTAAAGGAAGCTAAGGATGAGCTCTCCAAACCACTGACATTACTATTCAATAAATCCTTGCAGTCTGGAACTATGCCTGATCAGTGGAAGATAGCCAACGTAACACCGATATTCAAAAAAGGCAGCAAATCCCTACCCAGTAACTATCGTCCAATTAGCTTAACCTCAGTTGTATGTAAAATGCTAGAAACGGTCATAAGAGACAGACTCGTAAATCACTTAGAGGAAAATAACATACTTAAAGATACTCAACACGGCTTTCGTAAAAAACGTTCCTGTTTAACAAACCTCTTAGACTTCTTCCACGATATCCTCAACCTCTACGATGAGAGTAAAGCTGTAAATATTATATACCTTGATTTTCAAAAGGCCTTTGACAAAGTTCCTCACAAACGTTTACTGCTAAAACTAAAAGCGCATGGAATACAAGACGGTGTGTTGAAATGGATAGAAAATTGGCTCAGCGACAGAAAGCAAAGAGTAGTCATAAAGGATAAGGCATCTAAATGGACCAATGTAAGTAGCGGGGTACCCCTGGGATCGTTACTAGGACCAATTCTCTTTCTAATCTACATCAACGACATAGATGAGGGTTTCACCTGTACAATCTCAAAATTTGCTGACGATACAAAAATTGCAAATAGCGTACTCTCAAAAGATCAAGTTGACGATATGGAACAGAATCTAGATAAATTGTCACATTGGGCCCAAATTTGGCAAATGACTTTCAATGCGGATAAATGTAAAGTACTACATATCGGATACCTAAATGAGAAAGCAAACTATTCGATGAATGGCACTCAGCTTAAGAATGTAAACAGAGAAACCGATCTGGGAGTAACAATATCGAGTAACCTAAAACCGAGTCAACAATGTTCAGAAGTTGTTAAGAAGGCAAACAAAATAATTGGCTTTATAGGCAGGTCATTTGAGCATAAATCCAAAGACGTTATCCTAACCCTTTACAATTCCTTAGTCCGCCCTCTTCTGGAATACTGCTTCAATGCTGGTGCCCTTATTACCAAAAAGACATAAACAAGCTAGAACGAGTTCAACGTAGAGTTACCAAAATGATACCTAGCCTAAAGAACAAACCATACGAAGAGCGTCTTAGAGAATTAAATCTATTTCCTTTAACCCAGCGCAGATTAAGAGGTGACTTAATTCAAGTGTTCAAAATCATCAAAGGCATCGACAATATGAACTGTAGTAAGTACTTCACTATCGACCAATCTAATTACACGCGGGGAAACGGTTGCAAAATTATTGGTAAATCTTTTAACTCCACGAATCTAAGAATTTCTTCTTCAATTGAGTTGTCAACTTGTGGAATGGGCTTCCCCGAGACGTTATAGACTGCAGCACCGTTGATTCATTTAAACTCCGCCTAGACAAATATCTCGCATCAAACCCGCGACTGACTGCGTTTGTAAATGAATAACTTTATTTTATCCTCCCCTCAGTTACTAACCCATATGTCCCCTACTAACTTCCTAGTCCTGCCACGGACATTAGTTCCAGGGCAGTAGTTCCCTTTCCAATGTTCCCTTACCCACTCTAAACCACTGTTTGGACACTTGATCCTCAGTGTTTTGGAGGACATGCAGCCTAGAAGGGTCACTAGACCTGTTGTTGCTTGATTTCCTTTGTACTCCTTTGTACACACACACTCATTCTCTCTCTCTCTCTCTCTCTCTTAATTTGTTGTGTTATAATAGTTAGGCCAATTAATAACATTAAGGATTTTAAATAAATTTGACTGTAATCAATCTGAATGAAAATACCATAAACAGGTGTTCAAACAACACGTATGACCCTTCCCATTATCTTTCCACTCTTGTCCGAATACAATGTTCATAGTGTTTGTATTCCCCCTGACCACAGCGTAATTTAATAGGAGTAAACGTTTATAAATTTGCTTAACTATTATAACACCGTAAATTATGGCGGGGTGTCGAAACCATTATACTAGACATTCATTATTATCTGACTAAAAGCCTAACTAAAAACGAGGCCGCAAAGTTCATTAAATCATCAGTATATTCTCTTACATTAATTTAATCAAATATATTTTGTATTTTTTTTTTTTTATATTGATATGGAAAGCAAACAAGCATTAACTCATTAGAAACCTTTCTGCCCCATATAGTTACGGCCCTGCGTATATATAGTAAATAACGTAAGTCATTACATATCTCTAATCACGGCGAATGGTTGTTTGCAATAGTGAAAATTAATATTGAAATTGAATGTAATTAACATGAAGATAGTGGAAATAAAGATACTGCAGATGGATATATTGAAATTTAACAGGACTGAATACTGACATAATATTTGTAACCGAGGAGTAGTTGTGTTAAATGAAAGGAGATGAAGGGATGGACACGAGGAAGAAAGGTCAGGAAGGAAAGAGACGAGTGGAGTTGGAGATTAGGAAGAAGCGAGGAAGAAAGAGATGGGAAGGGAACATTGGAAGGAGATGAGGATGAAAAGAGAAAACAAGGTGAGGGAGACAAAAACAAAAGAGAATAAGAGAGCCTGGAGAGGGGACAAGGACGAACAGAGGAAAGGAGACGAGGAACGACAGGCAAAACGAAAGAGAGGGATTTAACAAAAACAAAAAAAACAATACATTATTTTAAGCACATCCTGTAGATAGGAAGAAGCGAGTTATAGGGAAGGGAGATATGGCTGTGCTAAAGTATGCAAATATAAGTTTACAAGTAAAATGCCTTAACTAAAATGTTGGTGGCCTTGGTATAAAAGTAACACCTATTAGATTTGACTAGGTGATATTTCTCACTATGTAAAATACATATTTGGAATATAAAGTAAGTAAACTACTTGCATATAAAGGATTATACCTCTACATTATACACGTTTCTGTGTAACTTCATAATACTTACAGAACCCGTTGTAACTATGCACCAGTCACAGGCATGATGTGATGCTAGGAGAGAAGGCAGTAGGCAGTAGTAGAGGCGAAATATTCTGAAAGTGTAAAATATATCAATAACGATATAAAGTAAGTTAGCGGTTTAAGTTGTTATTTCAAACATATTTCAACACACTCATAATATAATAAATAACACAACAAGATGATGCTACCTTTTGAGGATCTGTATGAAATCAAACGATGCAGGATTACTTCTACTCACGTCGTCAGCTCGGCCATAGCTGTTTGGCGAAGGTTTGAAGATTCATTTGCAGTTCCATATTTAGCTCCACCGTGCAGGATTTCTCCCTCCAGTTAGGTTGTTGTAATGGTATTTTGAATGTGGTATCTAACATAATTAGAAATATAGACACAATTTTATCATCACTTACAATCCACACTTTAAATGGTTACCAAACAGTAGAAAAATAAAAGCAGATCACGAAAAAAGAGCAAAGCTTCGAATCACTCACAGTCTGTGTGCGTTCGTCCATCTGTTAAACCTCCGTGATAGTTTGTGTGAGTCGCCATCCAGAAAGGACCCAGTCTTAAAACCGGGGCCGGTAAGGGGGGGTCCGTTTTTATGGTCGCCGAGTGTACCACAAAACACACCATCTTCATAACCCTCTCTTCGATCTCCTCAACCACAATATCCCCCTCTTCCTTTTACACCCCCTGACATACTCACAACATATCTTAACATATCCAGTAATCTTCTCCATAAAGGATTCAGTGTAATGAAGACCGTCCCTTAATATACCCATCTTGCCCCTTCTTGCTCCAGGCCTATGACACCCCCTCGATGTCCACTGGAAAAAACTAAGATCAAGTCTACCACTTAACCCCAAGTTCTGATGTATCCTCTCTAACTTCAACTCATTATAGATATAAGCAACTCCTTCCATAACCTCTGTGTTCATTTCGTGCTCAGTCTGCCTGTTCAGGAAATCTGGAAGAAAAAGGAGAGTGAGCCTGCACCTTCACATACTCCATCATCATGGGTACATGAACATGACCAGCGCACGTAATTAACACGCTAGACCCTTCACCACACACCCTATCCTCTGTTAGAGGCTACTTGTCTCAAATCCTTCAACAACTGTCTCTCCCATTCCTCATGTACAGCAGGCAAGGAGACCATAAATGGCTGTTCACATTTGATTTCTCTACGTTCCCCATCTCCCCTGATCTTGTTTGTTTTCACCAGGTCTTCAATTGGTTCATTTTCGTACCTGAGGCTAGGTGTCAATCACTCTTCCCCAGCACCTCTATACTGGATGATTGCCTACCTGATGTAGATTCTTGCCCAGTACTAGTCATACTAGACAAGCCAGACCCCTCCATAAACTCCTCAAAAGAAAAATTATCCATCTAATTTTAAAACAATCCCATACATCATCAATGATATTCCCGAGCAGAAATTGATTAGGAAATACTTAAAAAAATAAGTTGGATACCGAATGATAGCCTAAAATAATATACTTAATAAAAACTCATAAAACCCTAGCACCTTGTATCGCAAATAAAATCAACAGCTGCTCCCATTAAAACAAGACGTTTATACAAACAAAAGCAGGAGTACCTTCCCCAAACCCAATAAATATAAGCCTATACCACCGTATTACCCAAATCACTGAATGAACACACCAGCAGACCAGCTGTCTATCAAACTACCTGTGGCTAAGCGGCTCGTTACTCATCAGAAACCCCTCCTAATTTTCATTAATTTATATAATGAAAAGTATCGACATTGCACAACGGAATCCTGGCGAGGTCGCCACTGTTACCGCTGTCTCCTGGTTGTTATTATATGATGGTATGGCACTCGTGTAAATTATAGACAAACAGTAAGCAAAATGAGAAAAGAAAACAGTTCCTCAATGTATTAGCCAAATGAGGTCGCCAGTTTCAATAAAGAAACACCAACAACATTATACTGTACTAAGTTTAATAACAAAAGAGTATACAAAGCTTCAAACATAGAAACAAATAAATCAGAAGGAGTTCATCAAAAGTTAGAGCCACACCGTAAGGGTAACAAATACTGTATATCCAGCCCTGGTTATACCACCTGTCACATACGCAATTCACCCACCTGTGTCCAAGTTTATACTAGTACCAACACCAAAGACCAACCCATTGAGGGAAGTCCTCCCAACACAAGCAGCTAGCCTCGTCCTACTCTTACTATACTCGGTGCTCAACTGCCGGGTCAACCAGCTGCACCTACTACTTCTCTTATCCCCCCCCCCCCATGCAACAACCCAACTCTCCCTCCCTTCTCCCATTCAGTAATTAGCCTTATTTAAACCACGGCTACACTGTAATTAACAATGAACATGTATTAAAATAACGTTGCTAGATGGTCAACCAAATTAAAAGCCGCCTTTGTTTGTACTAATTCAGAAATAAGCCAACGATGTCTTGCTTTCCATAATGAAGCAAAATGCACATGTTTTTATTAAAAGAAGATTTTGCTGGATGTTGCTGTTCAGTTTTGGTCTTCATTTTATTGGATATTATATAATACAGAATCAGTCTTTCCCTCCTCCTATGACTTAAATTGCTTCAAACTCAGTGTGGCCAGGCATTTTGGCTCGAACGTCACTTGATTTTGGCCTTGTCACTTTTTCATCTATGGGGAAGGCACTCCCTACAAGCAGTTCTGTTAGTTTATATTTACTGATAAAATTAAATATATTTGATATGTATTAATCACACATATTGTGTAAGACCAGTTTTGTTGTTGAAATTTTCTCCGAGGGAATGGGCCAGGTGGGGGATGAAGGCCTGATATACCCTTGTAGACAATTTATGTCTGGTAAAGTTAATACAATGGATGAACTGTGTGTTATGTTTTATCGTGTATTCCCTAAGATGTGCATACACTTGTATACCTGTTTTCAGGAGGTAGCTAAAATATCTAGTGTAGTCTATTAGTACCACAGGGCCAAGAGGTCCAACTTTGGGGGGTGTCCGGCACCAATATGGCAACGACCTAAATGTCTGGAGTTACCTGTTTTACATTCTATAGATACAACTTGATAATTTGGCATTAATTGTATTTGGTATCGGCTCATCTAGGCTCATTAGGCCCCTTTAGAGGGATCTGGTGGGTCTTTAGCAGCAAACAAAATATATGTTGTTTTGTATTGTTGATATATGGTATGTAGTGTGCCCATAATGGTAGCATTTCTAAGTGGTACCTCAGTCATCTATGGTAGACCAATTTGTGGGCCTTTCAGGTAGGCTCCCAGGCCCACATGCAATGGGGGGTCTCCGGCAGACTACCATATCTGTATATCCCAAGTGACCCCCTACATACTCCCCCACTCAAATATTGGTACCTAGTTCGTCTACCCTGAAGTCCTCTAGATCCTGGTCTAGGCCTCCGGCGAATGGCCCACTTCGCCAGCTTGGTGTATATCAGGCACTGGCATGAAGCCAACATTCCACAATATACTCCAAAGAATTATATGAACTTAATCATGCAGAGGTACCCAGATCAAGAACTTGCCGCGGTGGTCACAAAGTCCTTTACCCGGCGCCTCTGGTACCTGTCGGAAGATATGGTTTCTACGGCTTTCTTCGATGATCGGGTTGAAGAAGCAGAGAAAAGCTGCATGATATAGCAACTGTCAAAACCAGGGAAAGAGCTCAAGAGGTTGGAAGGGAAGGGGCTCCGCTTTACAGATACGACAAATCTGTCCAGCTTTGTAGCCTCTCGGAGCAAGCGCTTCTTCCAGCTTTTGATGGATTCGAATGTTGATGATGTTCAGGGTCTGATTCAATATGAAACACTCAAGAAGAGGGTCAAAGCTTGGAAAGTCGTCAATGATAGTGTTAAAATGGCCATTGCCCTCATCAAGAAATTCAACAGCTCAATCAAAAACAAAACTCAAAAGCAGTTTCTCATTCAGGTCCTACATCATCAGCCCCAGAATATGCCAAAGCGGACAAAGGCTGCTTGCTCGTCTTATGCTATTCGAAAAAAATAGGCTACTTCCTGCCTTTTAAACGTATGTGACTACAAGTGATTAATCGAGAACATGAGTTGAGGTTCCTTTAATTCATTAATAGAGACACAAGGAATAATAATGTTGGTTTGAAAGTAGTACTTTATGTCACATAATCCTGTAAAAATGTGCGACCAGTAAATGTTAAATAATCAATATGAAATTGAGTTTGTTTTCTTTAGTTTGTCAACTATAAGCAGAGCAAGAGCAATACGGCTTAGTTAATTTGATTTAATCTTTCCCTATAGAAATATGGTATATATGTTGTATATAGCTCTCTCTCTCTCTCTATATATATATATATATATATATATACATAAATAAATTAGGTATACCTCAGAAATATATGTGAGCTACTATATGTTTTTGTACTCTCAGTGGCACTCGAACCACCGACAGTCAGGACGATTATCCATGTCATGCTAGAGTTGGTTACCTCTTTCCATGCCGGAGTTTTGGCCCTAGTTGACCTTCATTCCCTGCACATTTTCATGCACAAACAAGAGCCAGAAAGTAATACAATGTTATATCCATGGAAGTACAGTAATAGAGCTTTTCATTGACACCTGAATCATCTCTGTACAACTTGTGGTTGTCTTGCAATGATCTTGCAGAGGCGGCCAAAATTGCTAAAAACAAGCGGTTTTGAGATGATTTCGATATGTGTAATGCTGCATTGATGTGACCGACATCTGAGATTACGTTAGTGTGGGCTCAGCCATGGTAGACAACGGACGAAAGGGTCCCGCACTGCTTGCACTTGCTTGCCTCATGACACATAATGGCAGATTTTGATGCCACTAAGGAGCATGGACACAAATTACACATGTGTCATTCTCAAATGTGAGTGTGCATGTATGGTTCCTAGAAAAACTTGGCCTATACACATAATATTCAAAGATGGGATAAATGCCATGCACTAACAGTAAAACGTTCATTACAGAATAACGGCAAACAAATCTACTAATAAAAGAAATGAACCTTTCACAACCATACCCACCTGACATTCCCCTGATGACCCCTCAAAATTACCTGGACCTCGGCCTGTTACTCTTTGTATTAACTTTTGCAACATTTGTGGACATTCCTCTAATTTTCCCTCTGTTGAACACCATCTCTCCTCCTACAAACCTGATCTTCTTTTCCTCACCGAATCTCAGGTGACAGAAGCAACTGCCAGCAATCCCTTCTCTATACCCCCCTACTTTCTCTATCCTAGTTTCAAAGCCAAAGGCGGATGTTGTGCATACGTGCACAACAAACTCACTTGCTCTTGAGTTCCCAATTTCGACTCCTCTGAATTCTCAACTTTATGGCTCAAACTTGTCTGTTATTCTCGTACTAAATATTTCTGTACTGTCTATCTTTCCCCTAACTCTACCGACTTTCCCAAATTTGTTGACTATCTAAACTCTACAGTGGAACACATTCTATCCATTTCTCCTTACTCAGAAATCTCCATCTTAGGAGATATCAACGTTTACCACCGCCAAAGGCTATCCTTTCACACTACTGACCAACCTGGTAAACAAGGCTACGTTTTTTTCTATCCTATATTACCTAGGGCAGTTAGTTCAGCAACCCACCCGTATCTGGATCGCCTCGGAGATCGGCCCAACATTCTTAACTTGTTTCTAACTTCTAACCCTTCTTCTTATACTGTCGATCTTTTCTCTCCTTTTGGCACCTCCAACCATTAACTTATCTCTGTCACCTGTCCTAGCTCTCCGGTACAGCCACCCGATCCTCCTAGCCAGCGACGCTTGTGGCACTTTGGCGCTGCCGACTGGGAGGCTCTCCGGCAGTACTTCTTTGATTGAATGAGTTCTGCTTCCGTGGCCGAGGACCCTCGGAGAGTGCTGAGCAGATTACCGAGGTATGGAAGCATACATTCCATTTTCTTTCTCTCAGTCGAATGCAAACAAATCTTGGTTTACTCACGCTTGTTCTACAGCTGTCCGCAACAAGGAGGAAGCATTCAAACAGTACCGACATCTTAAAACTCATGAATCTCATTCTTCCTATGTTTCTGCCCGGAATCAAGCCAAATCTGTTCTTCGACTTGCCAAGCACTCTTTCATCAATAATAAATACACTGAACCATCCAACTCTAGCTCTCCCCAAGCTTTCTGGCATCTAGCCAAAAACCTCGCCAACAATTTGTCTTCCTCGTCTTTTCCTCCCCCTTTTCCACTCTGATGGCACAATCATCACTTCTTCCTCTGACAAAGCTGAACTCTTCGCTCAAACTTTTGCATGATTCCGGTGCTATTCCTCGCTCTCAACCCCCCTCTCCCCTACTTATGCCTAATATTCTAATCTCTTCTAAAGATGTACTTTCTACCCTTTCTGGGCTTAATACTAAGAAGGCGTACGGTCCGGACGGTGTTCCTCCTGTTGTACTAAAAAACTGTGCTTCCGTGCTGACCTCCTGCCTAGGCAAACTCTTATGTTTCTGTCTCTCCTCTAACGTCTTCCCTTCATGCTGGAAGTTTGCTCTCATTCAACCTGTCCCAAAGAACTGTGACCGCTCTCAACCCTCCAACTACCGTCCAATTGCTCTCATCTCTTTTATCACTAAAGTTTTTGAAACTATTCGTGCTTCCAAATGTCTTAAGCATTTCTCTTCTCATAATCCACTCTCAGATCGCCAGTATGGCTTCCTGAAGGGTCGCTTTTTTTTTTCTTTCTATGTGAATGAGGGAGGCAAAAAGGCAGAACTGCCTATAGCGAGTGCCTCCCCCATAGTTGAAAGAGTGACAGGGCCAAAATCAAGGACGTTCGAGCCAAAATGCCTGGACACACAGAGTTTGAAGCAATTTAAGTCATAGGAAGAGGGAAAGACTGATTCTGGGAGAGAGTTCCAGCGCTCAGCTGTTGAGTAGAAGAAAGTTTGAGAGTAACGTTTCACTCTTGGGTTGGAGAGTTGCGCAGAGTAGAGGTGGGATTGAGTTGCAAGACGGGTACAACGTGCCCTACGTAAAGCAGGTGGTATACACTGGGAAAGCTCTGAGGAACACTGATTATTATAGTAGCGATAGAATAGCGAGAGAGATGCAACATTGCGGCGGAGAGAGAGAGATTGCAGAGAGTTGGTGAGTGGACGGGAGTTAATGATACGAAAGGCCTTCCTTTCAACTTTGTCTAGGAGAGCGGTGTGAGAGGAACCTCCCCACACATGTGAACAATACTCAATACAAGGACGCACTATGCCCCTGTACAGAGCAAGAAGCTGTGCAGGGGAAACAAAAAACTAAGGTGATTGAGCACACCCAGCTTCTGGGAGGCTGCCTTAGGAAGACTGGTAATATGGTCCTTCCAACTGAGAGCAGAAGAAAAAGAGACACCAAGAATATTGAGAGAAGATGAAGAATTGATTTTTGTATTGTTGAAGAATAAGGGATAGTCCGTAGGGAGTTCCTGATGGGTAGATAGATGGATAAATTGGGTTTTGGAAGCATTAAAGGTAACAAGGTTTTCTCGGCCCCAATTGGAGATAGTATTTAGATCAGAATTTAAGTGTTCTATAGCTTCATTACGTTTGTCGTTGAGGGATTGCTGGCTGGGGCGTTCTGAAAAACTAAAGGAGTAGTGTAAGGTTGAGTCGTCTGCGTATGAATGGAGGGGAATTGAGGTACAGTTGAGAAGATCGTTTATAAAAATTAGAAAGAGAATAGGAGATAGGACAGAGCCCTGAGGAACATCTTTGCCTGGTTATTTTCTATAAAAGACTGCAATTAGAGTTGGGTAGATTTCATCGCTCATTTTACGTTTTCACGAAGTGGTGTTGGTAACTTATTCATTAGGACGACGGTACATATCTCATCGACGCTGACATCCAACGTATTGAGGGATCGAATGGTACTCTCGAAAGTGGCATAGAACTTCTTTAGCGTGCCTACCTCATAAACTGGAACAGACAACTAGGACAAGTTCGTAATGTGTGCATATTTTATTCGATCTTTTTGTCCGTTTGTCTGCTCAAGTAGGGCTATTGCAGTGGCGTAGCTACTGGCGATTAGGCTAAATCCCCACAACAACTTCTGTGCTTCCCCCTCCAGCTGCCCGCGCAAATATGGGAAACGCTGAACATCTGACAACTCTTTGTGGTCATGCACGGTACAGCGGAAGAGGTCCCAGAATTCTGTCCACGTTGCCAGTTCGCCACTAAATTTGGGAAGATGAAGTGTAGGTAGCTTAACTCCTGCTACCTTTGCCGTGGCACTACTGTTTGTTAGAGAAGGGGATTCTTTGTAGATTGCCTCAAGTTTAGCCACAATCGCTTCCATGGTCTCAGAGAATTCGTCATCGTCACCAGCTATAGTCACAATGTCAATGGTCTCGTTATATAGTTCATAAAGATGGTCATTGACGGACTCCAGTTCATTGAGGCGCTTGCAAATCAGGGTAACTTTGCCCTTCACCTCGGACGCATCTGCCCGATCAATGAAGGCGTCCAAGTCCCTAGTTAGCCTAGTCAAACAGCCCCTCGCTATCCCTCTCTTTTTCTTAAGTTCTGACAGGGTGGCAGGCATGTTGAAATAATTCTAAGCTAGGCTAGGTCAAGCACACCAAAAGTCAAGTCAAGTTATCACCACCAACCCCAATACAATGAAAAGCAGTAAATAGTAGGTGCCTAATGTGTAGTGGCGAAAATGCCCCTCGCGATGGTCAGAAGGAGCTGGAAGAGTCTGTCTTGGCCCTCATGGGTTAAATGCACACCGTCGTAGCCGATTTCTGCGTCTTGCACTTCCATGCTATGGTACCAAGTACGTGTGTAAGGATTACGTCTTTTCATACGGTAATTGATATTATTCCTAATTATATTGTACTCGGCCCTGTGGATGTATCGAGGTGCAATCCGCTTCTCGATTCCAATGATGTGACATTTAACCCCGGTCCTTAACTCCACCTCCCGCGCTAATTCCGCCAACGAGAGGGCCACTTCCTTAGGTACGACACCAGGCACTATATCGTTACCCCCCCAGCACAAGCAGTGTTACCTCCAGCCGTCTCCTCAATAAACACCTCCAAGCTTGTGTATTTTTTTTATAGTAGAAATCCTAGCTCCTGGCACTGCAAATATACGCACAACAAATGAGTCTTCATAAATGGGTTGATCAATGTAAATGCGATCTACGAAACTGTGCCCCAAGCGCACTAAGGTCTTAAAGGTGGGGGCTCATGGGTTAAGGTAAACATGGAAAAATAATCGCCAACCTCCATATAATTATCTTGTAAAATGCAATGTCACTGAAATAATTATTAACAATGTATAAAGGATTTTGCGGATCGTCTATACCGGGCCTGTGATGTCATAGTGACGTCACACCAGTATCCTTAGCCTAGACTGGATGGTGGACTTACACTCTTGTGACGTCACAGGCCCGGTATAGACGATCCACAAAATCCTTTATACCATTGTTAATAATTATTTCAGTGCCATTGCATTTTGCAAGATAATTATGTACAGCTTGGCGATTATCATTCCATGTTTATCTCAACCCATGAGCCCCCACCTTTACGAGGGTGAGGGTATGCTGCTGGATCGGGCTGGAATCCGCTACCACTGCAGCCGCCGAACATTTGTTATCACCCCGCTACATAAGCACGAATAGGCAAAAAAAGTACCCAAATAATAAGGCAAGAGAACATGAGGACTCCCTGCGCAAATGTGGCCTAGTGCGGTAACACTCTCGGCCGGGCTAATTCCCGCCCTAATTTAAGTGGAAAGCGAAACCTGGTGGTCAGGCGGTGTACTACAAGGTCCCACCCACATATCCCCACTGCATGACCATGACTCAGTAACCCTCAAGCAGCCGTGATGGAAGGTCAAGATTTGCCTGTGTCCGATTCGGTGGCCGCCACCCCTAGTGCGTCGCGCCACCCTACTCATAATGCCACGCTCACCGCCCAGGACCTAGATATCATAATGAACTCTTCAGAACTTTCTAATATGCTGTTGAATGACACCATGGAAGGTCTGGGTAATAGTTTTGATAGTGAGGATGACTCGGAAGACGAAAATATGCCGATCATAGGCTTTCACCCCAAGCATAATTTGCGTGCCGCAAAAGTTGAGGTTGATGCTGCAGAGGACGTTGAGCAAGATAGAGACGTTCCTGACGAAGAACATAGTGGTGTGGGTGTTGGTAAGTACAATTTACCTTGTATAATTGCTTGAAAGTTTGATTGCAAGCATTTTATAGCGTATTATTTCAGGCGTTCGGTAAATTTCTCACGATAACCAGGGTATACAGTACATTTCTCACGATAATACAAGCTACAACGAAGCTTGGCGAAGATTGTGGTCTACAATATACCTTTTTATAATTGCATGTGACCTTGAAATTGCTTGAGAGTTTAATTGCAAGCATTTTATTTGCGTATTATTTCAGGCGTTCGGTATATTTCTTACCGTAATACAAGCAACGAAATGTTGAATATTTGTGGTTGGCATTATATGATTGTGGGGAACATATGTACCGTATATATTATTTTATCATATATATGATACATATGTAAAATAATTATAGTATCACGACACTCTCTCTCTCTCTGTCTCTCTCACTCTCTTTCTCTGATATTGGCCAGGGCACTCCCTATCTAATCTTACCCCCAGGCAAAATCACACCCTAACAGATGTCCTTGACCTCCTCCTCCTCCTCTCTTTCTCTCTCTCTCTCTCTCTCTCTCTCTCTCTCTCTCTTCCTCTCTGGGTTTACCTACACATTTATAATTGCATGTGACCTTGAAAGTTTGATTGCAAGCATTTTATAGCGTATTATTTCAGACGTTAGTTCGGTACATTTCTCACGCTAACCAGAGTGTACGGTACATTTCTCACGATGATACAAGCAACAACGAAGCTTGGTGAAGATTGTGGTCTACAATATAGCTTTTTATAATTGCATGTGACCTTGAAATTGATTGAGAGTTTGATTGCAAGCATTTTATTTGCGTATTATTTCAGGCGTTCGGTACATTTCTTACGGTAACCAGGGTGTACGGTACATTGCATGTGACCTTGAAATTGATTGAGAGTTTGATTGCAAGCATTTAATTTGCGTATTATTTCAGGCGTTCGGTACCGTATATATTATTTTATCATATATATGATATATATGTAAAATAGTTATATTATCACGACACTCTCTCTCTCTCTCTCTCCCACTCAGCGACAGAAAGCAAAGAGTAGTCATAAACGGTAAGGCATCTAAATTGACCAATGTAAGTAGCGGGGTACCCCAGGGATCGGTACTAGGACCAATTCTCTTTCTAATTTACATCAACTACATAGATGAGGGTCTCACCTGTACAATCTCAAAATTTGCTGACGATACAAAAATTGCAAATAACGTACTCTCAAAAGAACAAGTTGACGATATGCAACACAATCTAGATAAATTGTCATGTTGGGCCCAAATTTGGCAAATGAGTTTCAATGCGGATAAATGTAAAGTACTACATATCGGATACCTAAATGAGAAAGCAAACTATTCGATTGAATGGCACTCAGCTTAAGAATGTAAACAGAGAAACCGATCTGGGAGTAACAATATCGAGTAACCTAAAAACCGAGTCAACAATGTTCAGAAGTTGTTAAGAAGGCAAACAAAATAATTGGCTTTATAGGCAGGTCATTTGAGCATAAATCCAAAGAAGTTATCCTAACCCTTTACAATTCCTTAGTCCGCCCTCTTCTGGAATACTGCGTTCAATCCTGGTGCCCTATTACCAAAAAGATATAAACAAGCTAGAACGAGTTCAACGTAGAGTTACCAAAATGATACCTAGCCTAAAGAACAAACCATACGAAGAGCGTCTTAGAGAATTAAATCTATTTTTAAATCTACCTTTAACCCAGCGCAGATTAAGAGGCGACTTAATTCAAGTGTTCAAAATCATCAAAGGCATCGACAATATGAACTGTAGTAAGTACTTCACTATCGACCAATCTAATTACACGCGGGGAAACGGTTGCAAAATTATTGGTAAATCTTTTAACTCGCACGAATCTAAGAATTTCTTCTTCAATCGAGTTGTCAACTTGTGGAATGGGCTTCCCCGAAACGTTATAGACTGCATCACCGTTGATTCATTTAAACTCCGCCTAGACAAATATCTCGCATTAAACCCGCGACTGACTGCGTTTCTAAATGAATAACTTTATTTTATCCCCCCCTCAGTTACTAACCCATCTGTCCCCTACTAACTTCCTAATCCTGCCACGGACATTAGTTCCAGGGCAGTAATTCCCTTTCCAATGTTCCCTTACCCACTCTTAACCACTGTTTGGACACTTGATCCTCAGTGTTTTGGAGGACAAGCAACCTAGAAGGGTCACTATATCTGTTGTTGCTTGATTTCCTTTGTACTCCTTTGTACTCTCTTTGTCTGATATAGTCCAGGGCACTCCCTAACTAATCTTCCCCCCCAGGCAAAATCACACCTAGCAGATGTCCTTGACCTCCTCCTCCTCCTCTTTCCCTCTCTCTCCCTCTCTCTCTCTCTCTCTCTCTCTCTCTCTCTCTCTCTGGGTCTACCTATACATTTATAATTGCATGTGACCTTGAAATTTCTTGAAAGTTTGATTGCAAGCATTTTATAGCGTATTATTTCAGGCGTTCGGTACATTTCTCACGATAACCAGGGTGTACGGTACATTTCTCATGATAATAGAAGCAACAACGGAGCTTTGCGAAGATTGTGGTCTACAATATACCATTTTATAATTGCATGTGACCTTGAAATTGCTTGAGAGTTTGATTGCAAGCATTTTATAGCGTATTATTTCAGGCGTTCGGTACATTTCTCACGATAACCAGGGTGTACGGTACATTTCTCACAATATTACAAGCAACAACGAAGCTTGGCGAAGATTGTGGTCTACAATATACCTTTTAATAATTGTATGTGACCTTGACATTGCTTGAGAGTTTGATTGCAAGCATTTTATAGCGTATTATTTCAGGCGTTCGGTACATTTCTTACGGTAACCAGGGTGTACGGTACATTGCATGTGACCTTGAAATTGATTGAGAGTTTGATTGCAAGCATTTTATTTGCATATTATTTCAGGCGTTGGTATATTTCTTACGGTAATACAAACAACGAAAGATTGAATATTTGTGCTTCGCATTATATGATTGTGGGGAACATATGTACCGTATATATTATTTTATCATATATATAATACATATGTAAAATAGTTATATTATCACGACACTCTCTCTCTCTCTCTCTCCCTGTCTCTCTCACTCTCTTTGTCTGATATAGGCCAGGGCACTCCCTAACTAATCTTCCCCCCCAGGCAAAATCACACCTAGCAGATGTCCTTGTCCTCCTCCTCCTCCTCTCTTTCCCTCTCCCTCTCTCTCTCTCTCTCTCTCTCTCTCTCTCTCTGGGTCTACCTATACATTTATAATTGCATGTGACCTTGACATTGCTTGAAAGTTTGATTGCAAGTATTTTATAGCGTATTATTTAAGGCGTTCGGTAAATTTCTCACGATAACCAGGGTGTACGGTTCATTTCTCACGATAATACAAGCAACAACGAAGCTTTGCGAAGATTGTGGTCTACAATATACCTTTTTATAATTGCATGTGACCTTGAAATTGCTTGAGAGTTTGATTGCAAGCATTTTATAGCGTATTATTTCAGGCGTTCGGTACATTTCTCACGATAACCAGGGTGTACGGTACATTTCTCACAATATTACAAGCAACAACGAAGCTTGGCGAAGATTGTGGTCTACAATATACCTTTTAATAATTGTATGTGACCTTGACATTGCTTGAGAGTTTGATTGCAAGCATTTTATATCGTATTATTTCAGGCGTTCGGTACATTTCTTACGGTAACCAGGGTGTACGGTACATTGCATATGACCTTGAAATTGATTGAGAGTTTGATTGCAAGCATTTTATTTGCATATTATTTCAGGCGTTGGTATATTTCTTACGGTAATACAAACAACGAAAGATTGAATATTTGTGCTTCGCATTATATGATTGTGGGGAACATATGTACCATATATATTTGTTATCATATAATATGATACATATGTAAAATTGTTATAATATCACGACACTCTCTCTCTCTCTTTCTTTCAAATTAATCATGTCTTACAGTTATAAAGTTGGAGTCTGCACATCCCTCATACGAAATACCATTCCAACATTTTGCATAGGTAACAGTGCCAGTCCGGCAAAACGGACCAGGTCATTGAACCCCCAGCCAGCCCCTCCATCCAGGCAGCGAGCCGCCGTGTCAGAGCCTCCAGTGATTTCGCTCGCCAACATCTCGGGGGTAGACCAGATGCCAACTACCCCCGCCCATGCACAAGCTGGTCCAGGGACCTCTACACCAGCTGCAGATGCATATCCCCCCTTGTTGGCAAAGCCACCCGAGGTTGACCAGGCGTCGGCTGGATTTGGAGGAAAGCGATGCCGGCCCAAGCTCTCCCGATTCGCCGGAAGCCAGGATATCCCTGCTGCCGGGAAGCGACTCTGATGATGGGCAGGCACAGCCACAGCAGGGACAGCCACAGCAGGGAGAGCCACAGCAGGGACAGCCACAGCAGGGACAGCCACAGCAGGGACAGCCACAGCAGGCACAGCCACAGCAGGGACAGCCACAGCAGGCACAGCCACAGCAGGCATAGCCACAGCAGGCACAGCCACAGCAGGCAGGCACAGCCACAGCAGGCACAGCCACAGCAGGCATAGCCACAGCAGGCACAGCCACAGCAGGGACAGCCAAAGCAGGCACAGCCACAGCCACAGCAGGGACAGCCACAGCAGGGACAGCCACAGCAATGTCAGCCACAGCCACAGCAGGGACAGCCACAGCGAGGTGCCCGGGGAAGGGCCCGAGAAGGTGCCAGAGGAGGTGCCAGAGGAGGTGCCCGAGGAGGTGCCCCAGGAGGTGCACCAGGAGGTGCCAGAGGAGGTGCCCCAGGAGGTGCACCAGGAGGTGCCCGAGGAGGTGCCAGAGGAGGTGCCAGAGGAGGTGCCAGAGGAGGTGCCCCAGGAGGTGCCCGAGGAGGTGCCAGAGGAGGTGCCCCAGGAGGTGCCCCAGGAGGTGCCCGAGGAGGTGCCCCAGGAGGTGCCCCAGGAGTCCCCAGGAGGTGCCAGGAGGCCGGTACCACCACCTGTCTTTCAGTGACAGGACTGCCTGCCTCGTGATATGCCTGGTCAACCACCCCTCTTTCACAAGGCACCGAATGGCGTCCAGCCTGCCTTTCCCTGCTTGGAGAATGACACCCCTTACGACTACTTCCGGTCATTTTTTGATGACCAATTGCTCGGGGATATTGTCACAGAGACAAACCTATATGGTCGCCAGCACGCCGATGAAATGATGTCGCCCCACATGCTGAGATGGACACCCATTGACATCGGCGAACTCCTCGTGTTTTTGGCCCTCACCATGCTCATGCCCCACATAAAGAAGCACAACATGTTAGATTATTGGGTTATGCATGACATCATAGCAACACCAGTGTTCAACACCTACATGCCAAGGGACCAGTATAGGCAAATTCTGAAGTGCTTGCACTTTGTGGATAACACTACACCACAAGGAGCCGACAAGATCTGGAAAATACGGCCATTCCTGAACTCCCTCCTCTACAGGTATCGCCGGTTTTTCAAACCTTTCCAGAATGTCGTGATCGATGAGTCCTTGGTCCTCTTCCGTGGACGTCTCTCTTTCCACCAGTACATTCCGTCGAAGCGTCACCGCTTCGGGATCAAATTCTTTGTACTGTGTGACTGCGAGACAGGATACATGCTGGATCTTATCATATATACCACTACTGATGTGGACATTCCGAATGACCCTTTGGGTCTTTCAGGGTCGGTTGCCAAGACACTGATGGAGCCGTATCTAGATGCCAACCGTATCCTGTTCACTGACAACTTCTACACCTCTCCTCTCCTTGCCAGGGATCTCCTTACAAGGAGAACGGGAAGCTGTGGAACTGTTAGGTCAAACCGGAAACACTGGCCCCGGTTTGAGAAGACGCTGAAAGGACACATCTTCCGGAAGAAGAGCAGCAGTGAGAACATACTGGCTATTTGTTGGCACGACACAAAGCCAGTCAATGTCCTCTCCACCTACCACAAGTCCGCATTGCGAGATAGCGGAAAGAGGAGATACCAGGAGGACCGTGTCACAGGCAACAGGACTGTATTTATTATCTCCAAACCTGACGCTGTCCTGGAGTATAATGTGAACATGCGGTTGGTGGACAAAAGTGATATGCAGATCACTGCTGTTGACTGCCTTAGGAAGACCTGTAAATGGTACAAGAAGGTCGGACTCCATCTTCTTGATGTCACTGTCCTCAACGCATACAACCTGTGGATGACGCACACAGGAAAGAAGAGCTCTGTATGGCTGTTCTCCAAGGACATCATCGAGGCCATCCTCCGTAAGCACGGAACCACACGTGCGGCACCATTTCCGAGGGCGATCGTGGATTTGCCCAGCCGCCTTGAGTGCCGGGACTACCTCGCGACCCACAGGCTTGTGGCTGTAGACCGCACACCTGCACAAGTTGAAGCTGGCCGGCAGGCCGGAAAGAAGGTGTGCCACGTCTGAAGTCACACAACAAGGAGGCCCCGAAGAAGGAGGGAAGTCGCGTCCAAGTGTAGTCGGTGTGATGTGGGACTCTGTCCTATTCCTTGCTACACTGAGTACCACACACTGGAACACTTCTAACCTCCTCCCTTCTTGCCAATCATTCATAACTTCATTCAATCATTCATTCATCTATTTCAAAGTACCTCATGAATTCATGTCATTCAATCATTCATATGGTGGAATAGCACACTACCCAAACACAAGTGCATTCATCATCATCAGCAACATCACCCATTACATCCATAAGTTTCGAATCTCATCCATCCATCTGGTTCTTGGTCCACCTCATACATCCATGTCATTCATTCATACATACATTCATACACTCGCTATAGGCAGTTCTGCCTTTTGTCTACCTCAATCACATTCATACACTCGCTATAGGCAGTTCTGCCTTATGTCTACCTCAATCACATTCATACACTCGCTATAGACAGTTCTGCCTTTTCCCTACCTCAATCACATAACTGCCTTTTACCTACCTCAATCACATAACTGCCTGTTGCCTACCTCAATCACATGTGGATTACACCTCCTGGGAACACCACAAACAAACAAAAAATAGTCAACACCTCCCCATAGGGTAATTTGGAAATGTGTTGAAATAATATTATATATAAAACAAAACAATATTTCCTGCAAAGCAAGCGAGAGAGAGAGAGAGAGAGAGAGAGAGAGAGAGAGAGAGAGAGAGAGAGAGAGAGAGAGAGAGAGAGAATACAGAAACTGAACTGAAGAAAGAGTGAAAAAGATATAATAATACAGAAATATTACAAGCAAATAAAGAAATAGAGGGATTAGTTAGAATAATAATGAGAATTACATATACGGATGAGGAAGAGAGAAAGGGAGAGAGGGAGAGAGAGAGAGAGAGAGAGTGAGAGACAGAGCGCGCGAGAGAGGGAAAGCTAGCGAGCCAGAGAGAGAGAGAATACAGAGAATACAGAAATAAGGAGAAATAAGAGAAAAATAAGACTGATTACCGAAGGAATAGTACACGCGCGGGAGGCCGAAGTCAGGGCAAAGCGAACGCATCCGAACGCGCTTGGGAAATATACCAAAAAGTAACCCCTCTTCCTCACCTTTTCCCACCCTCCACACTCACTCACAACATCCAGAATAGACTTATATGGGGAGACGAAGAGTTTCTTGTTCCAAAAATGACCGTTTCGTTCGCATTTGAGCCATAGTAACGGCGCTAGGGCGAGTGAAAGTGAGCGAATATTTTGGGATTATGCCCGCTGGGCGGCACAGTGTAAAATACCTTACCACCCGCTCTTTGAGTGTTAAAACATAAATTTAAGCACTCATACAATAATGTGGGTCCCAGTGATTATAGAAAAGGCTTATCTGAATGTAGAGTGTTACGTCCTGGGATATATAAACACTGGGCTCTTTCTATTGGACTAGGTATGCGGCAACAAGCAACAACGGAAAACGCTAGATCCCACCCTTATCTATAAACCCAGGCAACAAACCACCCTAAACCGTCAAGAGTCCTGCCTGGACAACAAGGTATCCTATGACTCGGTTACAGGGTGCACGCACTATAGACTGCTGATAGTCAAGCAGGCTATATAAAAGATCACACAATTAAGTTGACTTAAAGCTTCAAGGAAAAGATTGATAACGGAATTAAATTGCAGAAACAATTTAATAACAAACTAGAAGAAAGTACAGTTAACGTTACGTTAATTAATACAACTAATCACCCCTGCGTGAAAGAAGGTGAAAGCTAACAGTCCTCAAAACATCGTACAGGTAGACAAGATGCAGGTTTCTAAACTGCATGTGGCTACTGTAGGATCTGATGCTTAGCAAAGAAAGTAAGTTACGGATTTAGAGAACTCTTAACTCATAAGCAGGAATAAATACTAGTGATAGGCCATACAGTGTATAATGGCATAAGTATAATTAAATAAAGGCAGCAACTCGCAACATAACCACATACAGGTGTGCTACTCACTCTTAGTCAGGCAAGCCTGCTCGGACAGAGACTCTAAGCCACACCCTGACTCACAATGCTCACAAAGACGGTAAACTGTGGCAGAATAACAAGCATAAAGATATAATAAACCGCTAGCTGTTAATCTGCCAGGTGGCAGAGGTCTAGCCGGAAGGATATAGGCTTCGGATACTCGGGCTGAGCCACCTGCTCTAGCCTAGGGACGTTCCCAAGTCTGTGCGCCAAGTTACTCTAATTGAAAGGGTGCTCTCTTGAGAGACTCAGATCCCAAGTATCTGACTCTCTCCTGGCGACCCTAAAACAGACGCAAGACGTGCTAGCGCAGTGCTGAATGGACTAGGCAAGGGCCCTCACACAACACAACACTAGACACACAGGCACACAGACAAGAAAATGCCCCCAGACTCCCACGGGTATCCTAGTAAAGTCGTGCAGGTCCACAGGACTCGCACCAGCAGACTTTACTTAAAGGATCGCAAAAAACCTCCCCTCCGGTCTAGCCCCTTAGACCAGTCAAAGTAGGGCTGGACTTAGAACAAATTGCAATAGAAGGTTTTTTGGCTTTAACTTGTTTATTAGGTCCCTCTGATGAACAAATAAAAAGTCTCCAACTTTTGGACACCGGGAAAGTGGTTAATTTGCATAAATTCAAGATGGCCGCCGTCCAAAGCTTCAATTTACAGATAACTTTTTTCTGGTTGCTCCTAGACCCTATAAATGTATTACAAACAACGTTTTTTGGCTTTAACTTGTTTATTAGGTCCCTCTGATGAACATATAAAAAGTCTCCAACTTTTGGACACCTGGAAAGTGGTTAATTTACAGCCAAAAAACCTTACAGCCAAAAAACCTTCTATTGCAATTTGTTCTAGGTCAAGCCCTACCTTTACTGCACATTATTGTCTATTACATTTTGCCTAGGCCTATACTAATCCCATCATCTTGTTTCTTGTTTCAACAGATTGGTGCGACATCTACCGAAGCCATGGAAGAAGAGGTGGTGCATAATCCCTGCGGCATTTGCTCAAACACGTTAGACGAAGGAGAAACAGTCAAGCTGAGGGCGAAGGGAGCAGATACTATCAACAAGGCCAGTACTGAACGTGGAACGCCATCAATTACCGTGTCCGAGGGCCGGTGCACATTGATTGCCGAAAGAAGCATGTCAATACGAAGCCAAATAGAATTCCTGGGAAGCAGAAGAAACGTCCTGAAAAACCTGCTCTTCGTTCTCAGACACCAGACTTTTGTTTTACAGAGAACTGCTTTTTTTGTGGTACAAAAATCTATTTGGACACAAAGCATGATTCAGAAGAAGTGTATCCAGTACGCACCTTCAACTTTCAAAGGACAATACTTTCTGCATGTGATGCCAGGGCTGATGAGTGGGCTGACACTGTTAGAGGCCGAATTAACTTTGCACGCGATCTTCCAGCAGCTGACGCAATATATCACAAGCAGTGCAGCTCAAATTTCCAGACACATAGGCAGATCCCCTCCAAATATCGTGATTCCGCAGACAGTGAACCTCCTCGCAAGGGTCGCAAAGTAGATGCCTCACGAGAGGAAGCATTTCTACTCGCAATCGAGGACCTAGTCAGTGGCAATGATGATGAACAGGCTACAGTGGTTGATCTCGTTGATAGAATGTCCCAGTTGTGCCCTGATGTTGAAGCGTATAGTGTAAAATACATGAAACAGAAACTTATTTCATATTTTGGGGATGAACTGGTTATTAGTAACGTGCATGGACGCAGCGATGTTGTAACTGTCAAAGAAAGTGCTGCAAAGATTTTGCAACAATTCAAAGACTCACCACAGACTGATGATGAGGAAGCAGAACAAAGAAAGATAGTCAGGGCTGCGGCACGGTTGATGAAAGCAGATATAAAGAACATTGATACTTGTAGAGATTTCTATCCAGATCCTTCTGAACTCCGGTCGCTGGAAAAGAATGTGGCGTACGTTCCGCAGTCCCTTCGTATATTGCTGCAAGAGACGTTCAGTGGCAAGTCATGTGATCTTGAAGTTGCATCAATTGGACAAAGTATCGTGCAACTTACCAGACCAAGGGCCATTGTAGCACCCAGCGCCAGCAGATGCAGATGTCATGATTGCGAAGAAGGGAATTGAGCATGCAAGGGAAACCGTGACATATGTGATAGGTGAGGACACAGACTTGTTGGTGCTGTTGTGTCATTATGCGGAACGAGGGATGAATGATTTGTACTTCAAGTCGAGCAAGGAAGGTGGGAAATGTTGGCATATTAACTCAGTAGCAGAAGCTCTCGGTGAAAGCATCTGTCGTGTCCTGCCAGTTGTCCATGCACTCTGTGGATGTGACACAACCTCACGACTGTATGGTATTGGTAAAGGGGCTGCCTTGAGGAAAGTGAGGGAAGACAACGGTTTCTTGAAATGTATAGAAGCATTCTGTTGCCAAAGTGGAAGTAAAGACGCGATATCATCAGCTGGTGAAAAGGCCTTGGTTTATTTGTACGGGGGGAAAAGGAAATGACACCCTTGACGGACTGCGAAAGACAAAGTTTTGCAACAAGGTGGCAAAAAGTTCAACTACCGTTGAAGTTCACAGCCCGAGAAATGGGGCTGGTGTCTGCGGAAGGGACAGCTTGAACCGAAGACGATGGATTCGCCAGTGGCTCCTGATTCACTACTGAAATTGGTCAGATGTCAGTGTAAGGGCAACTGTGACACTCAACGCTGTAGTTGCAAACGGAATGAGCTTGAATGTTCCAGTGCATGTGGTCAATGTAAAGGACTCTGTCAAAATAGCAACTTTGATGCAAGCACCGATGATCCAAGTGAATACGAACTCCTATCATGAATTACATAATTGGCTCTGAATGACGTCATACTACGTCATGGTTTTTTGTTTTGTTTTTTTATAAAAAAGAGGGACAACAGGTCAAAAAACCCATACAAGCACAAAGTGCCTGTGTCACCCCTTGTGAAAGAGACAGTTCAGCCTGTCTGTAAGGTTTTTTGGCTGTAAATTAACCACTTTCCAGGTGTCCAAAAGTTGGAGACTTTTTATATGTTCATCAGAGGGACCTAATAAACAAGTTAAAGCCAAAAAACGTTGTTTGTAATACATTTATAGGGTCTAGGAGCAACCAGAAAAAAGTTATCTGTAAATTGAAGCTTTGGACGGCGGCCATCTTGAATTTATGCAAATTAACCACTTTCCCAGTGTCCAAAAGTTGGAGACTTTTTATATGTTCATCAGAGGGACCTAATAAACAAGTTAAAGCCAAAAAACCTTCTATTGCAATTTGTTCTAGGTCCAGTTAAATGATTGCTAGATTTACTGGACTACCTGCTTACCTGCCACAAGAACACACTAGCAAGCATGAAACCACCAAATATGAGACAACAAAAAAGCTTCCTAGGTCTCATTAACAATTATATCTCTGCATAAGGCCCAAAATCCTATCTAGTTATCTGAGAGCTCGTCGTTAATACAATGATAGATATAAGGTCTATCAAGGGGATGGGATAATTAAATAGATTGGTGAAGTAGTGGAAAGAAGGTATACAAAGTAAGAGAGAAAGTTTCTAAGTGGGGTTGAGAGGGATAGATATCAAGGGGGTCCGAAGGGTACGACAGTGAGGTGAGCTCTGAGGAGAATAGCTCCTCTGGACCCCTCCAGGATCCCACACAAAGGCACGGTGGTCAGCCAATCACAGGCCGCCACGTCACCCGGCAGCAGGCCTGCAGAAGGCGCCAGGAACCACCAGCCAATCAAAACCGAAAAGACCACGCGGCGACCAACTCCTCCGGGAGGGAGGAGGGAGGAGGAAAAGCAACACTCACCTCCCCCACCCTGCTCGCTCGCTCTCTCTCTCTCTCTCGTCTCCTCCCACTCTCACTAGACTTACATCTTATATATTATAATGAAACAATCAACTATCGAGAATAAAATATACTAAGATGTGTTGGTTAAGAATAAGGGCAGCTTCAAGCTGTGAAACAACATAAGAATATCCCAGACATTAGTTACATTGTCGTAGGATATATACTAAGGAAAAGCCGGCCAGCCGACTGCCGCCAGCCGGTTTCTAAACGGCTGGGCAGCCGACGCGCGCGCCTGCCCGCACGTGGCTACTATGCAGGAGCGTCACAAGAGCGAAGTATTGAAGAAGTTGAGTGGAAAATGTAGCAGGATATTAATGATCACTAATATTGGATGTTGGCAGATGAACTTCTATAAAGCAAGTCAGGTCTCCTTTGTTTACATACGGGACCTCGGTTACGAATCTTAAGTCTTAACTAAGGGGTTACATCTTTCATATCTATATTATAGCCAAGGTACACTCATACATTCGCATATACATTGATCAATACCAGTAAATTAAATTGGATACTATAATGTATGAATGTAACATTTAAACTACATATTAACGAAAGAACTTATATTATTGTTACCAAAGAAAACGTATTGGAGAATAAATCAAGGTAGACTTAATTAATGACAAGTTATGACAGTATTCCTAAATCCGAGTATATACTGCTTAGCTCACTTAATTTAGCAAACGATAAAAACACATTTACTTTATTTTTATGAATATTCGAAGCATCCCCACGAATCTCCAACGTTTTGGGAATTTATTAATGAATACTTCTATAGATGTTATAATAATAATAAAACTATTTGTCAACAGCCTCTGGGCAAAAGCCCTCATAAGGCTGGGGTTCTATAGATGTTGATATTGTGGGGTTCACGGAAACAAGATTAGACCCAGACTTGGCTGCACTTTACCATCTCCCAGGGTATACATTTTACAATAAATTCAACAATATAAATGGTGGTGGTGTTGCAATGTATGTTTCTAGTGCCTATAGGTCTTCTGTTTTAATGGATATGTGTAAAACTGAACCCTTCATAGAATGCCTATGTGTTGAAATTATGGTCGAAGATAAACTATATTTGTGTGTATGTATTTACAGACCCCCTAATGGTAATATAGATAGTTTTAGTAAATATCTTAATGGATATGTTTCAGCAATTTAATATTAAAAAATACTATGGTATAAATTTTTTCGGAGATTGGAATCTAGATTTATTGAAACATAATGACCACAATATCTGTGTATGAATTCATAAACGTTTTGTATTCTAATTCATTATTTCCTCTAACAACAAAACCTACTAGAGTTACAGACACAACTGCCTTACTTATTGACCATATTTGAACTTCACAGGCAGAATTGAATACGGGTAACTACATAATACAGACACATATTTCCGATCATTTTCCCATCATATCCCAGTTCAAGCTTGCAAATATATAAAGAAATTTTCTTATATATATTCAGAAACGAATATTTTCGAATGTTTCAATGAACAATTTCAATAATGAGCTAAAAGATATATGCTGGTCTAGTGTGCTCGAGTCTCAATGACCAAATGAAGCCTATGATAAGTTTTACGATTGCTTCAATATGTTATTCAAGAAACACTTTCCTCTGAAAACCATTAATATTAACAAGAAGTTCGAGCGACGCCCATACATCACCTTATCATTCAAGACAAGCATTAAAGAGAACAACCGGTTAGAAACATTGGCTAACAAATTACCATTAACATATGAGAACATCTATAAAACCTACATAAATAAACTACCTTAAATTTTAAGAGTTACTAAAAATAAATATTATAAATATCAATTAAAAGACAATCAAGGTAATCCTAAATCCCACAGGAAGTCTATTAATTCACTTATTGTCAGAACTAATAGTACAATAGATAAACACTCAACTAAAACCACTTCGTCATGATATATTAAATGCTTTTAACTATTACTTTTTGAGGGTAGGAACTACAATTCCCACTAATACTAATGACGGCAATGCTTATCAACAACATTTACATATACTTTTCACTATATCTTACCCCTGTAAATTATACTGAAATTGAGCAATACCTAAACACATTAAAACCTACTGCTCCTGGTTACGACGATAGCCCACCCAAATTGTTGGGTCATAGCTCAAAAACGATTTCGACTATACATTACATATTATTAATCTTTCATTTCGCCTAGGAATGTTTCCAAATATATTCAAAATAGGTAAAGTAATTCCTTTGCATAAGTCTGGTAGTAAAGACGATATCAACAAGTATCGTTCAATTTCAATATTCCCAGCGTTTAGTAGTAAAGTTATTTGAACAAGCTATTTCTATCCGTCTCACTATGTTACTTGAAAATAATTATTTACTCAGTGATGGTCAATTTGGATTTCGTCGAAACCGTTCTACTGAGTCGGCTCTACTGGAATTTGTTAACAATGTATATAAATATTTGGAAGACAAATTATATGTTGCAGGAGTGTTTATTGATCTTTCAAAAGCCTTTGACTCCTTGGACCATAATATCTTACTTGAACATTTGAAACACGTTGGAATCAGAGGTATACCACTGCAACTATTTAATTCCTATATTAGTAACAGGTCACCAGCAGTCTATTGCAATTTAAAGTATTCTCCTTTTAGATCTATTTCAAAGGGAGTTTCTCAAGGATCAATTGTAGGCCATATTTTATTTTATATTTATATTAATGACATAACGTGTTCTAGCTCCAAATTCAAGTTTGTTATCTATGCAGATTGTGGTCTACAATATACATTTTTCCTATTGCATGTGACCTTGAAATTGATTGAGAGTTTGATAGCAAGCATTATATTTGCGTATTATTTCAGGCGTTCGGTACAATTCCTACGGTAACCAGGGTGTACGGTACATTGCATGTGACCTTGAAATTGATTGAGTTTGATTGCAAGCATATTATTTGCGTATTATTTCAGGCGTTCGGTACAATTCTTACGGTAACCAGGGTGTGCGGTACATTGCATGTGACCTTGAAATTGATTGAGAGTTTGAGTGCAAGCATTTTATTTGCGTATTATTTCAGGCGTTCGGTATATTTCTTACGGTAATACATACAACGAAAGATTGAATATTTGTGCTTGGCATTATATGATTGTGGGGAACATATGTACCGTATATATTTTTTATCATATAATATGATACATATGTAAAATTGTTATAATATCACGACACTCTCTCTCTCTTTCTTTCAAATTAATCATGTCTTACAGTTATAAAGTTGGAGTCTGCACATCCCTCATACGAAATACCATTCCCACATTTTGCATAGGTAACAGTGCCAGTCCGGCAAAACGGACCAGGTCATTGACCCCCCAGCCAGCCCCTCCATCCAGGCAGCGAGCCGCCGTGTCAAAGCCTCCAGTGATTTCGCTCGCCAACATCTCGGGGGTAGACCGGATGCCAACTACCCCCGCCCATGCACAACTGGTCCAGCGACCTCTACACCAGCTGCAGATGCACATCCCCCCGTGTTGGCAACGCCACCCGAGGGTGACTAGGCATCGGCTGGATTTGGAGGAAAGCGATGCCGGCCCAAGCTCTCCCGATTCGCCGGAAGCCAGGATATCCCCGCTGCCGGGAAGCGACTCTGATGACGGGCGCGTCACTAGGACTTTTGCTCTTTCGCTATGTTATATATATTATCTCCGGTGTCAATACTAAGTACTTCTATTAACAATTGTTTATCACTAGTACTTCTAATGCGTTTTCAGTAGCATATACAGGAGATATACAGATTAGTACTTCCTTTTATTATTAAGGCGTATCACTAGTACTTATAAGGGGATTTCATTATATATTATATGTATGAGCACTCTGTAGTCTTCTGGTGAGAATCTGGGCCGTGGTGGTTATCCTGATGTGGCTGGATGCCAGTATATGGAGACTCGAACTCTTGGGTGATGGGTCTTGAATAATACATACAATAAACCAGTGCATCTGTATAGTATTACTGAAGTAATGTAGGAGAGGACTCGCTAACTGCTCTGACGGTTATAAGAGTTTTGATGCAGACCTTCCAGTACTCTTGGGTGTTGGGCCTTAAATGTTGTGTGCAATATGCCAGTGGATCTGCAAAATGTCATCGAAGTAACGTAAGAGGGTTGTTTGTGACGCAACGTCTCTTAACTGTTCTGACAGTTATAAGAGTCTTTCAGTGACTAGGTTGATGAGGAAATGTTGGCGTTACCCGATATCATAGCCCAGAACCAGTGCCTGGGATTCTGTATCGAGGGACTCTATTGTTGAATGTCGTTATGCAGGACGGTATCCCATAGAGCCTTTGTCTTATCAAAGTCCAGCCAGTGCGTGAACTGTTAATAAGACGGGGTGGTTTGTTACTAATAGAGTGCTTGACAAATCAGCATTCTTTTATAATAACAACGCCGGATTGAGGCAGAGGAACAGGTGTTAGGTAGCCTCCTGTAAGGTCTAATAACAAATTCCTTTGATAAGCCACAATGTTAAATAACATTGGAAGAATTGCTTTATCACCTGTCTGATCAGGGGTTTACTCCAATACAAAAAGTGGCCAACATATTCCAGCTATTAGATACCTTCCAGTGATAGGTAACTAAGACCTGTCCAACTGTAATGATCTTCATTTTGCCTGCAGTGGTCATACCTTTTGTTGTGTTGTTCCTGCCGGTCCAATTCGGGTTAATAAGGATACAGGTGCGGGGGGGAACTCTTGGGGTGTTTGAGGTAGTCCCTCCTTGCCTCATGGTCACGGTGGTGATGCGGCATGGAGGAAGAAGGGTGTGTGGAGGTATAGGGTGTCTATGGAGCCTTTTTGTTGGCTTCCTTTCCTTGGCAGCTTTTCTTCTCCGGTGTGCATCAGGATTGTTGATGGTGATGATTAGGTTCTTCCCGGGTGTTGGAAGAAGTGCAACATCAATTGCAGCCACTCGGGTAAATCTTGGTATAGTCCGCACCTCTCCTGGCCACTCCTGCTCACTCACATTTCTTCTCTCTCTCAATCCCCCCCCCACCCCCAACCCAACCACACACTCTAAGTTTCCAACCTAGCCTTCTTATCATTCCCCTCTCCCCTCCCCCTACCTCTCAAAGCGGGTGCTTCCTGTGTACCAGTGCCAATAATTTACATATCAGGCCACTGTCGTGATGGGGTGGTATTCCTGTGAGACAAACAAAGTTGGCTGCTGAATTCTGTCAGATTGTGGTTCAATTTGTTCCTTTAAGAGCTTCACGTCCCCTGTCGAAGATGTCAGACAGAAGGTGGTGATTCGGAAACTCCTATGAAAGGCAGACGGATATCGAGAAGTAGATTCAACTGCTTGGAATGCTTAAAAAATTCTATATGAATTTATGTTTTTATAATAAGCATAAAGCCATATATATACAGTATATATATATATATATATATATATATATATATATATATATATATATATATATATAATATATGGTTAGCATTATGATTATTTTGAATTAATACAGTTATATAACTTGATCATGTATTTTTCATTGTTAAAATATCATTTGATTTGCACATAAACCCATGCATCAATCAGTGTCGTGATTTTCAAGAAATACATTTAGATAGGGTAGAAATTATATTCATCAATGTTTAAATTTTCCAATTACTATATAACTCACTTCGTCATATTATAGCATATAATATTTTTTTGTTCAGTATAGATACTAGTCAAATACAGACAGCCAAACAAACCTTTCAAGAGTTAGATATCAATGAAAACCTCTGTTTTGATAAAACGCGTACAATATGCTTTATGTGCCCTGCCATTATAGAGTAAGATAAGGACGTAATCTTAGTTACTGAAATCATGAATATGATAACTAATGTGCATATATAAACAACTTATTATTATTGAGAACAGTTATATATGCGGTACCACGGTGATTTAAATACACACCTACCATTGGTCGGGTAAGGATATCCAGCCAACATTCATGGTGTGGGACAGTCTGAAGTCCCAGTCAACATGTTGAAGGTTATTGCCTCCCAATACATGGCAGGGTTTAAAAGTTATTCTGACTTTCACAAACTTTTAACAAAAGATAATCATGATTTCCTATGTTCGCGTGTACTGTAAACTGTGTATGGAAGACAAAATTATTAGACTTAATTAAACATAGAAACTGCATTGCAAAGTTTAACCCAGCGACGTATTATTTTGTTTTTACTCTAGCTGTATTCAGGCGATATTATGAAGCTTAGGAAGGATCGGTGGTGGTTCAAATGGTTTGTTCAGATAGTTTTTAGCGTTATTAATTCTAAAGGTCTTTCCTAAACTGAATAAAATCGTCTAATAGTTGCCAGAATATGATAAATAAGACGTCCCTGGTACTGAATGGGTTAAGATTGTAACCCCCCGGCCTGAAGCACTACCTCATTAGTGGTTCTTTATGTGGAAAGTTATAATTGTTTGTTAGCATAGTTAATAGTTACATGTGAGAGGATTATTGACCGCTCTCAACTCTCCTCTATCGCCTCTCTCTCTCTCTCTCTCTCTCTCTCTCTCTCTCTCTCTCTCTCTCTCTCTCTCTCTCTCTCTCTCTCTCTCTCTCTCTCTCTCTGTTCATTGCCAGAAGTCCAAAAATAGGGCCTGTATATGTTAGTATTCCAAAATTAATCTTAGAATTTGTCTTCAGCTCCAAGGACTAGTCTTAGTTGGTATATGAGTCCTAGGACATATTTATATAATTTGTCTCAGGTAAGACTACGACGAATCTCTTACAGTAAAAATAACTTTCATAGAATCATTAATAATGGGTGTGCAAAACCTACATTTAAAATGTAACATTGAAATAAGCTTTATGTATGTTCCCCTCGAAGATTAACCGATTATTAGATAGGTTATACTTATATCCCTTTCACGCATTTGTGACGCAGAGGTTGCCAGATTAGCAATACGAAGTAGAGTTCTCTCACTCTTATAATTACCTCTCCAAAATTAGTTTTCTGCCCACAGCTAACTCAAAGACAACTGCAGAGGTTGAAGTGACAAAACTAAAGGTCTCTAAATACCTCTGATGGAAACAAAGGCTTTAAAGTATCCCTAATAGGCTCGCGTCATATGTCGGAGAGGGATATCATGTTTGGCAGCACCTTGAACATGACAGAGTATTTGCGTATTTTAATCAGTATCAACGACATGATAACATTTACAATAAAACAGTCAACATGGTAAGTTGAAGCTTGGGTGATGGTGATACGGCCGGGTCTAGTCAGGTGTTTAGCCCTTCCTACCCGGGCTGCCTTAGGTAATGACAGCACGAAAGAAGGGCCAATACCCGGTATGCCTTATCTAAGGCATGAGCTTAATAGCCTAATTAAGCTTGGTCCGAACGCCGTGCGTACGACGTATGTCAACAAACCCAAGCGTTCGTCACCGCACCTCCGAAAACAAGAAGGAGAAGACTCTTCAATGTTATTGTTATGACGTCATGACGAAATTAGTGTCTGAAAAGCCCCCATATTGGCAACATCTCTGCAATATTGGCTCCACTGAAATCGTCATCACAACTGAACCAGTTGACTTACAGAGCTGTACTCAATGCCAAAATACAGATTGAAAACCGCACTACGATTATAGATGAGTGGGAAAGTTCTAGCAGTGAAAATAAACATAAATACGGTAGCCTAGGCCTAGACGTTTTTCGGCCATATCGCCCGGGTAGGGCCGACCGTCATTGGCTGAGACAGCCCGGGTAGGAAGGGTTAGAGGTGATAGTGCTGGCGAGCTCGTGTTGCAATAATTATTGCCACAGTAAATTAAATACGGTAAAGTATGGGTCATTATTGTTTATTATGAACTATGGTGTTTAATATGAAAATTAAACAGTGGCTCCTGCTGGTTCCTGGTGACTCCAGTCAATTCCTAGTGACCCTCAGTGACTCGCATGTATTATGTATCTATATCTCAGTGACTCCCGGTGACTCGTTGTACCTATTTTAATTTAACGGTCAATTTGTAGTGACTCGTGATAGTCACAGTGACTCGCACCTGATACCTTAAGACACCCTGTGACCCGTATTGTACTCCTGCTGTACTCCTATTCAGTGTCCTCTGGCAATTGGTTCATATCAAACTCGCGGTGACTCGTGGTGACTCTCGGTGAGTCGCGATGGTTCCCGCACTGAAAACTCCGCGAATCATATACAAATCACCACGAGTCACTGCGACGAGACAGGAGTCACCGTGAGTCATCAGGACTCACTGTGAATCATAGGGAGTGGTCCGAATCGCGGCCAAAAAAGTTCAACACGATGAACATTTTGTCAGACAGGGCCAATCGCCCGCGACTGGTCGGGATTCACTGGGAGTCTAACAGGAGTCGCTAGGAGTCGCTAAAGTCACTAGGATTCATCGATTTTCACCGCAAATAGGCCCGCGAGTCCGAATAATCCCCTACTCCTAGTTATTCTAGCTCGCACTCCTGAGTGTGTGAGGGCCCCACCTCCCGGTCCATTGTTGTTTGTCCATCCTCTGATAAAGGTTACTCTTACCCTTGATGGAAAAAGTGGTCATTCGTTCTGCAGACAACGATATCCTTACTTTATAAATGTTACAACCAGGTGATGTTACTGTGCTTAACAAGACTCTCTAGACATCAAAATGGCTTAAAAACCTTTTCGGTAGCTCTCTTACTCTGACAGGTATTTGCCAAACTGAATAAACTCGTCTTGAGTTTGGTAAGATGAAACTACATTTGAAGTCACCAGAGAAAAATGGTTTAACCCGTGGAGCCCCGCCTAGTTTTTTATTTTTTGTTCACCAGAACCCGGCCCGTTTTCAAAAAATGGTTTTATTCCAGAAACAATAGCGAATGGGTTAGGAATGAAGGAAAAACCACGAAAAACCGCTAAAAAAACTTTAAAAATGGGCCTACAGAGCCCCCGAAAACGTATTTTACAAGAGTAAAAAATTGAAGGCAATTTCCCCAAAACAACAGGTTATTGCGCGCTCACGCGCACGCACGTGGACTTTGAGAGTTTTCAACCATCGGCACGGTTGCGTGGGATACGTACACAGTTCCCATACAAATCTGAGCCCTCTCGAGTGGCTACACCTGAGGTTACGGTCGGAGCAATTAGGTTGACTCGTCAGACGCGTCGCTGGGGCTGTGCGTTACATACATAGGCGACGCGCCAGACGCGTCGCTGGGGCTGGACGGGTTAAGAGCCCTGTTTCTGGCAATTTGTGATCGATTATTTTATTCTAAATACATCTCGTGACTAAATATCACACTTACAGTATAATTATGTGATTAAGATATTATTAGTTTACATAGTTGTTATGAAATATAGATATACGAAGATAACTGATACAATATTTCCGGATAAAAGTGTTGGTGTGTTTCTGTCTTTACGAGAGTGAGGATGAGGTGGTGGAAATATTAGAACAGTGAAAAGGAGAGAGACTGGAACAGTTAGTAAAACAGAATAACGTGTGCTTTAGAAAATTATGAAATAAAGCAATGGATGCGAACAGAGAGTGTAATATGCATATTATGATAGTATAAACACAACAATATACTGACACTATTCATAACTCGTGTTCTCTCGTGGGAACACTTTTATCATCAAATAATAGGAATGTAAATTAACATTATATGGTTGCGTAATGCTCGACTAATTTATGAAAACAAATATTAACCCCTTGAGGATTATGCCACATTTTGACAGTATAATTTGGATATTATAAGACGATTTGTGTAAAGCTTAGGAAGGACTTGTGGGAAGGAAAAGGGTAAAGACTACCACAACTAACCCTCTGATTTCCATATCTCCTTCATGGTCTGAATACAATAATCTAATAATAACCAGAAAACAGAATCAAATATACGTTATCGCATCATAAAAGGCTTAAGTGAATCATGATATTCATGATGCATTATACTTATCACAAGATCAAATAGTTATTTTTCGACCTTTATCTATCCACAAGAATCATCTTATAACACCAATACTTTTGGGAATTGTATTTCTGATTTCATACGAACAATACTTTAATTGTGTTTAAATAATCGAAGCACATGAAGTAGGAATACGAATTACGATACAAGTAATACAAAGTATGCAACAGGGGTGGGGGAGGGGACTGCATATTACCGTAGTGAAACAAATACCGAATGAAACGAAAATCAGTAGGTAGATGGGACAGCAGTAAAGATATAGTGTTGTAGGAGTGTTGTAAAGTGGGTGTGATAGTGAACTAAAGGGGTTGTTAGGGTCACTCGAGTCATCACAACAGCAATACCAAGTTAGTAATATTGAACATTTTATATTAAGAGAGAGAGAGAGAGAGAGTTACTCAGAGTTACAGAGATACTCAGACCACACAGACCTTGCGGACCCAACTAGGTGGTCCGGCCTTAATACTACTAGACAGTGACAGTTTATAGTGGAAGAATAGGACACTAAAGTAGAAGACTCTCTCCCCACCCTCCACACCCTCCGGCTAAAAGCCGTACCGGAAAATAGGACGAAGTATAACCTTATGGGTCAGGAAATGCCCCAAAGGAAAGTTGTTTTATATAGTATAGGAAGAAATTAGTTTTGAAAGGGAAATTACACATGCCTACTGATTAATTCATATTAATCCAATCTTCCTTAGATGATCGTCAAATCTTTTCTTAAACGTATCAATAGAATTACTGTCGACCACCTCCCTTGGTAAATTATTCGAGAGAGAGAGAGAGAGACTATCAGGCTGGGAGGAAACTCCAAGTGTTGTAGAAAGGATCTACAAAGAAGGGAAGGCTTTCTCCGAAGGTGGGGAGGTGGGACGGTGGGGGATCTGAACGTCACCAAGACTGTTCAAACTGAGAGAGAGAAAGAGAAAGAGAGAGAGAGAGAGAGAGAGAGAGAGAGAGAGAGAACAAACAAATGTGTTCACGTATTTACAAGATACACAAATTCATAGTATGTCATATTAAAAAAAAAAATATATATATATATATATATATATATATATATATCTATATATATATATTCTGACATACGGAGCCCTGTATGTTTATTTTAGGAGTTAGAATTAAGAGTTGAAGGAGTGCCTAACTACCCAGGTGGCGAAGCAGACCATTGAGCGAACTAGCGAGTGGGAAACCAGCTCGTCCGCATACCAGCAAACAAGCCTTCACACCTGCGTGCGTCATAGGAGACCCTGCAAACTACTTCGATGACCCGACGCTATGACGTATGATCGACGCCAAGAGACTCCATTGGACCACGCACCTGCTACGCAACTCGAGGAGCTGTGATTGGGGCGCGCACCATATCCCGCTTCCTGATTCGTTCCTGCACCATCATTGTTTAGTATATAAGACCCGAGTAGTGGGCATTCAAATCAGTCTCATTTGGAGTTGGGAAGGTGAACTTGCAGCTGGAGGAAGACGGGGTGAAGTATTATAATGGGATTGTGACTGTCAGTCAGATTATTTAAGTGTGTGTTAAGTGTGTTCGGTGTAAACACTCACGTTATGTTGGTTAGTGAGATATGTGATTGGGAATTAACGTTAACGCTACTATTAGGTACTTAACTATTTGATTGGGAATTAACGTTAACGCTACTATTATGTACTTAACTATTTGATTGGGAAGAATTAACGTTAACGCTACTATTATGTACTTAACTATTTTAGTTGACTGACTTGTGGACTAAAGCAACTCTTTAAGTAATTGGGTTATGATGAAAGTAATACTATTGTTTTATATTAATACTTACGAGTTATTTCATTTTCTTTTAATTAAGCTTACATTGCTTAACGTTGCTTAGTACGGTGATGCTATTGTCTCTTATTAGTAATATCGCCTTAGACTAACATGGCTGTTTTAATGTTACTTCTAGTGATTTCCTAAGCTGAAGAAAATTCTTTTAGCTTCAAAATATTATTTTTGCTTTTCATATTATTTGAGTGAGACCTGAATCGAATCTATGAAGCGATCCTGTACTTAATTTACTCATAATCAAACCTCAATGTTACGTGGTTAAGAAATACATTTAACTAATTATTAAATATATATCTAACTTTTTATGTGACTTTGATATTAATCCTGATGATAATAATAATATAATACTATTAACGTAAGACAAGAACCAAGAATAATTACATTAAATATAAATAAAAGGACATATAAGAAAACTAGCTATTCATTTCAAAAAGGGTAAGAGACAGAAATATTCTTACCTCAATATTTATCTTTCAAGACTTTTTATAGAATTAATAGTCCTTCTTTAGATATAACTTATTCGGTTCATAACCATAGCCTACTAAGCTTCGGTTAAATAATAATTCTTTATAAATACTACATGACTTTAATTAGTTTCAGTATTTTTTCATAATTAAAGAGTATCAGTCAATAAAGGATACCAAGTCCTAAGATCCAAAAGGAAAGGAAGCAACAACAGGAAATAATTTTATTAGATTTTACTTTTGTTTTGCCTTCAGCTGACTGATACCTTAATAATATATCTCTGTGCTATCTAGATTCATCAAGTTAACCACTTGAGGATCAAGATACGTAACAGAAGAGTGGCGACCTTGCCAGGATTCGTTTCATACAGTGAAAGGAAGCAACAACAGGAAATAATTTTATTAGATTTTACTTTTGTTTTGCTTTCAGCTGACTGATACCTTAATATATATCTCTGTGCTATCTAGATTCATCAAGTTAACCACTTGAGGATCAAGATACGTAACAGAAGAGTGGCGACCTTGCCAGGATTCGTTTCATACAATTTCACTCAGTTTCCTTACCGTTTCACTACTTAAAAATCAAATATTAATCATGCCTCATCTAATTAATGACTAACATGCTCAAGTTTTCATAGAATCAGAACCCACAGCCCCTGATATTGACTGTCTGTCAAAATCCGAACTGAAAGTGCTTGCCTCACATCTCCAGTTAATTGTCTCAAACATGTCCAAAGTAGAGGTGGCTCAGTCCATATAAACCCACCTGTTCCCTGTAGAAGGCGGGGAGGGAGACGGAGCAGTTGGTGGGATCCAGAGTAAACCTAGCCAACTTGATGAACAATTGCCACCTGGTTTGACCGGTGATCAAGTACTGGAACTAGCCAGAATAAAGGCCGAACATTATGAATATCAATATCAAATAGCTCAACTAAATGTCAATACAAATGCTCCCGTAAATGCTCCCCTTCTGGGATTGACTATGACCAGTGTCATTCCAGCTTTCACTGAGGAAAATGTGCAGGATTTCTTTGTTTTGTTTGAGGAAGTTGCTGGAGGTATGAAGTGGACAATAGATCAATGGCCTTCTATGTTACAAACCGTTTTGACAGGGCAGGCTCGAGCCACGTATTTGTCAGAAGTAGCAGAGGTTAGGCAGGATTATGACAATCTCAAAGAAGCTAACCTAAAAACCTATCAATTGCAGCCTGAGGCTTACAGGCAATCTTTCCTTAAAAACCAGAAGAAAGTAGAAGAAACCCATAAGGTATTTGCCAGGACCATGACTAAAACTTTCAATCATTGGGTCAAGAGTAAGAAAGTAACAAGCTACAACGATCTGAAGGAGTTGGTCCTTGTTAGAAAATGTCCTATGGAAAATTGATTCTTCTGTATCCTATCATTTAAAGGGGAAAAAGGTAGATTGTCTTGCCGACGCCGCTGACATGGCTGACACATACGTGCTCAACAACAAATTTCGTGGAAAGAAGCCCTATGATAATTCTAGTTCTAATTTTAAGTATCCCAATCACAAATCTGACAGACCAAGTCACAAGCCTGTAACGTCTTCCCCAGCTAGCCAAAATAGAATTGTTCCCCCAACTAAAAATGCGACTCAGGGCAATGGTAACAGAGGTGGGCCCCAAAGTAATAGTAATGCTCAAAGAGGGAACGTTCCCGTATCCCCTAAAGTATGTACTTTTTGTGGCAAGAGAGGCCACCTAGCTTATCAGTGCTGGGCCAAGGAGAACAGAGAGATCGGGGCAGACAGTTTCCGCCGTATCTCAAACTCCATATGTGCCTGTAATGCAGGACTCCCGACAGAAGGAGTACCTAGCACCAAAAGTTCCTTTAATGCAGGACTCCCGACAGAAGGAGTACCTAGCAGCTAACGTAAACCATCTAGACAGGGGTGTAGTAGCATGTGTGGTGCAACCCACTAGGGTTAAGCCAATAATAATTTCACCATCAGTGCAGGACAGTTACCGTCCCTTTATTTCATCTGGCAACGTGAGATTAAATGCTTGTATGCATGAGGTAAAAATTCTGAGAGACACAGGTTCTACTAGCACCCTCATGGTGAATCCTTACACTGAGTGCCCACCTGGCGAACCAGATATAATGAGAGGTGCTGGAGGCCAATTTTATGCACACTTGGTAAAAGGCGAAATTGAATGTGAGTTACTACAGGGTGAGGCCACCATAGCTTTGTGTAGGTCCCAAGATATCCCTGCGCCCGGGGTAACACTCCTTTTGGGGAATGATGTAGCAGGTGAGAAGGTCCCACCAGACCCCATTTTGTCACTTTCCCCTGTTAACGAGCCACTAACCGGTGAGCTCGAAAAGGAGATGCCAACAGTTTTCCCTGTGTGTGCTGTCACACGTTCAATGTCTCAAGTAGCAGTTCCCTCAGACAGAAATGTACCGAATGTAAGAGTTGATGAAATGGATGATGAGAGTGTGAATGACGCTCCAACTGTGCCTGATGATGTGACTGAGGTGGATTTATCTGACACCTTTATGGCTCATCTTGACCCTAACGATGACCATGAAACCCCTCCAAATTGTCCTAGTGGCCTGGTAGAGCTACAGAGAGATGATAGTGAATGCAAGGAGTTAGCTGCCAGGTCCGTGAGTGAAGAGGAATGTGAGAAGGAGGGTGGTGAATGTTTCTACCTCAAAGGAGGAGTATTGTGGCATAGATGGAGACCGCCACACAGACCAATCGATGACGGGGCCTGGGACGTCCATCAAGTAGTAGTCCCCAAACCTTGTCGTAGAGATATCTTGGAAATGGCACATTGTATACCATTGGCAGGACACCTAGGTGTGAGAAAAACTCTAGACAGAATCAGAGCCCACTTTTACTGGCCAGGAATGCGTGCAGATGTAGTGGAGTTTTGTAGTGTGTCACACTTGCCAGATGACAGGAAAACCCAATCAGAAGGTGCCTGTACATCCTCTGGTGCCCTTGCCCGTCTTCGAGAATCCTTTTACTCGGGTGGTAGTGGACATTGTAGGCCCATTGCCTAAGACTTCCCAAGGTCACAATTATTTATTAACTATTATGGACATGGCAACTCGCTACCCAGAGGCTATACCCTTAAGGACTACCTCTGCTCCAACTGTCATCAAGGAACTGCTCAAATTCTTCACCAGAATGGGTTTCCCCCATGAGGTGCAAAGTGATCAAGGAACTAATTTTACCTCTAACATTTTCCAACAGTCCCTGAAAGAGTTGGGTATCGAGCATGTTAAGTCTAGCACCTACCACCCAGAGAGTCAAGGGGTTCTCGAACGATATCATCAGACATTAAAGGGAATGGTAAGTAAGTATTGTACAGAGACCGGTGTTGCTGCCCTAGCCCAGGGTTTACACAAAGTCAGACTGCTTTCAACCTCCTTTATTTAGCGTGAACTGAAACAATACAGATAATGTAACAATGGCATATAGGATATAAGGTCATAATAAAGTCTATGGAAAGTTAATCAAAAGTTTAAACTCCAGGTACAATAATACACTACTAGAATGATACAAGATATGCAGTGCTAAGATGGTCACAATAAGTGACAAACTATTAACCCATTGAACACCTGAGACACTATCTATACTCAACTCGGGCAACAAAGATTAGAGTACCGGTATTTTACTCAGTTCAGGAAGGACCTCTATCAGTTACAAGGCATCAAACTATTCAATTCGTCCTTCCTGAACCCCACAAAACCCTCCTAATGCAACAAAATATATATAGTACCAACCATGTCAAAGGAATTCAACTGTTTAAATAACTAATCACACAAACTATCAATTTTCTACATTAAATTGTATCATGTAGATTAACACCAATAATAATAATAATATAATGAAAATATATATAGTACCAACCATGTCAAAGGAATTCAACTGTTTAAATAACTAATCACACAAACTATCAATTGTCTACATTAAATTGTATCATGTAGATTAACACCAATAATCAACCACATAATAATCACTTGCAATAAATAATGATACCAATTACTTTACATTAACACATTAATACTAACACTGAGCTCCTCGGCCTTACAGCTCCGAGGACAACAACAACATTTACGTTAGTCTAGTACTATTCAGTGAGAACATTCCAATATACAAGTACACAAAGTATTTTATAACCGTACCTTTTATTGGTACAACTAGGCCTTCAAATAGGGTGAACCAAACAGCCAAGATCCTCGTGGACGGAAATGCCTATCACCGTCTTCCGCACCAGACCGCCCATTTGAGTTCACAAAGCAACACCACACTCCAGGTTCACCAGTCAACTGACTATTACCACAACGCTAGAGCCCCAAGTCAACACGACTCACCCTTCACCAAATAGCCGCGCCCTCATCTCGTACCGCTGATTCGGTACAATGATAACTTATTTGAGACTACGAGGCAATATGAACTTTGACCCTTCTATTTCATACATATGATTCAGTTAGTATCGTACATATTAAAACATATATATGAACCTTGACCCTTCTATCTCATACAAATGATTCAGATAATTTCGTACATGTCAAAACATATATATGAACCTTGACCCTTCTATGTCATACACATGATTCATATAATTTCGTATATGTTAAAACATATATATGAACCTTGACCCTTCTATTTCATACATATGATTCATTTAATATCGTACATATTAAAACATATATATGAACCTTGACCCTTCTATCTCATACAAATGATTCAGATAATACCGTACATATTAGAACATATATAATTCCAGCCACATGGCTCCACTAATTATATTCATTATAATTACAATACCAAAGGAAAGTGTATGCATATCTCTATCTAGGCTCCCCGGTGGGGAGAGTACCCCAAATCTTTACTCACCAACCAACAATATCAATTTTTGAACAGGGCAATGCAGGATAGAACGGTTAGCAAGTTGCACTTTGACAGATCTGACCAAACCATCTTGAGATGTATGAGCTTCCGTGACACTTGCCAGTTTCCAATATGACCGATGGCACTGATCATCAATGACTAAGACTAGATCACCAACCTTCAGATTCTTTCTGGGAGTACTCCACTTAGCACGAGACATGTACTGCTGAGCAATCTCCTTTTTCCACCGTGACCAGAATAAATCCACAAGATACTGAACAATACGCCATATCTCTTACACTCTCGACGCCCAGACTTCACAACATAAGGACCAAACAAATCACATCCTGAGAACCAAAATGGAGGAGACGGGGACAATCTGTCCTCTGGTAAGTCCGCCATATTTTGCTCCACTGGTCTGCCTCGCAAACGAGAACACGTTACACAAGTGCGAATCTGTCTCTTCACCAACCTTTGCAAGGATAGTATCCAAAAACCATGACTGCGCACTTCCGAACATGTAATGCCACGACCCTGATGATGAGTCTTCTGATGAAAATGCATGATGATCGACTTAGACAACTCATGGTTAGAAGGCAAGACAAGTGGATGTTTGACGTCATCAGATAGAGTAGACTGACGAATCCTGCCACCAACACGGATCAAACCATCCTTATCCAGAAACGCATCCAATTTGAAGAGTGGACTACTACGAGAAACTGTGTTTTGACATGATAAAGCAATCAATTCATTCGAGAAACATGACCTCTGAACCATCCTAATGATGTTAGTCTTCGCGGTTTCCAGTTCCTCTACCTGCAAGTTTCCTTTTCTATTTACTCCTTTGCAATTACCAATAAATCTTGAAATCCAAGCCCACAACTTCAAAGTGCTGAACCAGTGTCGAAAGATATGAATATGATCTAGTGCTGGAGACTCTTCGCCATAACTGCTCAGGCACTTCACCTCATCATCGTGTGATACTACTGGATTCATATGTTCGGTGTGCAAGTCATACCTCGTGAGAAAGTCTGGTCCCTTCAACCAACGCTCTGACCAAACTGCACGAGATCCATCATCGGCAGGATTATCAGCACTGTCGACTTGAAACCAATGTTCAGGACTAGACCCATCATGTATCCTTTGAACTCTATTGGCTACAAAGACCTTGAATCTGGCTGATTGATTCTTTATGTACCCAAGTACCACAGTGCTGTCAGTCCAGAAATACTCTACGTACTGAAGTGGGAGTTCTCTTCTTAGTTTTGTTGCCAAATGCACACTTAGAACCGCTGCAGTCAACTCAAGGCGAGGAATGGTCAAGATTGGCTTAAAAGGAACAACTCTACACTTTCCCACCATGAAAACAACTTCTATATTTCCATCTTCGTACAACATTCTGAGGTAAGAACAAGCAGCATACCCAATTGAACTCGCATCAGCAAAGTGGTGCATTTCAAGAGACGACACCTTCACTTTGGTGCGGACACGTGGGATAATAACCTCACCAATCTGAACAAGATTACTGTGCCACATCTCATACTTCTTTGACAACTCACCAGACATAGGATCATCCCATTTACATTTATCATGACACATTTGATGCAACAACAACTTAGCCTGATGAAGAAGTGGAGAAATCACACCAAAAGGATCATAAAACTTGGCAAGGGTAGAAAGCAAACCTCTCCGAGTCATCTTGCTGCTGTCAAAGTCCAGTGGGAAATGGAGTTTGTCAGTCTCAACATTCCATAAGACACCTAAAGTTTTATGCATGTTAGATTCCATTGGTGCTCGGTCTTCAATGGGAACACAATTCATGACTTCCTGAGAATTTGACATCACCTTGTGGCATCTACATCCACCTTCAGCAAGAAGTTTCTGAGTCTCAACAATCAAAGAACAGGCAGAACTAACAGAAGACACAGAGATGACACCATCATCGACATAGAAGTTCTTATTTACAAACTGTGAGGCTTCAATGGCATACTTCGAGCCATGATCATTAGCGATCTTTCTCAGGGCATATGTCGCGACTCCAGGGGAAGAGGTGGCACCAAACAAATGAACCTGCATTCTACAATCAACGGGGTCAGAATTGAAATCGCCATCTTTCCACCACAAATATCGCAGTAAGTCCTTGTCACCAGAGGGAACCATGAACTGGTAGTACATTTTCTGAATGTCACAAGTGAAAGCGATAGGTTCAAGACGAAATCTGAATAGAATCCCCAACAACAAATTCATCAAATTGGGACCTTGCAACAGCCTACTATTCAAACTAACGCCTCTGAACTCAGAACTACAATCAAAAACTACTCTCAACTTGTTTGACTGTTGAACGCCGTGATGGGGAATATACCACCTTCTGCCTACTGGAGACACATCATCCGGAGCGACAATTTCAGCAAATTCCATGTCAAGCATTTCCTGCATTGAATCTGAATACCTCTGATGATAGAGCGGATCCTTCTGAAATTTGGTTTTCAAACTCGACAATCGCTTTTCTGCAATAAACCTGTTCATAGGAAATGCTTCATATTTAAGGTAGAGGAGCCTCATAATACTTATCCTTTCTCTGAAACATTCCTCCTGACATCTCTTCATAATTGTACATCTTCTGCACTATACTTCTCATCCATTCCAGGCATAGCTATCTTAACATGCTTATCCTTTCTCTGAAACATTCCTCCTAACATTCTCTTCATAAATCGTACATCTTCTGCACTATACTTCTCATCCATTCCAGGCATAGCTATCTTAACATCCTCAGTATCTAACATCACCTCACGACAGTCAGTCCTGAAGGCAATGCAACCTTGTACAATGTGTGTAGCACCAAACTCATCACTTTCATCCACACTATCACAATTTGCACCTACAACACACCAACCGAGACTAGTCTTCCACCCAAAAGGCTCATTGTCACCTCCAGTCACAATCTCCAAAGGTTGCAGGACTTGAGAGCAATGATAACCTATCAAAAGACCAATGGGGGCATCTTCACAATACCGAGGAATGTCAATTTGGGAAAGATGTGGCCATATACTTATTACATCAGGAGTGGGAATGATTTCACGCCTACATGGAATGCAGTCCCTCACAAAACATGATGGAAGTTTAATGCAAGGACCATCTGACACACTTCTAATCTCCAAGCCATCGACGGCTGTGGTAGAAACATTTACACGACCATTCATAGTTGACAAATCTAATGAAGTGTGACGTCCAGATACATTCAACATGCTAGCAACCTCATCTGTCACAAAATTTGTGTTAGATTGTGTATCCAAAAGAGCATATACCAAAATCTCAACATCACTGGATGGATGATGCAACAAAACAGGCAGCACCATAGTGGTTACACGATTATCAGTTTTCATACATGAAACAGAGTCAGTAGCTAAATTCACATTACCAGATGTATCTGTGCTAGTCTTGGGTTGTGAACTATAGTCATGAAGCAAAGTTGGGTGCCTCTTTGAACAAACTGCACAAACATGCCTTATTCTACATTTCTTACTATGGTGTCCATATGTCAGGCAGCCAAAGCACATGTTCTTGTCACGAATAAGAGTTCTTCTATCAGGCAAACTCATGTTACTAAAGACTGAACAATTTGTAATTTTATGTTTATCATCACAAACTGGACAATTCTTCTGAACTACATTGTTTTGACCCTCATATGATCGTGACTGAGTTACATGTGCTTGAGCTATGACACGTGACTCTGACTTAGATGTATGCAATTTGTTTACACCAGGGTCACGTGCCCCTGACCCATGACCAGACCATAAAGCATGATTTGCAATTTTGGCTTTGTCTTTAATGAACTGAGTAAATTGATCAAACTTAGGGAACACATCGGACTTCACAACAATTTTAATCCAGTTATTTACTAACCAAGATGGCAACTTGTTCAGGATTTTCTTATTTTCAAACTCGTCACTTAATATTTCCAATGACTTGTACGAACCCTTGGCAACACAAATCTGAGTTAAAAAGTCTGCAAATCTCTGAAGTGCCTTTCCATCTCGCTCACCAACTTTTGGCCAATTCTCAAGTTTTCTACGGAAGGCAGCTGCAACAAGAGCTGGATTACCAAACCTTTTTTCTAGTATATCAAGTGCGGCCTCATATGATGATCTATCTGGACAGAGAAATAAAGCTTCAATAGCACTTTGAGCTTCACCAGTTGTGTACTGTTTCAAGTAAAACATCTTTTCATCACACCCAATATTGTGTTTTCCAAGTAACGTATTAAATGAAGCCTTCCACATTGGATAGGACTCAGGTTTACCACTGAAAATGTCAGGTTGTGGCACTGGAGGCAATTTAACATAAGACATAGGCTTACCCTCTGATGGATGAAAGTATCAGCACCTCTCTGTACATAGTCTCTGACACCTTGTAAACCACTAATATAATTGCACTCAACTTCCTCAAAGTATTTATCACTAGCCACCATGTCAGACTCGTCAGTAAGCGTATCATGATAATTATTATGTGCTTGCATAAAGTCATGAAAGATACCTTTAATCAAATCAAACTTCTGAACTACTTCACTGTAAGAACCATCAATTACCAGCCTCCTGAGTTCATTAACCCTTTTTGTCACCTGTGATCTTTTCGTTGTACGCAATTTACGATGCTCTTCGGACGGTGCCATGACTGTATATTTAACTCTTTACTAACAGCCAGGTCACAAAACAATTTAAATCACAAGAGGCTATGCATGACTCACGGTGAATGATGGTGACGTAGAACTAGGTAGACGTGGACGATGACGTCGAGCAAGGACAGGTAGGAATTGGTAGGCAGATCAAGGGCGTAGAGTGATGAACACAATGGCGTGACGGCAGGCCACCGGTGTCCTCGTTCGGTCAGTAAAAGTTCACTGTTGCTGCCCTAGCCCAGGATTTACACAAAGTCAGACTGCTTTCAACCTCCTTTATTTAGCGTGAACTGAAACAATACAGATAATGTAACAATGGCATATAGGATATAAGGGCATACTAAAGTCTATGGAAAGTTAATCAAAAGTTTAAACTCCAGGTACAATAATACACTACTAGAATGATACAAGATATGCAGTGCTAAGATGGTCACAATAAGTGACAAACTATTAACCCATTGAACACCAGAGACACTATCTATACTCAACTCGGGCAACAAAGATTAGAGTACCGGTATTTTACTCAGTTCAGGAAGGACCTCTATCAGTTACAAGGCATCAAACTATTCAAATTCGTCCTTCCTGAACCCCACAAAACCCTCCTAATGCAACAAAATATATATAGTACCAACCATGTCAAAGGAATTCAACTGTTTAAATAACTAATCACACAAACTATCAATTTTCTACATTAAATTGTATCATGTAGATTAACACCAATAATAATAATAATATAATGAAAATATATATAGTACCAACCATGTCAAAGGAATTCAACTGTTTAAATAACTAATCACACAAACTATCAATTGTCTACATTAAATTGTATCATGTAGATTAACACCAATAATCAACCACATAATAATCACTTGCAATAAATAATGATACCAATTACTTTACATTAACACATTAACACCTTACGAGCGGCCTATGCGGTTTATTTATGTGTACCGCCCAGCGGGGTGTGTTTAGCCAAAATAGGGCTGTTTACGTGATCATTTTCATGCCTAAATAAGACCCAGAACGTAAAACAAGTATCTATCCCTGAAAGGGCATAAACAGAGCTTTCGAATGACACCATAACGATCCTTGTATGATGGATAGTTTTCTTGCAATAACCGTGCAACGCGAGTGCAAAAAGCAGGTAATTCGGTACTTTCGGTACATAATTGAGTATGTAGCGAGTGAGAGAGGGAGGAGGGAGCTGAGATTTGTGTCAGTAGGTTCGCCGCGGTGGTCTGGAGCAGTCATACGCTCGCTAGTCTCCTGCCACCACTTGTCTCTCTCTCTCAGCCACATTACGTGCTGAAATTGCCACTCGATCTATGTCGAGCGCCGCCACATAGTCCAGCTTTATTTAACTCGACTTAAGTGGTGAGCCGCTTTTTAAGGGTTAATACTAACACTGAGCTCCTCGGCCTTACAGCTCCGAGGACAACAACAACATTTACGTTAGTCTAGTACTATTCAGTGAGAACATTCCAATATACAAGTACACAAAGTATTTTATAACCGTACCTTTTATTGGTACAACTAGGCCTTCAAATAGGGTGAACAACCAAACAGCCAAGATCCTCGAGGACGCAAATGCCTATCACCGTCTTCCACACCAGGCCGCCCATTTGGCTCCACAAAGCAACACCACACTCCAGGTTCACCAGTCAACTGACTATTACCACAACGCTAGAGCCCCAAGTCAACACGACTCACCCTTCACCAAATAGCCGCGCCCTCATCTCGTACCGCTGATTCGGTACAATGATAACTTATTTGAGACTACGAGGCAATATGAACTTTGACCCTTCTATTTCATACATATGATTCAGTTAATATCGTACATATTAAAACATATATATGAACCTTGACCCTTCTATCTCATACAAATGATTCAGATAATTTCGTACATGTCAAAACATATATATGAACCTTGACCCTTCTATCTCATACACATGATTCAGATAATTTCGTATATGTTAAAACATATATATGAACCTTGACCCTTCTAGAAATATTCTTACCTCAATATTTATCTTTCATGACTTTTTATAGAATTAATAGTCCTTCTTTAGATATAACATTCGGTTCATAACCATAGCCTACTAAGCTTCGGTTAAATAATAATTCTTTATAAATACTACATGACTTTAATTAGTTTCAGTATTTTTTTCATAATTAAAGAGTATCAGTCAATAAAGGATACCAAGTCTTAAGATCCAAAAGGAAAGTAAGCAACAACAGGAAATAATTTTATTAGATTTTACTTTTGTTTTGCCTTCAGCTGACTGATACCTTAATATATATCTCTGTGCTATCTAGATTCATCAAGTTAACCACTTGAGGATCAAGATACGTAACAGAAGAGTGGCGACCTTGCCAGGATTCGTTTCATACAGTGAAAGGAAGCAACAACAGGAAATAATTTTATTAGATTTTACTTTTGTTTTGCCTTCAGCTGACTGATACCTTAATATATATCTCTGTGCTATCTAGATTCATCAAGTTAACCACTTGAGGATCAAGATACATAACAATATATATATATATATATATATATATATATATATATATATATACTGTATATATTATTTATTATATATATATATATACCGGTATATATATATATATATAATATCAGGAAAGTTAAAGCCTACAAGAAGTAAACATGAATAATCAACCGAACTAGGTTGTTGTTAACATCATCTTCATGTAATTTATTGTTCGTAATTTTGTATTATAGGTTTACCATTATTATGTTTACTCATACATACTTCTTTCCCATCTGCATATTTTTTTCACTTTTCTTAGGTTTCATGAAGTTATTGTAGTTCACTAGGCTACTAGTGCTTTCGTTTTCTTATTTTTTACTAGAGCTGTTGACGATCGTACACTCGGTTACCATAGGCTCTAGCCAACTCATATATAGTCCTGGACTTCACCCTTTTCTGATTATGGAAGGCCGAACCATCCCGATGTGTTCGTTTTCACACTCTGTAGCACATCCACACACCAATGTTCTTGTACTTCATGATTCGTCTGTCTATCTCTCATATTGATTTATGTCTCAAACATCGTCTTTGCTTCACTCCCATAGGTCAATGTCGGGATTACGACACTATCATTCAATTAATTCTTTACTTCCATGCTGACTACCCTATTTTGTGTCACTACTTTCAACGTTCCTACAACCTTCTTTCACTGTTGTACCTCTCTTGCACTTTATCCTCCATACTCCCATCTTTACTCATCACACTGCCCACATTAAATGAGCTAACATTCTTCGTAGCTTGACGATTTAACCTCACCTAACACTCTGTGAGTGCACCCCCTTTTAAAGACCATAATCTTAAGTTTTCCCTTATTTCCATGCAGGTTCTGTTTCTCTCCAACAGATTCAAACATATTTACCAGACCCTGCAACTCCCACTCATTATCACTCATCAGAATTGTATCATCAACAAACAGCAGCACAGGCAAGTTCCACTTAATCCCATCCCTTATCAGGTGTATACCAACATCCCCTGCCTTCATGACTCCATCCCTATATTTGTAAGGACCAGTGGGACATCACACACCCTTTCTTTAACCTAACACTCAGAAGAAATAACAATCACTATGTTTATTCTTCACAAGCACTGCCGCCTCTGCACTTTCATACACTGATTTCAACATATTTGCAATTAATCTGAAAATGTTTAATGGTTTCCACAAACATTCTATGTCAACTCTGGCATAGGTTTTATCCAGGTTGATAGACAGTATAAAACTTGCGTTCCTTCTCCAGATTTTTATTAACAACAATGGACCCTGTGTTGATTAACCCCGACCGACTATGGACAAGCGTACGGACATTCTGAGAATAGGGAGTACAAAGGAGTACAAAGGAAATCAAGCAACAACAGATCTAGTGACCCTTCTAGGTTGCTTGTCCTCCAAAACACTGAGGATCAAGTGTCCAAACAGTGGTTTAGAGTGGGTAAGGGAACATTGGAAAGGGAATTACTGCCCTGGAACTAATGTCCGTGGCGGGATTAGGAAGTTAGTAGGGGACAGATGGGTTAGTAACTGAGGGGGGGATAAAATAAAGTTATTCATTTACAAACGCAGTCAGTCGCGGGTTTGATGAGAGATACTTGTCTAGGCGGAGTTTAAATGAATCAACGGTGATGCAGTCTATAACGTTTCGGGGAAGCCCATTCCACAAGTTGACAACTCGATTGAAGAAGAAATTCTTAGATTCGTGCGAGTTAAAAGATTTACCAATAATTTTGAAACCGTTTCCCCGCGTGTAATTAGATTGGTCGATAGTGAAGTACTTACTACAGTTCATATTGTCGATGCCTTTGATGATTTTGAACACTTGAATTAAGTCACCTCTTAATCTGCGCTGGGTTAAAGGAAATATATTTAATTCTCTAAGACGCTCTTCGTATGGTTTGTTCTTTAGGCTAGGTATCATTTTGGTAACTCTACGTTGAACTCGTTCTAGCTTGTTTATATCTTTTTGGTAATAAGGGCACCAGGATTGAACGCAGTATTCCAGAAGAGGGCGGACTAAGGAATTGTAAAGGGTTAGGATAACTTCTTTGGATTTATGCTCAAATGACCTGCCTATAAAGCCAATTATTTTGTTTGCCTTCTTAACAACTTCTGAACATTGTTGACTCGGTTTTAGGTTACTCGATATTGTTACTCCCAGATCGGTTTCTCTGTTTACATTCTTAAGCTGAGTGCCATTCATCGAATAGTTTGCTTTCTCATTTAGGTATCCGACATGTAGTACTTTACATTTATCCGCATTAAAACTCATTTGCCAAATTTGGGCCCAACATGACAATTTATCTAGATTGTGTTGCATATCGTCAACTTGTTCTTTTGAGAGTACGCTATTTGCAATTTTTGTATCGTCAGCAAATTTTGAGATTGTAGAGGTGAGACCCTCATCTATGTCGTTGATGTAAATTAGAAATAGAATTGGTCCTAGTACCGATCCCTGGGGTACCCCGCTACTTACATTGGTCCATTTAGATGCCTTACCGTTTATGACTACCCTTTGCTTTCTGTTGCTGAGCCAATTTTCTATCCATTTCAACACACCGTCTTGTATTCCATGCGCTTTTAGTTTTAGCAGTAAACGTTTGTGGGGAACTTTGTCAAAGGCCTTTTGAAAATCAAGGTATATAATATCTACAGCTTTACTCTCATCGTAGAGGTTGAGGATATCGTGGAAGAAGTCTAAGAGGTTTGTTAAACAGGAACGTTTTTTACGAAAGCCGTGTTGAGTATCTTTAAGTATGTTATTTTCCTCTAAGTGATTTACGAGTCTGTCTCGTATGACTGTTTCTAGCATTTTACAAACAACTGAGGTTAAGCTAATTGGACGATAGTTACTGGATAGGGATTTGCTGCCTTTTTTTAATATCGGTGTTACGTTGGCTAGCTTCCACTGATCAGGCATAGTTCCAGACTGCAAGGATTTATTGAATAGTAATGTCAGTGGTTTGGAGAGCTCATCCTTAGCTTCCTTTAGAACTCTAGGAGAGATTGTATCAGGTCCTGGCGTTTTATTTACCTTGAGTTTATCTAAAAATTCAATACTTCTCTCTCTGTAACGGTGATATTGCTTAGAACATCTGAATTATCAATCTGAATCGGCGATGGTGTAGGGATATCACTGAGGTCTTCTGTTGTAAAAACTGATGCAAAGAAGGTATTCAGGGCATTACTCATTTGTACTTCGTCTTTGGTGTATTCTCCATTTTCATCGACTAACGGTCCAACAGTTGAAGTAACTACTTTTTTCTTTCTGATATAACTATAGAATTCTTTCGGGTTTGTTTTACTTTGATTCGCAATATGTAACTCTAAGGTCTTTTTACTCTGCTTAATTAACTTTTTGGCTTTGCGTCGTAGCTCTACAAATTTCACCCGTTCTTCGTCATTTTGTGAGGATTTTAATCTATCATTAGCACATTTTTTAGCAAGCAGGCAGTTTGAAATATCTTTATTCCACCATTTGGGCTTATTATTATGGCCTGGACGCCGTATTTTCGATGGTATGCAGTCTTGCACTGCTTTTAGGTAAGTGGTTTCGAATAACTTCCAAGATGTATTTATGTCGTTATTGTTAATTAAAAAGCTCCAGTCAGTTTCTTTAAACATAGCTCTAAGTTTATGGAAGTTTGCTTTCTTGAAATTAGGGACTTTTTCGATGCTACTATTTGGTTCGTTACTAGTAAACTTTAAAGTGAAAGTTATCGTACGATGGTCGCTGTTACTGAATTCATCACCAACATTCAAATTCTCTATCAATTCTTCTTTTGTTGCAAGTACAATGTCAAGAACGTTATTACCACGGGTCGGCGTTCGAACAAATTGATAAAGCGAACTCTCTTGCAAGTTCGTATACAAGTCATGTCCGGAGTGTGAAGTAAGAGTATCGCCCCACTTGGTCACAGATAAATTAAAGTCGCCAAATTACGGTATCTTGTGAGTTACTTACATCTGCAATTTGTTCGTAAATTTCTCGGTCAGTTTGCACTGATTGAGCTGGAGGTCTGTATATTAACGCAAGTATTATTTTTGTACCTTTATTATTCTTTATTAGCACAAAAGATGTGTCGACGTTCACAATTTGAGGTTTTGACACGAGGGTCGGGTTAAGACTTTCTTTGATATAAAATAAAACGCCACCTCCATTTTTATTTATTCGGCTGTTCTCAAACATTACATAACCGGGAAGTGAATACTCTGCTAAAAAGTCTCTATCTTCTGTATTGAGCCAAGATTCTGTTATGCCAATCACATCATAATTTTCTGTAAACACTAGTTCCTCTAAATCTGAAAATTTATTGCGTATGCGTATGCTACGAGCGTTTGCATAGAAAACCTTTAAAGTTGCGGTTTTAGAACTCACAGAACGTTCTTTCATCGAATTTTTGGTTCTGGTCGGATCTATATTTACATTCATGGCTGTCCTCGGTCCTCGGTCGTTATCCCTGGCGGTTTTGAATTTGGGTCGTGTTGGTGGAGCTTTATCCAAATTCGCGGTTCTTGACGGATTAGTATTTAATTCCTTTGTAGGTTGCCGTCCTCGCTGTCTTCGGTCCTCCTTCCTGGTTGTCCTGTGCTGAGTCGATTTCTTCTCCGAAAATCCGTCACCGCATCGTTGAGAAGACGCCCAAAACGTGCTGCTCCCACCTGGTTCAGATGAACTCCATCGTCCGAAAACAAATAGTCATCGTAGTAGAAATTGTCCCAGGTGTCGACGAATCCCACATGGAATGTGAGTGGCATGAATGATGGCACAAAAGAGAGAGAGGTACTGGAAGTGTTTGTGAATGCCAGGCTGGATGTATGTGGAATGACGGAGACCAAATGGAAGGGTACATATGTGAGAGAGTGGGAGTGTGGAATGTGTATGCTGGAGTGAGTGAGGGAGCAGCGAGAGAAGGTGCGTGTTTGTTTGTAAGTAACAAATGGAAGGAGTGTGTAAGAGAATATGGATCTGTGGGTTCAAGGATTGTGTGAGTGAAAATAAAAGTAGGAATATAAACGTGGGTGATTGTGTGTGTGTATGTTCCGACAGAGGATAAACTTGTAAGAGAGAAAGAGGAGTTCTGGGTGAATGTGGAGGCGTGCCTGGAAAAGTTTGACAAGAACGAAAAAATATTTCTGATTCGGGATATGAATGGTAAGGTGGGTGATAGGAAAGTTTGTGGATTGGTGGGAGGGTGGGGGATACCATCAGAGGTGAATGGGAATGGTAGTGAACTTGTGGACGTATGTGTGGGAGGAGGTTGTGGATAGCCAACACCTTCTTCCGACACAGAATGATACACAGGTACACATGGAAAGTGGGTTGGACGATGAAGGATACGACAGTGGTGGAACGAAGTCACTGATTGATTATATTTGTGTGGATGAAAGAATGAACAAATTTGTGATGGATGCTAGGGTGTATAGGGATATTGGAGGGGGTCTGTCTGATCATTGTGTAGTAGTAGCTAAGATTAGGATACAAAAGAAGTGGGTGAGGAGAGCTGGAGGGAGGCGAGAGGAGGGTGGAATGGTGACGAGGGTGGAGAGACTACAGGAGGAGGAAATCAGGGAAGAGTACAGGAGAGCAGTAGAAAGACGACTAGGTGGGTTCGACCTGGAAGATATGGAGGAAGTGGAGGAGATAAGCAAGGTGTTTAAGGAAGAGGTCTCAGCATGTGAGGAGGTGTGTGGAGTGAGGAGAATAGGGAGGGGAGTGAAAGGTACAGCATGGTGGACAGAAGAGGTAAAAATAGCTGTGGAAGATAAGAAGAAAGTGTATAGAGAGTGGTTGGGTAGTAGAGGGAATGAAGATTTGGAGAGGCAGAAACGAGCGAGGTACGTGGAGAGAAAGAGAGTGATGAAGAGAGTAGTGAAGGAAAGTAAGAGAAAAGTAGATGAGGAATTTGGAAGGAATCTGAGTGTAAAATGGAGGGAGTGTAAGAAACTCTTCTAGAAAGAAGTCAAGAAAGTTAGGGAAGGTAGCAAGGGAAACAGTAAGAGTGTGAAAGATAAGAATGGGAGTACGCTAGCCGAGAAGCAAGAGAGAGTCGAAAGATGGAGGGAGTACTTCAACAAGTTGCTAAATGTAAGGAATGAAGAGCCAGCAAACATAGTTGGATGGGGTATGGGTTGGAGAAGAGGAGAAGTAGTGGAGGAGGAGGTGGGGATCAGGAGGTCAGAAGTGTGGGAACCCATGAAAAGAGTGCAGTTGGGGAAAGCACCAGCAACAGATGGAGTGTGTGGGGAAATGTTGAGGTATGGTGGTGAGATAGTGATCGAATGGGTATGGAAAAGGTGCAAACTAGCATGGAAGAAGGGGAATACACCCGATGACTGGAAGACTGGCATAATAGTCCCCCTATAAGAGAAAATGGGAAAGAGGAGGGCGTGGTAACCACCGAGGAATATGTCTTTTAAGCGTAGTAGGGAAGGGGTACAGTAGGGTAGTGATTGAGAGAGTGAGAGTGAAAACGGAGAAATGGATCGGCGACGAGCAGGGAGGTTTTAGGAAAGGAAGAGGATGTGAAGATCAGATTTTTACCCTGAATTGTGTTGTGGAGAAATATCTGGAGAAGAAAAAAAGGTGTATGTTGCCTTTATGGACTTGGAGAAGGCCTATGACAGAGTGGATAGAGAAGGCATGTGGAAAGTACTTAGAATATACAGAGTAGATGGCAATTTGCTGAAAGCAGTGAAGAGAATGGATGAGGGTGCAAAGGCAGCAGTATGTGTGGAGAATGAGCACAGCGAGTTCTTTGACCTGAATGTTGGTTTGAAACAGGGGTGTGTGATGCCCCCTTGGTTGTTTACTGTATATATGGATGGAGCCATGAAAGAAATACTAGGAAGAGCAGTGGATGTTGGTGTATCGCTGAAAAGGGAGGGAAATGAGTGGAAGCTGCCTATACTGCTGTTTGCGGATGATACAGTTCTGATGAGCGATAATGAATGTGAGTTGCAGGGTTTGATAAATGAGTTTGGAACAGTGTGCGAAAAAAGGAATTTGAAGGTAAATGCGGGGAAGAGCAAGGTTATGGTCTTCGAAAGGGGTGAAGTCACAGAGTTTGAGGTGAAGTTGAACGGTCAGGCTATGGATATTGTCAGCTCTTTTAAGTATCTGGGCAGTGTGTTGAGTAAAGATGGGACTATGGATGAAGAAGTGCGGGAGAGGGTGCAACAGGGGAAGAGGGTTGTAGGAACGTTGAATGCAGTAACAAGAAATGGAGTGGTCGGTATGGAAGTGAAGAAGTCCTTGCATGACAGTGTGGTAATCCCGACACTAACTTATGGAAGAGAAGCATGGACGTTCGGAAAGAGACTCAGACAAAGAGTGAGAGCGGTGGAAATGAGTTACTTGAAAAGTGCGTGCGGAGTTACATGGAGGGATAGACAGATGAATGAGGAAGTAAGAAGGAGGTGGTGGTGTGGAGGTAGATGTGCTTCAAAGTATGAAAAGGCACAACTTGAGATGGTTCAGCCATATGGAACGTATGGAAAGCAAGAGATTGACTAAGAGGGTGTACGAGAGCGAGGTGGAAGGACAGAGAGGGAGAGGTGCACCGAGGGAGAGGTGGAAGGATGGAGTGAGAAGTATATGAATGAAGGCGGTGCTGGTTGGGAGGAGGGGCGTCGACTGACTGGGGACTGGGGGCGGTTCGTTCGTGGGGATCACGGCGTCAGGCAATAGATACATAGATAGAATAATTATCTGAAGGAGACAATCTGGTCTATACATCTTAATCCCTTCCTAAACCCGCCCTGCCCCTCACCTACTCATGTTTCTGTTCTCTCGCTCACTCTCTCGATCAGTATCCTTGCTGTACCTTGTTTTCCCTACTATGCTTAGGAGACATATCCCCCTGTGATCACCACATACTCCTCTCTTCCCTTTACTCTTATAAAGAGGGATTATTATACCTGATCGTTTGAATACAAATCGGAAAGTGTCATTCTCACCTTATACAATTTTTGTATTCGACCTCATCTGGAATACTGTGTACAATTTTGGTGTCCACATTATCAAAAAGACAGAGAAATTGGAGATAATACAGCGGAGTGTGACAAAAATAATCCCTAGACTGAGATAAAAGTCATATGAAGAGCTAATGTTTTCAGTTTAACAAAGCGCAGGCTAAGAGGGGACATAATTCAAGTGTTTAAAATTATTAAAGGTATTGACAATATGGATATCAACAAATATTTCATAATCGATCCTTCGAATTACACTAGAGGAAATGGTTGCAAGATAATCGGAAAGCATTAAGCATTTTAACTCCCATGAGGCAAAGCATTTATTTTTCAATCGAGTAGCAAACCTATGGAATGGACTACCCAGTCATATCATTGAATGCAGTACTGTTGGCACTTTTAAAATACGCCTAGATAAATATATTGCTCATAATCCACGATTAAATTCGTTTTCAAACGAATAGCAGCACTTTTAACCCTTTCAGGTCCGAGAGTTGCTGCTTATTATTCAAAATAGAATTCTCTTACTCTCATAATTACCTCTATAAAATTAAGTTTCTGCCCACATCCCTCTCAAAGACAACTGCAGAGGTAGAAGTAATTAAACTAAAGGTTTCTAAACGCCCCTGATGGTCATAAAGGTTTAACGTATCCCTTAAGGACGCGATCACGTTCACATGTGCGTGAAAGGGTTAATTGAGCTACCGTTATTTTGTTTCTCACATAAGTCAGGTAGTTTACAAGCAACCTCGAAAGGATCAATATATACTGTATATGTTTTTGTTTGTTTTCCTTTGTAGTCTGTTGTACTCCTTTGATCCTCTCTTTTGTTTCACTTTTCTCTTATTCCCAGTTCATGTCCTCTTTCCCTTCATCTGTGTCTTCCTCTAACTTCCTGTTCACCTTTTCCGTTAGTGTATTCCTCTTGGTGTCATTCTTTTGTTGTGTTCCTTTTAGTACTAGTACATTAATGCTACATGGCCTCTGTTCTTCTTCAATTTATCCCTCCTCTCTTCCATCGTATTTATCCCACTTTATCGCGTTTATCTCTTACATTTTTGTTTAGCCTTCCCACTAATACTCATCCATCAATTCTTCTCATTATATTTACCCCTTTGTTCCTGCTCTTGCCCTTCACCTCATTTCCCTCATTCCATCCACTCAACCCCCCTAACATATATTATAATATCCGTTTTACTATGTAAAGGTTTCTTCTCTTTAAAGGTTGCCATCTAATGGGGAAAGGTATTTTATTTTATTTATTTGTTAGTTTGCTTCCTAGACCTCTAGCAAGGTTAATAAAACACTCTCAAGATATAAGTTTGTTAGAAAAATAGCGCAGCCAAAGGCCACTTCCTGCTAAATAAGAGGCTCACTATTGCTGGACACTGTAACTCAAGAAACGCGAAGCTATGGTATTTGAAACGTCCCGCCAGGCGAAGGTACTGTGGTTCATTCCTGATGATAATCGTCATATTTACCATATCTATCATTAATACTTATCCATGTGAACATATGAACATTTAAGAACAATAAAAGAAGTGGGAATAGCATATGGGGGGGTGGGGGGTGGGGGGGACATATTATTGCCATCCGGTCATATCGTGAGGGGAGAGTCCGGGCGGTGAATAACCTTTCTCTCCGAGCTCCAGTGCGGCACTGAGGCCTTGCACTAAAAGTCTCTTTGTTGCAAGGATCTCTAGCTGCCTCGCCCGTGTTAAAGAGACTGCAGGAGGAAAGTTTACTCGGGAAATTACCCGATAAAAGCGGGAATAAGAGGAAAATAGCTGATAATTGAGGAGGGGGGGAAGGGGGGGGGGACACATATGCAGGAATGTTAGTAAGTAATGGAGGGGAATTCATTATCTCACCCAATCACAAATTGCTTTGATTTGAGTGCCACAGGAATGTTTTTGAAAGTGTTTTTGTTATAGTCTTGGCTCTTAACCTCTCCGCGGCGCACAGTGGGTTTTCTACAGGGTAAGACTGTGCACATGTATGATGATTTTGGGACCCATTGCCAATTTCGATAAAAAGTACATCATCGTGTAGGGAATGTTTGCGTGCATCGGCCCATATATATTTGACCCCCAAAAAATGTCTGGGGGGGGTGGGGGAACGGTCCGTAGTTGAAAAATGTTGAGCGAATGGCACCGCGCGGCTAGATTGTCATCGAGCGGCGAGATTTCCCTGCCGAATTTTCACACGCCCAGGGGATAGAAGGAGAGGGAGGAGGGGGTGGGTTACCGCGTATTATCACGTATATCTCCTTTTTTGAGCCCTTTTAGGCTATGTAGAGTATGTATATGTGTGTAGGCCACCCATATAACAATGAATATGCCTCATAGTGACCAAAAATTGCAATATATAAGGGAATTAAAAGATAATTTTTAGGTGGGAATGAAGATGTGTTGGAGGTTTGGCGGCAATTTATGAGCTGAGAGTGTGGTTTACGCCATACATATCACTTATATCTTGTACTTAGAGCACTGTCATGCTATAATACAGACTTGTATGTATGTAGACGTGCCATATATCAAAATATATACCGCATATAGACCAATTCATGCGATATTTACGCACATTATCAATGAGTTTCTATGCGTGAACCAAGGTGTGAGTGAGTTGTGCTGGGAATGAAAGGGGGAGAGGGTGTGTTACGCCATAAATATAACTTATATCTTGTACTTAGAGCACTGTCATGCTATAATACAGACTTGTACGTATGTAGACGTGCCATATATCAAAATATATACCGCATATAGACCAATTAATGCGATATATACGCACATTATCAATGAGTTTCTAGCAGATGGAAGCCTGAAAGGGTGGGTGGGTGGGAAGGAGGCATGCAGGGAGTAAGTGAGTCGTGGAGAGAAGGAAGGCAGGCAGGGAGATCTCTAGATAGATAGCCAACTTTGTGATAATTGTGGAGGCGCCCGAGGCATATGGATGTCTTGGTATTTTGAACCTTATGTCTACCAGATGTCTGGTGTTCGTTGCCACCAAGAGGTCTACAATAACATGAGTCAGGAATGGAGAGAGAGAGAGAGAAACTGAGACATGCGTATGTCGTACGTATAAATGGACTTCAGAATTGCATTTTATGCAAGCAGACATTGCATTTTAGACACATATGAAGTACCACAGAAACATGTAGGCCATTGACTGTAAATAAAGTACTATATTATAGACCAGCAACGAGGTTGGTCAGTAAACACAGGCAGATTGCCTTTTGTGATAGAGAGCTAAATATAGACTGGTGTCTCCTTACACTTGCGAAAGGGTAGATTGCCACCAGAGAAACTTATATTTATTTATTTCCAAGTAATATGCAATCTAAATGTATATTCGAGACCTACTGCAAGTTAATTTTGTATGACAGTCATGACTATGTATAATCCAATATACGCGCGTAGGCGAGACATAAGAAAGCTGGTTGAGCAATTTTCGACACCCACACAGTTATTATTCATTTTTATTTACAATATTATACAATACAAATGTATTTGTGAAGAGTATTTTATGCATTATTGTATTTATACAAATTTTGTTCCCAGACAGAGCTGCTGTGTCTGGAGCATCAAGGAGCGGCAAGGGTCACCTCGTGACCGCTTGACCGTGTGAAAATGAGTGGAGTCACAATGAGAGGGGCAATTTTGCTGAGTGTTTGTGGCATTTTTGACAGAATAAAGTTATATAATTTCTAATTCTTGACAGAGACAAACTTTTATAAACCTTTGCATGATATAATTGATAATCCCATCAATTTACAAACGTAAATTGGTGGGATAATTCATTTTTTTTTGTATATTGTCATTTCGATTGTAGACACGAAGTTTTGAGTGATATTTGGTATGAGCTCCTGTGGCATGGTTGGTAAGGTCGCGGACTGGAAAACTCAAAGTGTGGTAGGGTAGTGGGATCGAATCCAGGAGGGGGTTATGGGGAAGGTTTTATACTGTCTAGAAATTTTTGATAATTTTTTTTTTTTACTAGATCATGCCATTGTATTCAAACAATATGAAATATTCATAGAATATATCATATTGTAAGAATACAATGACATGACCTTGTTTTGTTTTTGTTTTTTTTATTGTTTTTTTTATTGTCTTAGTAGGTTTGACAGGATTTATTGAAACATATTTATTTTTGTACAATTCATTTGAGGTAAGAAAATAATTATATACACATTACTTAGGCTAATAACAAACATTTATATTGATATACTAAACAAAAAAAGGCATATTACATGTAAATCTTTGAAACTTATAAACTAAATAATGAAACATACAATTATATAATGTAAAAGCTATATCACAGGGACATCTTTGGAACTTATACATTATATAATATATATGTTACATTATGAGGTAGCGTGATCAATTAGGTCAGGTCAGGTAAGGTAGGGCGCGAGTCCAGGGCAGGGCAGGGCAGGGGTCGAGTGCAGGGCAGGGCAGGGCAGGGCATGGGGCGAGACCAGGGCAGGGCAGGGCAGGGGGCGACATTCAATAATTCTTGAAGGTGTGGTAGTCCCTGAAGCAGTCACCCAGGCAGAGTGGAACTTTGCACTCGGCGCACATTGAGGTGACTCTTTTGGTGACATGGGGTTTCCTGACACTGGAGCTGCAGACGGTGCACTGCACCTGCCTGTGACGAGTGCCAATCAGCTCGGTGTTGGTTGGGTAGTGTCTTTCGACACCCAGCTGGATGCGGTCAGGAACGTGATCCCCACGCCATGCCGTACGTCTGTGAGTGGTGGTGCCATACTTCTCCAGGAGTTGGTATGAGACGTTGTAGACGAACTCCCGGAATTTCAGCTTCTGGTTTGGGGACATATCCTTCTTCACCAACCACAAGTTGTAGGCATTGAGCATCGTGATATCAACTAGGTGGAGGAAGAGCTTGTGATACCACTTCACAGTCTTCCTCAGACACTCAACGCCTGACAGCTGACAGTCAGACTTGTCCACCAGGCGCATGTTCTTAGTGTATTCCACTACCATGTCGGGCTTGTAGATGGTCTTCCTGGTTCGGTAGTGGATTTTGCCAGAATCCATCTGGGCACCTGTGTGGACGGTGGAAAGCAGGTGGACATCTCGTTTGTCCTTCCACTTCAGGGCTATGACTTTCCCACACCTTTCGAGCTGCTTGTATTTCTGCCCCTTTCGTCGCCTTCTTCGCACATGCCTCTCGCGGTGTTCCTGGGCCAGGTCGTCTTCAGAAGGTGTGTCACTGGAGGAGGCATCTGTAAGAGGAATGACATTACCGTGAACTTAGGCATAAACTTTCTTGTCTTTCTGACAGTCCCACATGACCCCGTTTGGTTGTCATGAAGAAACTGGCAGAGAGCAGGAGAAGTATACCAGTTGTCAGTGTAGATGATGTGGCCTTTGCCCAGGTAAGGTGCCAACATTTTCCTGACGATGGCACCTGACATGCCCATGGGGTCATTGGCAGCGGCTTTCGGTATGTCAATGTCAGTGCCTGTATACACGATCATGTCAAGCACTATTCCAGTTTCACAGTCACACAAAACGAAGAGCTTGATTCCGAACCTATGCCTTTTCAAGGGGATATACTGCTTGAAAACAAGACGTCCTTTGAAGAGCACGAGCGACTCATCAATCACCAAATTGAGGAAGGGGTAAAAGTATTTCCTATACCTCTCCAACAACATGGTGAACACATCCCGAACTTTCCATCTCCTGTCAATCCTGTTAGGAGTGTCGTTGTCTGCAAAGTGCATAAATCTTAGCAGCAACAAAAATCTGTCACTAGTCATGAACTTATTGAAAGTTGGGGTGGCGATGAGAGGGTCGTGCTTCCAATAGTGTTGCAACACATGCTTCTTGATCAGAGGCATGAGGAACAACAAGGCAAAGAACGTCATAAATTCTTCCACAGTCGTATCCACCCAGCCTCGTATTCTCGCTTTTGGAGAAAGGATGTCCAATCTGCCAAACACCCACCTGTAGTAGGCGTTTGTTTGGGCAACGATGTACATCATTACCTCCATATCGAAAAAAGCGAGGAAGAAGTCGCTTTCGTTCGCTTGATCGTCACAGGGCCAGTCGTCAGTTGTTCCTGACGTCCCAGGATTGAACTGGGGCACGTCAGGTACAAAATTGACCCCGTCAGACCAATCGAACGAAGGCAGCCCAGGGATCGGAATGTCGTCTGCGTCTCCTTCAGCGTCTGAAATATCGCTTCCATGGTCGCGATACAGCACTGCATCATCATCACCCTCCTCTTCACTTGACAGACGATGCCCTTCCTCATTCTCGTCACCGACGTCGGACTCACTCCCACTGTCCACTCCCAAATCCCCCCACCGGTGGCAGGGGGGCGGCAGGGGCGGCGGCAGGGGCAGCAGTGGTGCGTGGTCTTGTGGCCCTGGAGGCAGGCAAGATGATGGTGGTGCCTGTCGCCCTTCTCTCTGTTCCTTGGGCAGGGGCGGCAGGGGCGGCAGGAGCAGCAGGGCCGGCAGGGACACCAGGGCCAGCAGGGCCAGCAGTCGCTTTACTCTCCCTTTCCCCTTCCCCTTCTCCTTCCCTTTTCCTTGGGCAGGGGCAGCAGGGGCGGCAGGGGCAGCAGGGGCGGCAGGGGCAGCCGGGCCAGGGGCAGCTGGTGGTGGTGGTGGTGGTAGGGTCACTGTGGCTGGCATACGGGTTCTCTTCCCTATGCCCGTGCCTTTAATTTTTCCTGCCCCCGCAGGTTCTGCAGCCCTAGGGCGGCCTCCTGCGTCGCTGGTACCGGTGGCAGGGGAGGCAGTGGTGGTGGTAGTGGTTGTTGCAGTGGCCTGGGTCGTGGTGGCAGTGTCCCGAAACACCAATGACCTCTGTACCTTTGTCGTGCTTGCACGTGTTTTTCGTGCTTTGGGTGCTGGTGTTTCATCCTCCGAGCTGTAGGGCGTGTCGTACTGGTAGCTAGGGTCTTTAGCAGCCACCCTCTGCTTTCCACGGCAGCTAACACCACCAGAAGGTTGTGTCATCAGGGAGCGAGCATGAGGGACGTGTGGGCTCCATGACTAGTGCTTGGTTACTGGCGCGGTGGTGCTTGCACGAGTGCGGGGCGAGCGTTTGGCGGGGTGGTGTCGAGAGTTGACATGTAGTACTATACCCACACCAATTTTCAGCCGCCTGGCTATAAACGCGCGGTTTTGGTACGCGTTCAAAAGCTCTGCTCTTAAGAGTCTTCCCGCAGTCCGCCGGGGGAACTCTTAAGAGTCTCCCCGCAGCTCCCGGGTTAAGAGAACCTTTGCCTTCCCCCACCTAACACTTATGGAGACCCTAGCCTTTCCCGGGTTAATGACACAAAAGGTTTAAATATTGACAAAGTAGTTAAGCAAAAGATCTTAAAATCGCCAAACTAATGGGGCAAACATCTTAATACATCATAACTAGTGGGTCTAACCATGAGGGAGAAGGGGTTCAAGAAAAAATAACAAATCTCTTTCCTTAAACCTATGTTAGTAACGAATTGCTTAGATTTTATTTTTATTTGAACTATGAATGGAACAACAAAATATATTTGCTAAGATTAGTAAGACTCCAATGGCTAATATTGTTTGATTATGGCGGTGAACTTCAAAATATAAATATTTTAGTAGTCTCTCTTATGTTGGTACATAGATGACATAGTTAATTAAATGTAATATAATGTTAGTAGATGATTCAGGACCATATACTCTTTGGCCACAAGATGTAACCTTAAGCTCTTGATAACTTCATCTACCATTCAAGGTATGGACTTTTCTAATACGACCACCTATAAATAGACATTAATCCGAGTTTCCATTATTAACTGATTTGAAGTTATACATTGGTGAACAGATAAAGAGAGAGAGAGAGAGAGAGAGAGAGAGAGAGAGAGAGAGAGAGAGAGAGAGAGAGAGAGAGAGAGAGAGAGAGAGAGAGAGAGAGAGCAGTGGATTTAGACGCCAATCAAAAGCCCAAAAAGCGTGCGGATATAAGGAGAAAATTGTCGTATTGGTTGAGATCAAAGGTGGATATGTATCAAAGGAGCCGGGATAGAAGGTAGGTAAGGCATCAGGAATGTTGTGACGGATATAACATCATTGATAAGATTAATTACATACTATGATGAAGAATAATATATAACAATATAATAGGTTTGCTAAGATTGAACTGTATAACGACAGAAGGAAGAAATATTTCATGCAATGTAGAAGATACAATTTATATTAACATTCAAAATATAGAATACTAAGGATGCAAAATAATGTTTATATTTGTGTTCTATGTGGATGTGGGAGACAACAGTGCAGAACTGCCTGTGACGAGTGCCTCCCCCAGAGTTGAAAGAGTGACAGGGCCAAACTCAAGGAATGTTCGAGCCAAAATGCCTGGGAACACAGAGTTTGAAGCATTTTATGTCATAGGATAAGGGGAAGATGGATTCATGGAGAGAGTTCCAGAGCTCAACTGTTGAGTAGAAGAAAGATTGGAAATATCATTTCTCTCTTGGATTGGAGAGTTACACAGAGTAGGGGTGTGATTGTGTTGCAAGACGGGTGCTACATACTCTATGTAGAGGAGGTGGTATACACTAAGAGAGCTCGGAGGAATACTGATTATAATTATTGTTGTTGTTGTTGTTCATCAGGATGTCTGACCGAACAGACCCAAGGTCCCGAGCAAGGCCAAGGCCATAACCGAGCGCCCCCACAGAACCCTCCCTGCTTACCATTAAGAAAGCCCAGGTGACCGAAGTCGCTCCCAGGGGAGGAGCTGAGGAGGGTGCGGAAACGCTCGGGAAACCAAATTCCCACCCAAGGCATTGTACCCCTCAGCAATTATGAAGGGAAAATTGAGGGGCAAAGGAAAAATGTAACGTTTTGTCTAACCAGTCTGCTAACATTGAGATTGGCAGTAGGGAGGTCAATCCACGGAAGAGACGCCGCTACTTGAGATCTAGAAAATATATAAGTAAAAGGAACAGTCAGCGAAAGCTATTGGTATGAAAGAGAAAGCTAAACTCTCACTCTGATAGACCAGCCCATCACCACGCTGATTATTGTAATAGTGGTAGAATAGCTAGAGAGATGCAACATTGCGTCGAATAGAGGGAGATTGCAAAGAGTCAGAGGATGCTCATGTTGAATGAGATGAAAGGCATTCTTTTCTCTTTTGCCGAGAAGTGCTGTGTGAGAGGATCCTCCCCACACATGCGAACAATACTCAATACATAGAAGCAATGTGCCCCTGTACAGAGCAAGAAGCTGTACACGGGTAAAGAACCCCTGAAGGTGGTTGAGCACAATCAGCTTCTGGGAATCTGTTTTCAGCAAGGGTGGTACTATGGTCTTTCCAAGTGAAATCAGAAGAAAAAGATACACCTAGAATACTGAGAGAAGATGAATGGTTGACTTGTGAATTGTTGAAGAATAAGGGATAGTCCTGTGAGGGTTCTCAACGGGTAGATACATGGATAAATTGGTTTCTGGAAGCATTGATAGCGACAAGATTTTTTTCTTCCACAGTTGGAAATGGTTGATAGGTCAGAAGTTTAGAGTTTTATGGGCATCATCACATGATATTTGAGTGCTTGTATGCTGGGGGGGTTCTAGAAAACTAGTTGAATAGTGTAAGGTAGATTCTTGAGCATATGTATGGATAGGACTGGAGGTACAGCAGAGAAGATCGTTAATGAATGTTAGAAAGATAATTGGAATTAGGAAAGGTCTCTGAGGAACACTGGAGTTGATAGTTTGAGGAAGTGATCAGTGGCCGTCCACAGCTGCAGCTATGGAATTGCCAGAAAGGAAATTTTATATAAATGCACAGATAGAGGGATAGGAACCGAAGGAGGGTAATTTAGAAATAAGACATTTGTGCCAGATTCTATTAAAGGTCTTCATTATGTCTAGGGCAATAGAAAAAAGTCTCACCGAAGTCCCGAAAAGTGGATGATAAAGAGTCAGTAAGATATGAAAGAAGATCCCCAGTAAAGCGACCCCTAAGGAATCCATACTAGAGATCTGAGAGTAGAAATGTTGATGTAAGAATAGTTTTAAAAACTTTGGAGATACAAGAAATAAGAGCAATGGAACGATAACTCATGGGCTTCACAGTGGAATGTACAATTGAATATTCATACTCTCAGCCTATGCCCGAGAGGGAGTAGTTGGAATATGGTAAAAAAAAAAAAAAAAAAAAAAAAAAAAACACACACTCACCTAAAAGAAGTTGGAGGGTTTAGAGCAGTCGCCCTTCTTTGGAACATGTTGAATGAGAGCAAACTTCCAGCAAGAAGGGAATATGTTAGAGGAGAGATAGAGATGGAATATTTTGCTTAGGCAGGGAGTCAGCACAAAAGCACCGTTTTTGAGTAAATTAAGAGAACACCATCCGGACCATATGCATTCTTAGTATAAAGCCCAGAGAAGGTAGAAAGTACATTTTTAGAAGATATATGGATATTTGGCATGATTAAGTGAGAGGGGGGTGGAGAGGGACGAATAGCACCGGAATCATCCCAGGTGGAGTTGGTAGCGAAAGTTTGGGCAAAGAGTTCAGATTTGTCAGAAAAAAAAGTGACGGTAGTGCTGTCAGACTGGAAAATGAGAGGGAAAGAAGCGGAAGAACAATTGTTGGAGAGGTTTTTGGTTAGATGCCAGAAAGCTTGGGAAGAGCTAGAGCTGGATATTTCAGTGCATTTATTATTGATGAAAGAGTGTTTGGCGAGACACATTGGAAGAATGAGATTCTTGAGTTTGAAGGCATCTGTACCGTTTGAATAATTCCTCCTTATTGCAAACAGCAGTAGAACAAGCGTGAGTAAACCAAGATTTGTTTGTATTTGGCTGAGAAAAAGAAAATGGAATGTATGCCTCCATGTCCGAGAGGATTACCTCGGTAGTCATTATATGAATCTGACACTACTATACAGTACACTTGTTAAGATCCATATGTACTCAGGCACATACCCCATTTCTGGGCGTGGCACACTCGATACAGAGCTCAAACAGAAACAACATTCAAGGGTTCCAAGTCTCAGGGTCCGGGAACACTTTTTCGTTCCCTCGCCCCTTTCTCTGTCTCGATGAGTTGGAAAATGCCCCCACATTACTCTCGTTTTATTGAGTCCATTTTGAAATATGTATGATGTTCAAAGCACACACACACACACACACACACACTTTTGTAAGGTAACTGTGTATGTATTCGTAATTCTCACATTGATTACTCAATGTGTAACCTACTACAGTTATTACTCAATGTGTAACCTACTACAGTTATTACTCAATGTGTAACCTACTACAGTTATTACTCAATGTGTAACCTACTACAGTTATTACTCAATGTGTAACCTACTACAGTTATTACTCAACGTGTAACCTACTACAGTTATTACTCAATGTGTAACCTACTACAGTTATTACTCAATGTGTAACCTACTACAGTTATTACTCAATGTGTAACCTACTACAGTTATTACTCAATGTGTAACCTACTACAGTTATTACTCAATGTGTAACCTACTACAGTTATTACTCAATGTGTAACCTACTACAGTTATTACTCAATGTGTAACCTACTACAGTTATTACTCAATGTGTAACCTACTACAGTTATTTATATGTAGCATTACTAATACAGTATCTCATCAAACATTATTGTAAGGATAAACTCTAGCTTTATGTTTGTTTGTTAAACCGATAAAGATAAATGCTTCATGAGAGAGAGAGAGAGAGAGAGAGAGAGAGAGAGAGAGAGAGAGAGAGAGAGAGAGAGAGAGAGATTTGTAGTATAAGGATTAAAACTATATCAACCAATTAATTTGGCTTTCAGTCTATCTATTTATACGTATCTATAACGCTATATCGCTTTGCCTATTTGATTTATTCTGTTCATAACTACTATATAGGATTTGAAGTACAGTGTGATCTAGATAGACATGTCATGCACACCTATGTGATGAAAGGAATACTATAATGTGTATCCTTTATATAGCAGATTATATGAAATATTTTGAATGGTTAACCTTTACAACTTCTGAATGAGAAGAGAAACATTGTATGGTTACCCAAACATTATTGTAACAATATGGGAAAATATAGTCACGTCCAGTGCTATTGAAATTCAAAGGCAAAATAATGCTACTCCAAATAAATATAAAACAACTAGTCGATTATGAAGAATATTTTATTTAAATATTGTTTTCTTCTATATTAATAATCTTCCATTTAGTGCCCAAACCCAATGCGGAACATACCAGAAATGTTGCTTGATAACATGCTTACCATCTAACATTCACGACAGATTATCTTGTGTGATATCTCCTTTGCAGAATCGCTCACCCGTCAATATTACAAATTGTGACAAATATATTTTCCAAGAAGCCTGGTGCACTGACAAGTATGCCTCTTGAAAGGAAAGGAGAGATAATTTGAGATGGGGGGGGGGGGGTGTTAATTAACCCTAATAGTTCATACCGGTACAAAGGACATCAAAGGACAGCTAACGGACATCTAAGGACATGCAGGAATATTGGTTCCTCTGTGTTCTGTTGATTATTTCTTCACGGCTGAGGCATTTTCATAACCAGGGGGAGGAACAGAGGACTGAAGGTCGGCGATGTGTGTGTGGAAGGAAGGATCAGGTTGGACTTTGGGGCTGAGGCAAAGATGTGAGAGCTAGGCGGAGGGAGAAGATGGATAGGGATTTACGATGGACGCGATAGACCAGAAAATAGGTAGAAAGGCGTGGGTGATTCTGAAAGTTTTGTATAAAATACCTGTGAAAAGAATGCGTGGATTTCACTTAGCAGAACATTTTCACACCATAAGTAGTATATAATCGAGGGGAAATATTTAATGTTTAGAGGTAACAAGAAGGTCAAGATATGGCAGAACATCTGGATAGAGAAGAAAGCGATTCTGCTAGTTTTGTTGAACAGAATGGTGAACCGGGGTGGGGGGGTGCATAAAATATATGATAAACCAATCCAATTTGTCAAAGTAAAATACATTTATGAAATATCAAAGATCATTAAGATGACCACAACTGAACAGAACACCTATAGAAATTAAATGTTGACTCGGTACCGTTTGTTCATAAAGACAAAATAGAAGGGATTTGACAGAAAGAAATGTATGGTAACTAACATTGTGAAATCATGATGGTAAATATACCATATGGAAACAACAGTAATGTAAACACATTATGCCATATGGACACAACAGTAATGTAAACACATTATGCCATATGGACACAACAGTAATGTAAACACATTATGCCATATGGACACAACAGTAATGTAAACACATTATGCCATATGGACACAACAGTAATGTAAACAACAGTAATGTAAACACATTATGCCATATGGACACAACAGTAATGTAAACACATTATGCCATATGGACACAACAGTAATGTAAACACATTATGCCATATGGACTCAACAGTAATGTAAACACATTTAGAAATGTGCAGTACATTAAATAGTCAATTTCTTTCCGTTTTCACTAATGAAAATTTGGCACAGTTTCCAGAAGTCCGTAAGGTATACAGCGATAGTATAGAAAATAGGTTAAGTACGGTTACTATAAGTAGAAATGATGTGGTTAAGGAAATTGACAGACTGAAACCTCATAAATCGCCTGGTCCTGATGAGGTATATGCTAGAGTATTAAAAGAATGCAGAGATGAGTTAAGTTATCCATTAACATTTCTATTTAACAAGTCATTAGAAACAGGTATAGTTCCAGAAGCTTGGAAGCTTGCAAATGTAGTTCCGATCTTCAAAAAGGTGATAAATCAATAGCATCCAATTACCGTCCCATTAGTCTCACTTCAATCATAGGAAAACTACTAGAGTCAATTATTGCTAGGAAAATGAGAAACCACTTAGAAACATTTAACTTAATCAATTCTTCTCAGCATGGATTCACTCAGGGACGGTCTTGCCTTACTAATTTGCTTAGTTTTTTCTCAGAGGTATATGAAGCAGTAGATAATGACAAGTCATATGATATTATATATTTAGATTTCAGTAAAGCTTTCGACAGAGTCCCTCATGAGAGATTGATGAGAAAGGTTGAGGCACATGGAATAGGTGGGGCGTTGTTAGGATGGATTAGGTCATGGCTAATTGGTAGGAAGCAGAGAGTCCGCATAAATGGTACCAAGTCAGAATGGGGAGCAGTCAAAAGTGGTGTCCCCAAGGGATCGGTATTAGGTCCCCTGTTGTTTCTTATATACATAAATGACCTAGATTTAGGTATAACTAGTAGGATAAGTAAATTCGCAGACGATACTAAAATAGGGAGATCAATTGATTCAGATAGCGATATAGAGTGCCTCCAAAGGGATCTAGATACCTTACATGAATGGTCAGTAAATTGGCAGATGAAGTTTAACATTGACAAATGCAAGGTATTAAAGATAGGGAAGATGCAAACAAATGTTAAATATAAACTAGCTAATTTAGAATTAGAAAATTCAGACTGCGAGAAAGATCTAGGTGTGTTTGTTAGCAATGATTGAAGCCTAGAAAACAGTGTATAAGCGTTCGTAATAAGGCAAACAGGATTCTCGGGTTCATCTCTAGGAGTGTGAGTAACAGAACTGCTGATGTTATCTTAAAACTTTACTTGTCATTAGTGAGACCCCATATGGATTATGCTGTCCAATTTTGGTGTCCTTATTACAGAATGGACATAGATTCATTGGAGAGAGTACAGCGTAGAATGACAAAAATGATCCATAATATTAGAAATCTTTCGTATGAAGAAAGGTTGAAGAAATTAGGTTTACATTCGTTAGAGAGACGCAGAGTTAGAGGGGATATGATAGAGGTGTTCAAGTGGGTTAGTGGGATTAACAAAGGGGACATGGCAAATGTACTAAAGCTCAGTGATAGCGAAAGAACTCGTACCAATGGTTTCAAATTAGATAAATTTCGTTTCAGAAAAGATATAGGCAAGTATTGGTTTGGTAACAGAGTTGTAGACGGGTGGAATGGACTACCAAGTGCTATAGTGGGATCTAAAACTGTAGGGAGCTTTAAGATAAAATTGGATAAGCATATGGACGAGAAGGGTTGGGTGTGAAGGGGGATCAGCCGGGTTGGGCCAATCAGCGCTCTGCAGACCTCCATAATCCTGCGTTAATCTCTAACCGTTTTGGTAAGATGATCCTCAGGGTATTAGAGTGTGAAGCCTATAATTGGGCTTTGTAATGAATTGGGGTTGTGTGGGACAGGGATCTGCCTTGCTTAGGCCAATCGGCTTTCTGCAGACTCCCATTTTCTTATGTTCTTATGTTCTTATGTATAGGGAAATTTGCTGCTAAAGGATTCACAGTTTACCATCAGATGGAAAAAACAAAATATATAGAAATAAATAGGATTATGGACCGCAAGTCAATATTTGTGATGTCCCTTCCAGAGATGTACATGGTTATAGGTTAAGGGGAGATTTCCACTCGAGGGATTTTTTTCTGGACCCCTTTCTCTCTCATGTTTAGCCCCATTGCTTTTTAGATTTTAAGACGCTCGCCCCCTTTAGTTTGGCGATTTTAAAAACTTTCGTGCCATTTAGGTGTCGATTTTTTCCTGGCGAGCGATAGCGAGCCTGTAATTTGAGAGGAACCGGCCTTCGGCCGGGACATTTATCTACCGAAAAATGTACAAATTTATCTGGTCTAGGGGGTGTAATTTTAAGTTTGATGGAGTTCTAGGGAAGAAACTAAATACCTCCCCTTAACTGTGTTGGTGGTGTAATGGTTTAGATGCTTATGTTCTGGGTGTGGTGTCCCGAGTTCGAATCCCGGGTGGACCATATGCTCTCATTAGTTTATTCTAGTGCATTGGGGTTTGTAATGGAGGATTAATGTTAAGAACGGGGGTGTTCCTTAATTAATAACCACATGTATACTATCCAGTAACCTCTGTGTATCAGGCAATCATGGAGAATGGGAGGGAGAGAGGGAGGGAGGTAGATAGATAGATAGATAGATAGATAGATAGATAACCCACCCATCACAGACTCCAAAAGGCAAATACATGGAGTTGAGCACAGCGGCAAAACTCAGCCTAAAGCCGGTATCACACGAGCGCCTTTTCTCTCAACATTTATCCTCAACACTGGTCTGGCAGCTTATGAGGTCAACATTTACAATATGTCGGTCACCTAAATTCATGTATCATCAGTCAAGTTTCCAATACCAGGGCAAAATATTCTAGAAATGTTGCCAGACATTTTTTTATCATCAAATGTTGACTATAAAAGCGCTCGTGTGATACCAGCTTAAGGGAGCCCACCTCGCTTTTTTCTCTTTCTCTCCCTCTCTCTTTGGCTTGTATCCATTCGGCTCCATTCAGCCTACTGTTTTAAGACGTTTACCCCCATCCAGGTGTCAACATTTTCCTGGCGAGTGGTAGCGAGTCAGCATATAATTATATATTTTTGTTTTGACAGCCAGCTAAATTTTTACATTTTTTGATAGAAAAATCTCTCCGGCGAAGCCGGATTTCTCCATGCAGTGCTGGCTCGCTTTCGCTCGCCAGGAAGAAATCGACACCTGGATGAAGATAAACGTCTTAAAACAGTTGGCTGAATGGGGCCGAATGGATACAAGCCAGAGCAAGAGAGAAAAGGAGAGAAAGATAAAAAAAGACGGTGACTCCCATTAACGTATGGTACAATTGTGGTCATTAGTGTCTTCGAAGCTATCCATAACTGAATTTAATTTATTGACTAATTATTTATGATATTTGCTCCTCGGTGGTCTAGTAGGTTTAGTGTTGGACTGCTACGCTACAGGCCCGGGTTCGAAGCCTGGACTGCTCATACGTCAACATTTTTAATTTGTAATCCAGGTAGGGAGTAGGGTTTATTTTTGTATTTTATTATTAATTTCTTAATATATTGTTTTAGTTTCCTCGCTATACCTCCATTGAATTATACATAAACCTACCTTCGAGATAATTTTGTATTTTTTTCAGTAGAAAAATATCCTGGTCGAAGGCTGGTACCTCCTGAAATTACAGGCTCGCTATCGCTCGCCAGGAAAAAAAGCGACACCTAGGTGGCACGAAAGGTCCTAATATTGACAAAGAAGTTGGTTGAAAGGTCTTAAAATTGCCAAACTAATGGAACGAACGTCTTAAAATCTCAAATCTAATGGGGCTAAACATTTGGGAGAAGGGAGTCCAGAAAAACTTACCATCCCCCTTTAAACAGTTGAATGGTGTAGCAGAATTTGTGACTGCATCTGTACTGCAAGCCGGTATCACACGAGTGCTTTTTCCCTCAACATTTATCCTGACCACTGATCTGGGCAGCTTATGAGATCAACATTTAATATTTTTCTGATACCTAAATTAATCTACCATCAGTCTAGTTTCCGATACGAGTGCAAAATACTCCATAAATGCTGCCAGAAAATGTTGATCATCGAATGTTGACTATAAAAGCTCTCGTGTGATACCGGTTTTAGAGAACGCTGTTGTGTAGTATCTATTAATCTTGGTGTGTACTTAGTAGGTTCGAACTTTGCTTAAGCCGCTGTCACACGAGCGCTTTTTCCATTAATTTTCCATGGCAAGTTTTTCCTCGTATTATTTCGGGACTTTTCCACACTCTTATCGGCAACTAGACTGAAAGTAGATTATGTTAGGAGGTTGAATTCTGATGAAGTGTATTTTTTGAAGCATCCATACCATAATTGCCCGTAAAAATTGCTCGAAAAAGGGCTCGTGTGACAACAGCTTTACGGCAGGTGTGAGTTTGTGGGTGAACTCTTGCCCGTTGACGCCTAATTCTTAACATAAACAAGCAACCTTAATCATACCACTGTTTACCTCTATCTTCTGTACCACCCCCTGTGCGCCTAGTTCCTGCCCAACACCTGCAACTAGTTCTATTTAACGTCGTCACTCTCTAGTGTGTGTGTGTGTGTGTGTGTGTGTGTGTGTGTGTGTGTGTGTGTGTGTGTGTGTGTGTGTGTGTGTGTGTAAAGTTGAGGACAAAAGTTATGAAGATATTTTACGTCTGAAAATAATATTACTAATAATTATGTAAGCTTGTTTGGTTGAATTCTTGATGTTTGTCTTGTTTCATTTTTTTTTTCTGATTTTTGGTATCGTGTCAGGTAGCTTAAGTCTGGCTTGTGATATTGGTCCAACTGTATGCATGTATGTGTATATGTGTATTGTTATGTGAGTATGTTTTATGATATACCCAACATATATATATATATATATATATATATAAGAGAGAGAGAGAGAGAGGATACATGAGAGTAGGTCAGTGTAAGAGAGATACAGGATGAGCGAGAGTAGAGAGAGAGAGAGAGTATAAGAAGTAATTTAATGAGAGTGCTGTTAAGTAAGGCAGATCCTCACCCTTACTGGTTCACTGACTGACACAGAGAGAGAGAGAGAGAGAGAGAGAGAGAGAGAGAGAGAGAGAGAGAGAGAGAGAGTAGAATAATGAGAGAGAGGGAGTATTAGAAGTGGTTTAATGAGAGTGCTGTTAATTAAGGGAAACCCTCACTCTCAGTGGCTCACTGAATCAATATTTTGACTGACTGGGCCACACATATCTGACTTACTGTATATAAGACTAAATTACTGATGAACTGAGCACTGGCTGGTCCTTTTACTGACACTGTAAATTACATGTTATATTGCTAAGTGATCAACTGAATTACTGAGGGACCTACTTCGAAAATATATTAATGTAGTGCGGACTAACTTTTGACTTACAGAATACATATTATACAGTATACATACGTACCTAGAATATCTCACACACACGCGTGTGTTATATAAATTAATGTTAAGGTCTCAGCCAGGATTCAAACTGCCGTCAATGAGAATGATATCCCACGCTTTAACCCACTCGTACATGCATAAATACATATAAAAACACATTCATACATTCATTCATTCATACAGGACAGAGAGACAAACCATATATTTGGAATGTTTCGAAGCAAGGTTGGAGGTAGGAAGTAGTAGGTTGTGAAGGAAGGGAATTGTAGTAGGAGGGAGAGAGTCGGGGCTTGTCCATAACATGCTACTGAGTAAGGTTTCTGTCAACAGAAGAGTGTATGGCATTCACGTGATGAACAGTACACCCATACTCTTACATTCATATTATGATTACAGATTTTGTTTTTAAATAGTAAAATCATTCGACGATTTTGAGCAGCTTAGGAAGGACGGTTGTAAATCAAAGAAATATAGTACATATCCTATCTAATCAGAGTTACATCTTCTAATAATAGTCAGAATAGAATAAAGAAATCTCCGTCTGATCGAAGAGTTTAAGGACTCCTCTCCAAGTTTACCGAGCTGATTAAACGGACCAAGTAATTATGTGATTTATTGATTGGACCAACGTGAAATTGGCGTCTGCAGTGTGTGTAATTGACTGCCCTAATTACTGACCCAATGGCTGACTGACTATATGAACTTAATGAACTGACTCGACTTTTAACTGTATACCATGGCGTAATCTTTAATTTTAATATTTTATTCTGGAGATTATTAGACGGTATCCTTAAGATGAAAAGTCGGGGTGCTATTGGCTCTCTGCGAGAGGGCTGGTTATCACATAGAGGACCACGTCTCTTCAACAAACTCCCGCGGCGAGTAAGAGACATGAGGGGAGTCTCGTTAGACAGCTTCAAGAAAGCCCTCGATGTCGAACTACAAAAAGTGCCAGACGAGCCCATCTTCGCAGGGGAACGCTCCGCCCCTTCGAACAGTCTGCTGCACCAATTTTCAAACAACAACGAAGGGTGGTGCGCTCCTCGGTGCCACTAGCAGAGTGGCGAACTCCACATAGGTAGGTAGGTAGGTAAGAAGGGTCAATGGGAGTCAGAGGGTTAATTTAAATAGCCTTCCCCCTTTCGATTTCTAATGGACCTTTCTAAACTGAATAAAATGGCCTGATTTATTAAAGGAATAAAAGCGTCCACATGTGCTGAAAGGGTTAAACTAAAGGGTAATTTATTGATTGACTTTTTGTTTTTACTGATTTCCCTGTTTATATTATTATATATTGATACCGATCTTTGTCTAGCTGTCTATATATATTGATAATTTGTTACAGAACTATTGAGACTATACATTCACGGCTTGTTGCCGATTGTCTGTTGGCTGAATACATTGTTGAATAACTAATTAGAATGTCATGTGACTGGCAAAGTGTCTTGCTACATTCAAAACTAGTGTTATGGTTTATTATTGCTAACCATAATTACTAAATGAGTATAGAAATACGTTACTAAACTAACTCCATTAGCTGACTGACTGACTAGTTCCTGACGAACTAACAAACTGACTGACTAACATTCTGACTGATTAACTAACAAACTGACTGGCTGACTATCTAACTTTCTGACTGATTTACTAACAAACTGACTGGCTGACTATCTAACTTTCTGACTGATTTACTAACAAACTGACTGGCTGACTAACTTAACAAACTGACTGGCTTACTAAATAACTTTCTTACTGATTAACTAGCAAACTGACTGGCTGACTAACTTAACAAACTGACTGGCTGACTAAATAACTTTCTGACTGAATAACTAACAAACTGACTGGCTGAATAAATAACTTTCTGACTGAATAACTAACAAACTGACTGGCTGATTAAATAACTTTCTTACTGATTAACTAGCAAACTGACTGGCTGACTAACAAACTGACTGACTGCCTGACTAACTAAAAAACTGGCTGATTAACTTTCTGACTGATTGAATAACTATCTGACTGACTGACTAACTAACTGATTAACTAACAAACTAACTGACTGACTAACTTAACAAACTGACTGACTGACTGAGAGACAGACTGACTGACTGATGCGAGGCGCCACTGACCGTATTATTATGATCTTGACGGCACTTACTGTTAATTAAGAGAAGAGTGGAGGGGGGGTGAGTTTTACCACCACACTACCATCATCATACGACCAGCATCAAACAGATCTTTAAGTCACTTTACCATCATCAAACTACCACACTACCATTGATTCATTAATACACTCAAACTGCCATCACAATATTATCAACACACTTATCATACTACCATCACACTACCATTGTTTCATTATTACACTCATACCACCATTACAATATTATCAACACACTTATCATACTACCATCACACTACCATTGTTTCATTATTACACTCATACCACCATCACAATATTATCAACACACTTATCATACTACCATCACACTACCATTGTTTCATTATTACACTCATACCACCATTACAATATTATCAACACACTTATCATACTACCATCACACTACCATTGTTTCATTATTACACTCATACCACCATCACAATATTATCAACACACTTATCATACTACCATCACACACATAATTATACACATTATACAGTATATAATATATATTCACATATATATATATATATATATATATATATATATATATATATATATATATATATATATACATATATATATACATAAAACCAAATTGATCATACTTATAATCCATCAGAAATTCACATAATGTTTACATTTCTATTTAATACCGATGTTCACGGCTCCAACTTCCTGATAGCCTGAAACTCGCAAGTGGTCAATTACACTACCATTAACCCCTTTACCACCATTACGTAATTGTCATCATATTCTGGTTACCAATAGATTATTTTGTTTAGTAGGCTATATAATCTACCTCTATGACTCAAGTGGGTAAATACAATCTCAATAAACCCTCTTAATAACATACAGTAGGTCCTTCTTAAACTGCATAAAATCGTATAATTTTAGCCTGAATCAACGGTAGAAAGGCATCATGGTGTTGAAGGGAAGTGGTAAATACGATCTCAATAAACCCTCTTAATACCATAGGTCTTTCTTAAACTGCATAAGATCGTCTAATGTTTGCCAGAATCAAAGGTACAAAGGCGTCATGGTGTTGAAAGGGTTAATATCACAAATACAATTATATATAAAGATACGCGTGTGATATAAGTCCACTTCTCAATACTATGTCTGACGATCGACGGACCATATCAATATGTTTACCAGTAATACCAGGCAAGCTATAGTAATTCCATACAATCTCTCTCTACATGCTGCAATGTTACATCTCTCACTCTTCTACCACTATTACAATAATCAATGTTCTTCTAATAATTACGCCAACATACCATATACTTATGTTTACTAGTGATACCAGGCCACCTGTAGTAATTCCCTATAATCTCTCACTACACGCCGCAATGTTACATCTTCCTCACTTTTGTACCACTACTACAATAATCAGTTTTCGTTTGAGCTCTCTCAGTGTACTGTATGTTTGAGCTCTCTCAGTGTACTGTATGTTTGAGCTCTCTCAGTGTACTGTATGTTTGAGCTCTCTCAGTGTACTGTATGTTTGAGCTCTCTGTGTACTGTATGTTTGAGCTCTCAGTGTACTGTATGTTTGAGCTCTCTCAGTGTACTGTATGTTTGAGCTCTCTCAGTGTACTGTATGTTTGAGCTCTCTCAGTGTACTGTATGTTTGAGCTCTCTCAGTGTACTGTATGTTTGAGCTCTCTCAGTGTACTGTATGTTTGAGCTCTCTCAGTGTACTGTATGTTTCCCCCCTTACACAATGTGGGTGGCACCCGCT
>CM064578.1:19326205-19331205 GCA_032716605.1 Paralithodes platypus
ATACATACATACATACATAGCCTACATACATACATACATACATACATACATACATACATACATACCTCCCCGTGGCGTAACTGATAGCGCGTCTGGCTCACAACCAGAAGGTCCCGGGTTCGAGACCCGGGCGGGGAAGAGACATTTGGGCAAGTCTCCTAACGGTGTAGCCTCTGTTCACCTAGCAGTATAAATAGGAACCTGGTATAAGTGGACGAAGTTGTGACGTCCCATCTGGGGTTGGTGATCGGTTACAAGGTGAGTTGGGTATCGTACTGGTCAACCTAAGCTACTGGTCAACCTAAGCCTTCGGGTGAGACTGGTACCGTAGTGAGAATGGTACCGTACAGATTAACCCTAAGCCTTCGTTTCCAGATGTCGCCAATTGGCTAAAATACAGACTACACACACATCCACATTCCAACGATACATACACACTTAACATGCATTTCACGCAATACATTCCCAGTTAAGGAGGCGCGATAATAATGAGCTTAGCTCGCATTGCGTGGATTCCCCTTGACGAACAAGCAAGTGAATTACATACATGCAAAGGCACAGGCACACATATGGAATCAGACACATACACAATGCAAACACGGAAACGATCACCTACATAGTTCCTCATACACACACACGCACACACAGGCCCACATGTACAGACAGACAAATAATGACCTACTGATAGCCTGATAATACACACACACACACACACAGACCCACAAACACACACACACACACACACACAGAGGCCCACATGTACAGAGACAAATAATGACCTACTGATGGCCTGATAATACACACACACACACAGACCCACAAACACACACACACACAGTCCAATAGTGACTTACATAGCCTACTAACCAGTTTATTTACAGCCAACCTACTTACACAGCTCATTAACAGCTTGACATCTCACACATCCTACTAACCACCCTACTAACAACAAACTTACCAACTTTCCACAACGACCCGCCATGCAGTCACTGTAAACGTAAGTGATGAGGCCATAATACACTTACCCCTCCTACTTATAGCGTATGCACCTTATCACCTTCTACTTACCTTCTACTTATAGCCAATAAACTTACTTGCAACCTATGCACCTACGTACCCCTCATACTTACAGCCAATACACGTACTTACAGTCTATGCACCTACTTACTCCTCTTACTTACATACTATATACCTGTTTATAGATGGTTCGGCCATATGGAACATATGGGAAGCGAGAGAATGACTAAGAGGGTGTACGAGAGCGAGGTGGAAGGACAGAGAGGGAGATTAAACCGAGAGAGAGGTGGAAGGATGGAGTGAAGAAGTATATGAATGAAGGCGATGCTAGTTGGAAGGAGGGGCGTCGACTGACTGGGGACAGAGGTGCATGGGGGCGTTTCGTTCGTGGCCAACCCTTCGGGGATCACGGCGTCGGGCAATAGATAGATAGATAGATATCTGTTTACTTACCTAGCCTACTTACAACCCATATACCTACTTACAGCCTATATACCTACTTACCCCTCCTACTTACAATACCTATACAGTATACCTATTTATACAGCCTATATACAGTACCTATTTACACAATCTATATACCTATTTACCCCTCCTACTTACAATACCTATATACCTACTTACACAGCATATATACCTACTTACCCCTCCTACTAACACAGCCTATATACCTACTTACACAACCTATATACCTACTTACCCCTCCTACTTACACAACCTATATACCTACTTACCCCTCCTACATACCTATTTACCCCTCCTACTTACACAACCTATATACTTACTTATCCCTCCTACTTACACAGCCTATATACCTACTTACCCCTCCTACTTACACAGCCTATATACCTACTTACCCCTCCTACATACCTATTTACCCCTCCTACTTACACAACCTATATACCTACTTACCCCTCCTACTTACACAGCCTATATACCTACTTACCCCTCCTACTTACACAGCCTATATACCTACTTACTCCTACTTACACAGCCTATATACCTACTTACCCCTCCTACTTACACAACCTATATACCTACTTACCCCTCCTACTTACACAGCCTATATACCTACTTAACCCTCCTACTTACACAGCCTATATACCTACTTAGGGGAGGTGTGGTGGAGTGGTCTTGCCACTGGCCTGGTAATCCAATGGTCCCGGGTTCAAATCCCGATGTATCAATGGGAAGATATTATTGGGATGGAATTTGTGTTGTACCTAGTATCAGTGCATTACCACAAGCCCACCGAAACGTCAATAAAATACCCTCATTGTTCCCTGATTAAATAGCACTGTATGAATATTCCCATATTCAAAATATGCTATAGGGGTGCAATGCCTGGTGAGTTATCTGCTCAACAGGTGGCGTTGTGTGTGTGTAAGTGTGAGAGTCCGAGTGTAGGGGTTGAGACAGTGAAGCACAGGAACGAGGTGGCTTCAGAGATGGGGTCATTTCGGGCCATGAGTGAGCACCGTGCCTCATGTGAAGGCAAGATGGCAGGTGCTCGTTGTACTCTACGTGCTTCACATGTCTCACTCCCTAGACTGGAACAAGACCTCACGGGCTTCACTGTTCATTGTAAAGCGGTGAATGTTAAGGTTCTCAGCCTATGCCCGAGAGGAAGTAAATTGGAATATAGAAAAAAAAAAAAAAAAAACTTACCCCTCCTACTTACAATACCTATATACCTACTTACACAACCTATATACCTATTTACCCCTCCTACTTACACAACCTATATACTTACTTACACAACCTATATACCTATTTACCCCTCCTACTTACACAACCTATATACTTACTTATCCCTCCTACTTACACAACCTATATACCTATTTACCCCTCCTACTTACACAGCCTATATACCTACTTACCCCTCCTACTTACACAGCCTATATACTTACTTACTCCTCCTACTTACACAACCTATATACTTACTTATCCCTCCTACTTACACAGCCTATATACCTACTTACCCCTCCTACTTACACAACCTATATACCTACTTACCCCTCCTACTTACACAGCCTATATACCTACTTAACCCTCCTACTTACACAACCTATACACCTACTTACACAGCCTATACACCTACTTACACAGCCTATACACCTACTTACACAGACTATACACCTACTTACATAGCCTATACACCTACTTACACAGCCTATACACCTACTTACACAGCCTATACACCTACTTACACAACCTATACACCTACTTACACAGTCTATATACCTACTTACACAACCTATACACCTACTTACACAGCCTATACACCTACTTACACAGCCTATACACCTACTTACACAGCCTATACACCTACTTACACATCCTATACACTTACTTACACAGCCTATACACCTACTTACACAACCTATACACCTACTTACACATCCTATACACCTACTTACACATCCTATACACCTACTTACCCAGCCTATACACCTACTTACCCAGCCTATACACCTACTTACACAGCCTATACACCTACTTACCCAGCCTATACATCTACTTACACATCCTATACAGCTACTTACCCAGCCTATACACCTACTTACACATCCTATACACCTACTTACCCAGCCTATACACCTACTTACCCAGCCTATACACCTACTTACCCAGCCTATACACCTACTTACACATCCTATACACCTACTTACACATCCTATACACCTACTTACCCAGCCTATACACCTACTTACTTTACCCTCCTATTTAAACAGCCTATGCACCTACATAACATACTTACCCGTGCTACATACAACCTATAACCTACTTACACAGCCTATACACCTACTTTCCCCGGTCCTCTCAGAAGACCTCGTTAGTAATCCGGGTCTCCTTACGTCTCTACCCCCCCCCCCTCTCCCTTTAGCCAATAGGAGGGAGGGACAACTGGCTCACGTTAGACGATTTTGTTTAGCTTTACAGTCTAGATGTTTACTTACAGCCTATACACATACTTACACAGTCTGCTAACAGCCTATATACCTACTTACAGCCTGCATGCCTACTTACAGCTTACAAACCTACTTACCAAGCCCATTTGTTTTCTATATCTACTTACAGCATACCTACCTACTTATAACCTACATGCATACTTACAGACTACAAATTTACTTACAGTATATACCTACTTACAACCTATACACGTCTCTGGCTGCTCATCCTTTAGCCAATAGGTGAAGTGGACAACCTCCTGCCATTAGGCGATTTTACTAAAGGTAGCTCCAACGAACTTGACAATAATCTTGATCCCTGACCTCTCTGTAACTCAAAAGGGCCTAGAGCAAACTGGCTGTAAATATCCACACCTATTTCCTGGTGGACTCTTCCCAAATGATAGAAACGTCAGCCCGATTGCTTTCATTCATTTCGAGTTATAAGAAGTTAAGGGGTCAAGATTATTGTCAAGTTCGCTGGCGCTACCTATAGTCTTAGGAGGTATATGTGATGGATCAAAAGAAAAAAAATCTTAATCCTATCTGGGCGGGCTTTTTAAACTTAATTCTAGGATTATTATTATTTTTTGTTTACAGTAGTATCGCCAACTAAACTGAAGGTAGATAATTATAGGTGATCCATTTCTTATTAATCCTTTTAAGATCCAATTACGCTTTTCGTGTCTGTTTTTCTGACTTATTATATGATTTTATTCAGATTAGGAAGGGTACATGGAAGTCAGAGGGTGAATTGAGATAGTCTTTACCCTTATAATTCCCACAGATCCTTCCTAAACTCTATATATTTGTATAATGTTAGCCAGAATAAACTGTCCGTATCCCATTTAAAAAGGTTGATTTTAGCTAAACTATGTTAACCCTCTCACGTTCTTGACGCAATTTTGAGCCTATTAGGGATACTTTAAAGCCTTTGTTACCATCAGGGGTATTTAGAAACCTTTAGTTTAGTTACTTTAACCTCTGCAGTTGTCTTTGAGTTAGCTGTGGGCAGAAAACTAATTTTGGAGA
>CM064578.1:19336205-19337640 GCA_032716605.1 Paralithodes platypus
TGTTCACGATTCATCCTATTTTTTCGTTTATGTGTCTATATTCACGTGTCTTCCTATTCTTTCACAAACCACGTACTTAGGCTGTTCTGCTTTCTCCCATTTATCTCAATGTATACTATTCCTTTACAAATCACGTACTTTGGTTTATCATGCTGTATCCCATTATCTCGTGTATTGGTCACATTTTAGGGTTGTTTTCTTCACTTATCTCGTTTATTTGTCTTTATTCACGTGTCTTCTTATTCCTTCACATATCACGTAATTATGTTGTTCATTATTTTTCCTATTATTTCGTTTATTTGTCTTTATTCGCGCGTCTTTCTATTCCCTCACAAATCACGTACTTCTGGACTCTCTTGAAGCTATAACGATCTCCTTACTTACCTCCTATAAGCTGCTTAAAGTGGACAACCTCGCTTACTGATTCTTGTCACGTATATAAGCTTATATTCTCTCTCTCTCTCTCTCTCTCTCTCTCTCTCTCTCTCTCTCTCTCTCAGAATTTGTGATGCGAGTCGAATTTGAAAATAATCTGTTGAAAAAAACACACACGCACCTCCCTCCTCTCACACACACTCTCTCTCACATTAACTCTCTCTCTCTCTCTCTCTCTCTCTCTTTCAAACTAATTTCTTTCTATGCTCTATAAAAACTATAAAAACTATAAAAAGCGGTCTGAGTGTCTGTTTAACTCTGTGCAACTCTCTCTCTCTCTCTCTCTCTCTCTCACTCACTCACTCACTCACACTCTCTCTCTCTCTCCTATAATAGACTTAGCGGCTGGGCTATTACACTTTTTACAGATTATCGGTTTCCACAACGTTGCTCCTTTATACAGTATATTGACTAACAAAATATGAATGAAAACAAGCTATGAAAAGGTTTATTAAAGTGGCCATAGTAATTTACTCTTTGAAGGAATATTGGTAGTAATAAGCCAATTTAATATTTATATGAATCGCAAGATACATCGATTAATCATGGGTAAATTACTATCACTATACTGTTAAATAATTATCCAAGGAAAATCAGTATAATATGCCTTTGATTAAATATCATTTGTTTTTTTCTATAATTTTGATTTTTAATAGTAATTAATCAAAGGTATGTCACTATCAAATACTCTCGCATAAATATACCGGTACTTTTGTTATGTAGTTTTAAGGTGGGACAAAGGTTATTTGTTGGGGTCTATTTATTTACATATTCATTTATTTGTTCGTTTCCTCACCTTCATCAAGCTTAAAAAAACACACCCTAGACACCCCCTTCAAGATAAATTTGTACATTTTTCGATAGAAACATGTCACGGCCGAAGGCCGATTTCTCTTAAAATTACAGGCTCGCTTTCGCTCGCCAAGAAATAAATCAACACATAAATGGCACGAAAGGTCTTGATATTGATATAGAAATGGGACGAAAGTTTTTAACATCG
>CM064578.1:19337740-19446186 GCA_032716605.1 Paralithodes platypus
TTCGGGCCAATCACAAGGTCCGAGATACGGGACAAAGGCGTATCCAACCCAAGAACCGGATTTGGATTATAATGAAGAAGAGTTTATGCTAATTCCTCATCAACATCCGATGTTCTATTTCAACAAATGTGACCAGAAGAACCACCTCTACAGTGCGGAAGATCACCTGTATCAACAATTACAGATCAACAGAGAGTAACGAAAGCTTTGCATGCAACATTGAAAATAGAGGAAAATACTAATCAATGCAAATAATTTATCCTGCAACCATGCAAGCTTTCTAAAATATGAGTTTAATTTTAAGAAATAAAGAATAACAATATCCATGTATTCCTATGTCAATTATATATTTAAGGCAATTATTAACTTTACAATTATTAAAATATCGAAATCCACATGCCCCTACAATTCCAAAAATGAATTAACCAAGACTCAATTTATCATCTGAATATTACCTGCCCGAAATATATGATCGATAGGCAAACACGAGGCAATACCTTCCACTAGCTTTAAGAGCGATCAGGGGGTATTACGTATAGTATTGGGTATATCGTAGGTAAAAACATTTATAACGTTGACTTGGACTTAAATTAGTTAATTCCCGAATATTATATATATAATTAACCTGCACAATTGCACAGTGTCGGAGTTACTTCCGAATACGGATAGCCAATTTTCCTATCAAAAGTTCAACGAGTGTTGCTACCCGGAGGTGTGTTAGACAAGCTAGAAGTGACCTTTTCTAGTTGTGTGTGAGAGCGGCAGTTCCCTCTTGTGCATAACAGAAGGAGGAACTACGAGTCCTACGTCAACCAGATTCCCTCGCATGGATCTCACTTCTCTTCAGCACCCCTACCCTAAGTGTCTCTGTGTTACTGAGTTTTGGGAATTATTGTGAAGGTTATATAAAATGTGTTAGTGTTCAATTTAACATTATCATGGAGGCCTACTCTGGACTCTCCTTGCTCAAATTTTCTCGCGCAGTGTGAGAACATAACCCCCAACTGTGCAGGTTAATTATATATATGATATTCGGGACTTAACTAATTTAAGTCCATGTCAACGTTATATATAATTTTTACCTACGATATTATATACCCTATACTATACGTAATACTTAGCGAACACTCTCAGATTTTATTAAGTTGTGTTATTATTTATTGAGTGTCCAAGTTCGTAGTGAAGTATACAAAGAGAGCATAATGTTCCTGGAAAGAGGAATATTTATAGTACATGATAAAACAAAACAAAATGTAAATAAATCAAAATATGAAAGTGTAAATGAGTCCAGAATACAATTATTTCCCCATGCAATTGTCTTCGCACCGTCTTATCTCTAAATTGTGAGTGATGACCATATATTCAAATAATAGTATTTTTTCTCCTCTTTCCAAACCTGAAAATAGAAATTGTTTATCTTCAATAGTTCTCAAGCAGTGACCGACAAAATAACTATGATTTTGATTGATATGGTTTATAAAATTTTCGATTTATTTCGTTGCTACGAACTGTATGATTTTAAATTTAGGCTATATGAATACGGCAAATAATGCTGATGAGTATAAAACAAACTAGAAGTTCCTACGACAAATACTTTTTGCGCTATGAATATTTGAAATGAAGAGCCAAAATGCGAATATTTACGCTTCACCCGTCTCTGTTCCGCCGATGCTAGCCGGGTTCCGAGCTGTTCCCCACCTCGGCGTTGGTTTATTTGCTCAGATACGTATATAACTGATTATATCACCGTCATCGGAAAATTATGCTCTTTCTAATGGTGAAAACCAAAATAATATAGCGTAATTGGTTCGCGAGCTAAGCGCAATTGAATCGATGCATTGTTATTGTTAAGTAAATATATGAGAATGTTTATACAGTTGTATATCTTTGCCACAATGTACAACACTTATATAAATATATAAATATATATATATATATATATATATATATATATATATATATATATATACAAGGTGTCAAACAAAATATAATGAATGGTAACAAAAATATGTGTATGTGTGTGTGGGTATCTATATATACTGTATATATATATATATATATATATATATATATATATATATACATAAATATATATACAGTATACATACAAGGTTTCATAAATATATATATATATATATATATTTATGTGGTATATATATATATAAAATAAACAAAATAAAAATAAAAATAAAATGAAATAAATAAAATTAAATAAATAAATATATAAATAAAATAAAAATATAATAATAATATAAATACTCGATTATGGGCCTTGGGCTTGCTCGGGACCTTGGGGCTGATCCGCTAGATACCCTGGGCAACAGGAATATAAAAACAAAATATATATATATATATACAGTATATATATATATATATATATATATATATATATATATATACTGTATATATATATATATATATATATATATATATATATAAATATACCAGAATATATATATATATATATATATATATATATATATATATATATATATATATATATATACGGTATATATATATATATATCAAATAAATGAAATAAAAATATAAATAAAATTAAATAAATCAAATCAAATAAATAAATATATAAATAAAATAAAAATGTAATAATAATATAAATACTCGATTATGGGCCTTGGGGTTGCTCGGGACCTTGGGGCTGATCCGCTAGACACCCTGGGGAACAGGAACAATACAAAAAAAAAATATATATATATACCGGTATATATATATATATATATATATATATATTATATATATATAATATATATATATATATATATATATATATATATATATATATATATATATATATATATAAATAAAATAAATAAAATAAAAAATATAATAATAATGTAAATACTCGATTATGGGCCTTGGGCTTGCTCGAGACCTTGGGGCTGATCCGCTAGACACCCTGGGGAACAGGAATAAAACAAAAATATATATATATATATATATGCTATATATATATATATATATATATATATATATATATATATCTATATATATATACATATATATATATATATATATATAATAAAATTAAAAATATAAAAATAATATAAATACTCGATTATGGGCCTTGGGCTTGCTCGGGACCTTGGGGCTGATCTGCTAGACACCCTGGGGAACAGGAATAACAAAACAAATATATACGGTATAATTATACAGTATATATATATAAAATAAATAAAATAAACATAAATAAAATGAAATAAATAAAATAAAATAAATAAAAACAATAATAAATCAAATAAATAAATATTTAAATAAAATACAAAATATAATAATAACATAAATACTCGATTATGGGCATTGGGCTTGCTCGGGACCTTGAGGTTGTTATATACTGTATATAGGCTATATATAATATATATATATAATATATACTGTAATATAACTAAAATTCCATAGAGTACTTACCATTCTTCCTGTAAGCATTCCTGTGACATCTTCGTGATTATAATGTATTTATTTCGTAGGCAGTGTTTATTGATAAATATATTATTTGTCCTTCAAGCAAAAAATAGTGTAAAGTCATCAATGATTCCTAGATAAAACTGCATCAATACTCAAGGGGTTAACCAAGATTCACTCCACTCAGTCTCCAAAAGTCACAAGTAACATCTTATATACATATATAGTTCGAATTATTCACTAAACACTTTCACTGGGTAGATGAAATAATCCATAATTGCCTGCCTATAGCTAGGCATGGTGGGCCAGATGGAGGGAGCCCAGAATTTAAAGGGCCGGAACCCTGCCTCACAGTCTGGGGGCCAGGAAACTACTGACTTAACAAAGGCCCGGGCTCCTCAGAGAGGGACGCTATGGGGTTGCTAGATACTTCCTTTTGTAACTTACTAATGCCTAACTTACCAGTCCAAATTGCGTCAAAATCGAGTCATAAACTTATTTTTGGCGAATATTTCTAACTTACAGGTTACGCGATTGCGTCATACGAGCACTCTTCGAGGGGTGGCGTTAGGACGCGATCACGTCCTAAAAATGCGGGAGGGTTAATTTATTCAAACTTACTGCATGTTTAGCCAATATTTGAGCTATAATTATTCACTACACATTTTGTGAATTTGAGTTCCTCATTAACTGTGATTCTAGCTCATTTACGACTACTATTATTTTTCGTATATCGTGTGAGAGATTATTCACTAGTATTCTATTAGAGCTAAATTACAAATGTAATTATAGTATCACCAGGATTAAAGTTAAAATCATATCTTGTCATCCTGATTTAACGTTGCACTAAATCATATATTTATCCTGGCCGACCACAGTAACTTTGATCTTAACCCCTCGTGCGGCAGCTTTTGACCACCTACCTTGCCTGGTGACCTCTTTGTTATTTCTAATCATGCTCACCTGTGCGCACCTGAAGATACGATCTCAGTTGCCCACATTTGTTCACTGTTATTCCTTTCTGTGTACACTTACCACGTATATAATTATATTGTCATTATATTTTATGCTTTATCTTGTATAATTTATATATTTCATGTTTGATGCCTTGTAAGTGACACATTTATTCATGAAGGAGTAAAATATAGTTAACTCTTTCCAAGTCGTCATTTATTTGCCATTGGATTTATACTCTGTAATTAAGATCCGAATGTGCCATGAACCTGTAATTAATGTTTAAGAAATAAAAACTAGGGTACTTACTTTGTGTATTTATTGTGTTTGGAAGGTGATTGAGTAATCTAGAAATATTATTAATATGCTAGTTGTGTTCCTGTCGGTCAGGATTGTATTCTAAGTATCCTAAGCAAGGAACTTATGAGAATAAAAGCAAGTTGGATTATAACGACGCATAACAGACACAAACCTTGTAGCCAGGCCTATCTGTGCCAGTAACTGCATTGAAGTCCCCAAGGACCACGAGTGTGTCCCATGAGTGGTACGGTTCAACAATAGAATCGAGCTTGGTGTAGAACAATTCATTCTCCTCTAAATTTACTCATCTTGGTAGGAGCATATACTGCAACAAGATAAATGCAATAACTATGCTACCAAACAATTATTACTTCCCACACCATGATGTAAAATAAAAAAACTAATGAGGTAATGCTTGAGACTGGGTCTATCAATCTGTTGAACTATCTATCGGTGTATCTGTTTTGTTGACAAGTGAAGCAGCCGGTGTGGAGGTAGTGAGACGTGAGAGGATATCACTGTATGAGATCCCTGACACCAATTGACTGACACACATAGGACTGGCATACACACCTACACACACAAGACTAACGCACACAAACAGGACTGACACATACAGATTAATGCACATAGTACTAACACGGTACTGATGTACATAGGACTGACACCCCTTACCCCGCAAACACACACACACACAAGACCTACAGAGAAACGACAACAGTGGCCGAGCGCACTGGGTCATTGTACTCTGGTTTCTTGGCTCAGGTAGCTGCAGATGAGGTCTCTGTCAAAAAGATTCCTGGATACAGTAGGTGTGAATATGTACTTCTGGATATGGCACTAATATATAGAGAGAGAAGGAGAAAAACAGACATGGAACGTTACAATAAGAACAAAACGGAGTACACATTAGCCTCCTGACAACGACAAATAAAACGGTCAAGCATGTAGCCTACTTGGACTAACAAACACACATACACACACATGCACAAATACACATAATGAACCAATGTAGAAGATAGCTGTTATGCTAGCCAAAACAGGTATTTGTGGATTCTTCTATTGGGGAGAAAGCGTAAATTCAAATATATATATATATAACACAACACAAGGTGAGGTATACAATAGGTATACAACAACAATAATCAATGTGCCTCAGCGCTCTCTCAATTTATCCCACCTCCTCTATGTATATTATGTAGCACCCGTCTTGCAACACAATCCCACCCCTACTCTGTGCAACTCTCTTACCCAAGAGTGAAACGATATTCTCAATATTTTATTATATTCAACAGCTGTGCTCTGGAACTCTCTCCCTGAAGCCATCTTCCCCTCATCCTATGACTTAATTTGTTTCAAACTCTGTGTGTCCAGTAATTTTGGTTGAACATTCCTTGATTTTAGTCCTGTTACTTTTTCAACTTTGGTGAGGTACTCGTCACAGGCAGTGCTGCCTCTTGCTTCCCTCATCCATATAGAAAACTACGGAAAACAAGATTTGGGACACGGTTGATGAGGAAAGGTCCCGAATATGGCTTTTCAATTTGTTCACAACAGGCAATTGTGTGTGTATGTGTATGTTTGTTTCTTTGGAGATGGATTATAGTATGTGGTTGAATTCTGATAAATCCTAAAATGTATGACTAGCTTGCGAAAATCACATATTGCTGGACATCTTGAAATCGATAACATTGTCTTCAAAATAGTAGTTAGGACGAGTTGCAGAATTTATAATAAAGGCAAACCAGTAAAGTGTGGAATAAATCATAAAGTTGCTGAAGAACTTAACATCCGTATTCTGATAAAAAGGGAAAATTATATGTATTCATTAGAGGAAACTTTCACAGATTATGATGGAACTAGTTTTCTTAATATAATGATAATGTCGGACAGGTTGGGAGGGAGGTATCCTGACCAGGATTCGAACCCATTCACTCCAGGTATATTTGGAAGAGTTGGGCATCGTAACCATTGGGCCATGAGCCGCACATTTTAATAGTGGAGGAGAAAATGGTTGTTCGTCAAATATAGGCAAATATGCTTACCTGTACAAAATGTAAACCAAAGCCAACAGAAGGCTTTTTGGCAGTGTAAAATCATCTGGCCAACACAGATGTTATTAGTAAGAGGGAAGAAAGAAAGAGGACCAACAAGAGTAGAATCATAGAAGGATAAACACTGTACAAGGGAAAAAGAGAAGGCAAGAAGAAAAGGAAAAAAGAGGAAAAAATATATGGGAAGAAAGTAAGTGAAGAATATAGACAAGTGAAAAATATAGAAGAAAGGACATAAGCTTCTGGAAACAAAGAAAAAAAGAATACTAGGGATAACGTGAGGCAAGAAGGACATATGTAAAAGGATAAATGTAGACAAATTTAACACGTGTACATTGTATAATTAAGTACTCCACATACTAATATGTCCTGGGGTAACTAATACTGTACTTTGTTTACATGTTGTGTACGTGTAAATTGGCTAGTGTACACACTGAACACTATAATAAGGCAGAGAATAGGAAGCCAGGAACGGATATATGTAATATAATATCAGGTCAAGGGGAACTAAAAGCGAAAAGAAAGTGGATATGCAATAGAAAATACAAAAGAGAAATACAAACACGATGTTCTGGCCATCTTCCGGGAATACATAGAAGAAAAAGACCGAGAAAGCAAGAATGTTTATGTAATGGTCAAAGGATCAGAAATTGGATCTACGAAAATTATGTTTTTTATTGATAATATTTTTGCAATCTTAACACTCCACGAGCGGCTAGGTCGGTAACTTCTACTACCTGCCAAGCGGGTGGTTTTACCCTAAACGAGCTTATTTCCGTGCTCTTTTTCATGCATAAACAAGAGCCAGAGCGTAATACAAGTATGTATCCGTGAAAGGGCGATAATTGAGCTTTCCAATGACACCATAACCATCCTTCTACGATCACGGGTTGTCTTGCAACGATCGTGCAACACGAAGGAAAAATCCCTAAAATACGGTAATTTCCTGACATATTTCCCTGTGTAGGGAGGCAGTGAGTGTGGATGTGTGTGGAGCTGGGCCCAGTGCTGGCACGGGAGCCGTGCCGAACGGTCAGAGTCAACCTACGCTCCTCCCACCACTCGGACTCTCTCTCAGAGCCAATTATGTGCTCAAAATTGCTACTGACTTAAGGCGGGCCCCGCCACATAGTCCTTTCTTCTCTAGACCGACTTAAGTCCGGCCCCGATAGACAAGGGTTAAAGTTCCCTTTAGAGTATAATATATACAGTATATATATACAGTATGGTGGAGTGGTCTTGCCACTGGACTGGTAATCCAAAGGTCCCGGTTTCAAGTCCCGATATGTCAATGGGAAGATATTATTGGGATTGCATTTGTGATGTACCTAGTATCAGTGCATTACCACAAAGCCCACCGAAACACCAAAAAAATACCCTCATTATTCCCTTATTAATTAGCAGTGTATGAATATTCCCATATTCAAAATATGCTAGGGGGGGGGGGGGGGGCAATGCCTAGTGAGTTAAATGCTCAATATGTGGCGTTCTGAGAGTGAGGGTCCGAGTCGAGGAGGTGAGACAGTGAAGCATAAAAACAAAACAGCCTCAGAAGTAGGACTGCTTCGAGCCATGAGTGAGCAACCAAGAGCCGTGCGTCCGCGATGGCAGGTTGGCGAGGGCATGGATGTAGCTCGTGCTTCACTTGTCTCACTTCCTAGGCTGGAACAAGATCTCACGGCCTTCACCGTGTTGAACGGTGAATGTGCAGGATCTCAGCCTATGCCCGAGAGGGAGTAGTTGGAATATAGAAAACAAATAATATATATATACTATATATATATAATATAATATAATATAATACTAGGGAAAACGTGAAACAAGAAGGACAAATTAATGTAGAAGAATAAATGTAAACGCAACATCATTAACACGTGTACATTATAATATTATTAAGTGCTTGACTTCATAACATAATATTTCCTGTGGTAACTAATACTAAATTATGTTTGCATTTTGTGTATGTGTGATATGGATAGTATGCACAATGAATACTAACATAAGGCAAAGAACAGGAAGAAAGGAGTGGATATATGCAATACAGAATCAGGACAAGGGAAACGAAAATGTAAAAATGGAAATATGCAATACAGGATACGAAAGAGAAATACAAACACGATGGTCTGGCCAACTTCCAGGAATACAGAGAGGGACAAGACCGATAATGTCTTTGTAATGGTCGAGGGATATATGGAAATTATGTTTTTGTATTGAGGATATTTTTCAATTTTAAAGATCCCTGAATAGTAAAATATAAGCTTCTAGTGTTAGCCACAATAAAATAGTAATGACGCACCTGTTTATAAAGGATTAACCCAGTGTTATTCAGGTACATTAACTAGTTGTGATATATAATTATTTCGCACCCTGTCGCAACAAAAGCGTAACTTAGATCTCCCATGTTTGGTAACGGCAATGGTTAATGAATAAATTACCAGGAATATATTATAGGAACTAATGATATTACCAGGAATATATTATAGGAACTAATGATATTACCAGGAATATATATAGGAACTAATGATATTGAAGGACCCGGACAACATTCATGTATTGTCCGCTATGGTCTATATCTGGCCATCAATCAAACAAATCCCAGAAGTGTCGGACATACGGCTACTGTGAAGGCATCTATTGGGAACATAGCAATCAATATTATAGGCCGGGAAAACTAGTAGACAGCACATACCTGAGTAATAACAAATAACAGACCTTGGCCAAATGTTCAAAAAATTCCAAATAATAACACAACCTTCATGTTATGTCAACGCTACTGAATTCAATAGACTCCACCAAGGACTCAAAACTAGTCCAACCTTCTTCCAAAGGCTTAGTCCAAAATTCATGCAGGCCACCTACGAAGAGATATCCAAATGTGTATAGATGACGTGATAGTATTGTCCCCTGATATTGAATCTCGCATTGAGAGTTAAGACAAAATCTTGCATTTTTTTTTTTTTTTTTTAAGAGACAATGAACGGAGGAAGGAAAAACACAGATAAAACAAAAAGGTCGATGTGCCTAAAGGCATCCTCCATTCATAAAATGTTTGTAACAACTGGATTTAAACATTTGTAGATTGTAAGTTTGTGGAAAGCAATTCGAGGGAAGTGAATTCCAAAGAGTAGTAGCTCTGGGGATAAATGAATTCTGATAAGCATAAGTTCTGCATTGTGGAGGAGAAAGTGTAAATTCATGGGCGCTCTCAGCTGCCCTAGTTCTACGGGGAAAGATGTGGAGAGGCGGCACAATTGAAGCAAGTTCCTCGGAACAATTGCTGTGAAAATATCTGTAGAATAATGCAAGGGATGCAACGTTTCTTCGTATGGATAATATAGGAAGGTCCTGTATGATTGCAGGGTTATTGATTAATCTAATAGCTTTATTTTGAATTTTGTCCAACTGCCTCAATGCAACCACTCCACTTCCACCCCACAGAGGTGAACAGTAATCCATCTGAGAACGCACATGACTTTTATATATCACGGCTAACTGCTCGTCAGTGAAGAATTCTCGAACTCTGTACAGGAGTCCCAGTTTTTTAGAGGCATTCTTAGCAATGCTTCTAACATAATGTGTCCAGCTCAAGTTAGTAGTTAATGTTACACCGAGAATGTCAATACTAGGGGAAGTGGGAATATTTACATCATTAAAAAATATATGGGAGTCAGTGAGATTCTGTCGGTTAGAAAATTGAATGTACTTGGTTTTCTGTGCATTAAAGGAAACTAGATTCTTTTGTCCCCATCCATTAATTCTAGAAAGGTCCTGGTTCAGAGAAATTGCAGTGTTTATTTTTGAATTTATAAGATCGGGTTGGGTGAAAGAATTGGTAAATGTGAAGGAACTGTGGAGTGTTGAGTCATCTGCATAGGAATGTATTGGATTATGAGTGGTAGATATGAGATCATTGATATGAATGAGGAACAGAATTGGGGCCAAAACTGATCCCTGGGGAACTTGCATAAACTTAAAGATACAGGCTTACAAAATAAACACACATGGTGAAACTTCTTAAATGCTAAAGTTGAATTTCTTGGCCAAGAATTGTCATCTGAAGGAATCAAAGCTAAACTAGATTTAACAAAGGCAATCTCTGATTTCCCCCAACCAGAAAACGTAAAGCAGTTACGTAAATTTTTGGGACTCAGTGGGTACTATGGGAGTGTTGTTCCAGTTTTTTTCTGAGAAAGCCAAGCCGCTGTTCAACCTACTTAGAAAACATTTTGACTTTAATTTGAAATAAGAACATCATAAATCATTGTTAGAGTTGAAAGCTGTATTAACTAATCCTCCCTGCCTTGCTTATCCAGACTATTCATGCCCATTCGTCATCCACACTGATGCTTCCTACCAGGGTTTTGGAGGGTGTCTTATGCAGAAGGACTGTAGAGATAAACTCCAACCCCTAGGTTATGCTAGCAGGACTCTAAAACCTGCAGACTCTAATTTCTCTGTCACTGATCTCGAAGGAGCAGCCTTGATATGGGCACTCCAAACCTTCAAGGACAAAATCCTTAGCTATAACATTTAAGTGTGGACTGACCATAAGGCCCTCTTTACTTTGTTTGACCATAACAACGTATCTGGAAGAAGAGCACGGTGGAAGTTCATATTGCAGAGTTTCTACCCTATGATCGTGTATGTTAAAGGTCACTTAAATATGGTAGCGGACGCTCTTTCTCGTAACCCTGCTATTGTGGCGAACATAAGCACACTCAAATTGTCTGATCAGGCTATGATGGTAGCCAAGAGAGCTGATCCTTCATTGATTGAGATCATTCTTGCACTAGAACAGAATGACGAATCACTAAAGAAAAGAGTAAAGTAAACTTTGCAGAATACACAATAATAGGAAACATCTTATATCACAAACGCAAGATAAAAGGTAAGAATCAATTGGAAAGGCAAGTAATTCAACTCGTAATACCTCAAAAACATTTATATTGGAATACCATGAAGAAAGATATAGCAGATCACATAAATGCGTGTGAGTCGTGTGCTAGAAGTAATCCTAAGCTTACACCCCAAGCTAACCTACACAATTACCCAGTCCCTGGTAAGCCCTTCCAAGTGATTGCCATTGACCTCTTGTAATTGCCCAAGTCCAATAACGTCATGAGCTACTTCTTTGTAGCTAGTGATCACTTCTCTCAGTTTACTATCTTATCACCCATTGAAGACAAGGAAGCGAACACAATCGTTAAAACAATCATTAGTAAGAACGTGTGTCCATACACGAAACCCCAAACTATCATCTCTGACAATGGTAGAGAATTTGTAAACGAATCCTTCAAACTGATGTGTAGTGAATAATTATGCAATCAATCACACCACAGTTAACCCGTACTCGCCACAAAGCAAGAACTCGTAGAACAGAGCCCACCGAAAGATTATACAGGAGTTGAGGAATATCTTATTAGACAAGGACAAGGAAATATGGGATTAATTAATTCTGTATGTAGAGTGTACAACTGAATGCAATGCCAAAACACTTCTACGGGTGAATCACCCCACTTCATTGTCTTTGGCGGAAGATAAATCTCTCCCTTGTATGATTGACCTAGAGACAAAACCAATTTACAATGATAAACTATGTTACTCATCACAACAATGTTTTCAAGAGAATACACAAGCAGGTTAAAGACAAAACTAACACTCAGTAAAGAGAACATGGTTAAGTATATCAATAAACCTAATAAAACACAGAGATTAAAACCCGTAGATATTGTGTTTGCTAGGATACACGACAGAGTCACTAAATTAGATCCTTTCTTCGAAGGACCCTAATGTATTACTAGTATACACAGAATTCCGGCCAGAATAAAACACCTAGTCAAGGATAAAGAAATTCGATACCACACCAACCATCCTCAAGCTCGTTCAAAGATACCTAACACTTGAAAAGATTGAAGAAAGCGAAAATGCACCACCTCAACCTACCTGCAATGAAAACATTGTGACACTTAACCAGCAAGATGCTGACACTAGGACCCACCAATACATTCTCACATCTAGATGCATGATAATATTGTTGTGGATTACACCTTGGATACATGATGTTCCAGAATGAGGTAACTTCAAACCTCTTTTACATCTCACTCCCTATTCTTGCTCTAAACTAAGAAATGACAAAGAAATCACTCATGATAACTATATGATTGTGTATGATGCATTTACTTTTCAAAATGTTTGATATTCATTATAAATATTTCATGTAGTTATTTATGATAATTGTTTAATATTCTATGTATTCACATTTCCACAAACACCTCTCTGATTCAAATCAATTCACCTCATCTAGACACCATCAGCGTTGATATATGACTCACTAAAGGACTTTAGTTATGTCAAGTACTATCACCCCATCCTTGCCATCCCTGTCCTTTCAACACCTATTATTATCATCATTTGCATCCTAATCAGTATATAATTGTTCTCAATCGCATCAATCAACGTCTTACTATTCTTGAAGTGTACAGCAGAAACACTCATCCTTAGAGGACATAGCTCATATATAGGAACCATTATTTAATACATAGAATACATAACAGTAGATCTGGACTGGACACGAAAATGGAACTTTGCAGTAAGGGACCCCAAATCGGAGAACGAACCCCCCAGGTCGAACCTCTCGGGTTTCGGGGTCAAATTTCGGGGTTCGTTTCTCCGATTTTGGGTCCCTTACTGCAAAGTTCAATATTCGTGTCCAGTCCAGATCTACTGTAGTCTATGTTTAATATTATATATATTTACTCTATATTATGTAAAGGATGTTGATGGACCAAACACATTTTTTAAGAGGGGGCATATGTAACATGTGTATTACACTTAACTATATACATGTAAACTAGACACACTCTCATATTACATGCCCACTCTTACTCCCTATCAATTTAAGTCATATTTGACCATTCACTGTTCCATCAGCACTCGAAGATAATTATCTGTATTATATATATATATATATATATATATATATATATATATATATACCCCCTAATAAGAGAACACAATTATAATCTATTAACCCCTTTAGTTAATCATATATTTACATTGTGTAAACATTATCTGTAAACAATCTCTCCCCTCAGCACATCACAGAATGTCAAGTTAAACGCTACAAAAACCCCTTCATGACCAACCTAGAATTGCTGACTACACTGCTACCCCCTGCCTCTCACAAACAGGGAGGTTTGCTCGATCACTCCACCCAAGGGACTGTCAAAGGAAGGTTACAGTCCATCACCTCTCCTGCTTTATTACATCCCTTCTCCCATCACTATTAACGCTTGTGCAAACCAAGTCAATCTTGTACTCTAAATCTAACTTTTAGACTTAATATTGGACAAGCCCCTTAACCTCTATTAGTCTATATCTCCAGGACTGAGTTTATACCCTATACTAACTAGAGTACGGGTTAACTGTGGTGTGATTGATTGCATATTCACTACACATCAGTTTGAAGGTTTCGTTTACAAATTCTCTACCATTGTCAGAGATGATAGTTTTGGGTTTCTTGTATGGACACACGTTCTTAATAATTATTGTTTTAACGATTGTGTTCGCTTCCTTGGCTTCAATGGGTGATAAGATAGTACAAACTGAGAGAAGTGATAACTAGCTACAAAGAAAGTAGCTCATGCCGTTAATGGAATTTGTGCTGTACCTAGTAGCAGTGCATTACCACAAAGCCTAACCAAAATGCCAATAAAATACCATCATTGTTCCCTGATTAAATAGCACTGTATGAATATTCCCATATTCAAAATATGCTATAGGGGTGGAATGGCTGGTGAGTTATCTGTTCAACAGGTGGCGTTGTGTGTGTGTGTGTAAGAGTGAGGGTCCGAGTGTAGCGGGTGAGACAGTGAAGCACGGGAGTGAGGTGGCTTCAGAGATGGGGTCGCTTCGGGCCATGAGTGAGCACCGTGCCTCATGTGAAGGCAAGATGGCAGGTGCTCGTTGTACTCTACGTGGTTCACATGTCTCACTCCGTAGACTGGAACAAGACCTCACAGGCTTCACTGCTCGTTGTGCAGCGGTCAATGTTCAGGCTCTCAGCCTATTCCCGAGAAGGGAGTAAGTTGGAATATATAAAAAAAAAAAAAAAAAAAAAAAAAAATCTAAACTGTTGTATTGAGTCTATATTATAAGTTACCATATAATCCAGTTTTCTTTACTCCTTATATATATTTTTGCCGTGTATATATATTATAGTATATATATATATATATATATATATATACAAGGTGTCAAACAAAATATAATGAATGGTAACAAAAATATGTGTATGTGTGTGGGGGTATCTATATATACTGTATATATATATATATATATATATATATATATATATATATATATATACATAAAGATATATACAGTATACATACAAGGTTTCATAAATATATATTTATATATATATATATATTATGTGTGTTATATATATATAAAATAAACAAAATAAAAATAAAAATAAAATAAAATTAATAAATAAAAATTAAATAAATAAATATATAAATATAATAAAATATAATAATAATATAAATACTCGATTATGGGCCTTGGGCTTGCTCGGGACCTTGGGGCTGATCCGCTAGATACCCTGGGCAACAGGAATATAAAAAAAATCTATAATATATATACAGTATATATATATATATATATATATATATATATATATATATATATATATATATACTGTATATATATATACATATATATATATATATATATATATATATATATATATATATATATACGGTATATATATATATATCAAATAAATGAAATAAAAATATAAATAAAATTAAATAAATAAAATCAAATAAATAAATATATAAATAAAATAAAAATGAAATAATAATATAAATACTCGATTATGGGCCTTGGGGTTGCTCGGGACCTTGGGGCTTATCCGCTAGACACCCTGGGGAACAGGAATAAAACAAAAATATATATATACTATATACCGGTATATATATATATATTATATATATATAATATATATATATATATATATATATATATATATATATATATATATATATATATATATATATATATATATATATATAAAATAAATAAATAAAATAAAAATATAATAATAATATAAATACTCGATTATGGGCCTTGGGCTTGCTCGAGACCTTGGGCTGATCCGCTAGACACCCTGGGGAACAGGAATAAAACAAAAATATATATACATATATATATATATATATATATATATATATATATATATATATATATATATATATATATATATATATATATCTATAAAATTTATAAAATTAAAAATATAAAAATAATATAAATACTCGATTATGGGCCTTGGGCTTGCTCGGGACCTTGGGGCTGATCTGCTAGACACCCTGGGGAACAGGAATAACAAAACAAATATATACGGTATAATTATACAGTATATATATATAAAATAAATAAAATAAACATAAATAAAATGAAATAAATAAAATAAAATAAATAAAAACAATAATAAATCAAATAAATAAATATTTAAATAAAATACAAAATATAATAATAACATAAATACTCGATTATGGGCATTGGGCTTGCTCGGGATATTGAGGCTGTTATATACTGTATATAGGCTATATATAATATATATATAAAATATATACTGTAATATAACTAAATTTCCATAGAGTACTTACCATACTTCCTGTAAGCATTCCTGTGACATCTTCGTGATTATAATGTATTTATTTCTTAGGCAGTGTTTATTGATAAATATATTATTTGTCCTTCAAGCAAAAAATAGTGTAAAGTCATCAATGATACCTAGATAAAACTGCATCAATGCTCAAGGGGTTAACCAAGATTCACTCCCCTCAGTCACCAAAAGTCACAAGTAACATCTTATATACATATATAGTTCGAATTATTTACTAAACACTTTAACTGGGTAGATGAAATAATCCATAATTGCCTGCCTATAGCTAGGCATGGTGGGCCAGATGGAGGGAGCCCAGAATTTAAAGGGCCGGAACCCTGCGTCACAGTCTGGGGGCCAGGAAACTACTGACTTAACAAAGGCCCGGGCTCCTCAGAGAGGGACGCTATGGGGTTGCTAGATACTTCCTTTTGTATCTTACTAATGCCTAACTTACCAGTCCAAATTGCGTCAAAATCAAGTCATAAACTTATTTTTGGCGAATATTTCTAACTTACAGGTTACGCGATTGCGTCATACGAGCACTCTTCGAGGGGTGGCGTTAGGACGCGATCACGTCCTAAAAATGCGGGAGGGTTAATTTATTCAAACTTACTGCATGTTTAGCCAATATTTGAGCTATAATTATTCACTACACATTTTGTGAATTTGAGTTCCTCATTAACTGTGATTCTAGCTCATTTACGACTACTATTATTTTTCGTATATCGTGTGAGAGATTATTCACTAGTATTCTATTAGAGTTAAATTACAAATGTAATTATAGTATCACCAGGATTAAAGTTAAAATCATATCTTGTCATCCTGATTTAACGTTGCACTAAATCATATATTTATCCTGGCCAACCACAGTAACTTTGATCTTAACCCCTCGTGCGGCAGCTTTTGACCACCTACCTTGCCTGGTGACCTCTTTGTTATTTCTAATCATGCTCACCTGCGCGCACCTGAAGATACGATCTCAGTTGCCCACATTTGTTCACTGTTATTCCTTTCTGTGTACACTTACCACGTATATAATTATATTGTCATTATATGTTATGATTTATCTTGTATAATTTATATATTTCATGTTTGATGCCTTGTAAGTGACACATTTATTCATGAAGGAGTAAAATATAGTTAACTCTTTCCAAGTCGCCATTTATTGGCCATTGGATTTATACTCTGTAATTAAGATCCGAATGTGCCATGAATCTGTAATTAATGTTTAAGAAATAAAAACTAGGGTACTTACTTCGTGTATTTATTGTGTTTGGAAGGTGATTGAGTAATCTAGAAATATTATTAATATGCTAGTTGTGTTCCTGTCGGTCAGGATTGTATTCTAAGTATCCTAAGCAAGGAACTTATGAGAATAAAAGCAAGTTGGATTATAACGACGCATAACAGACACAAACCTTGTAGCCAGGCCTATCTGTGCCAGTAACTGCATTGAAGTCCCCAAGGACCACGAGTGTGTCCCATGAGTGGTACGGTTCAACAATAGAATCGAGCTTGGTGTAGAACAATTCATTCTCCTCTAAATTTACTCATCTTGGTAGGAGCATATACTGCAACAAGATAAATGCAATAACTATGCTACCAAACAATTATTACTTCCCACACCATGATGTAAAATAAAAAACTAATGAGGTAATGCTTGAGACTGGGTCTATCAATCTGTTGAACTATCTATCGGTGTATCTGTTTTGTTGACAAGTGAAGCAGCCGGTGTGGAGGTAGTGAGACGTGAGAGGATATCACTGTATGAGATCCCTGACACCAATTGACTGACACACATAGGACTGGCATACACACCTACACACACAGGACTGACACACACAAGACTAACGCACACACAGAGGACTGACACATACAGATTAATGCACATAGTACTAACACGGTACTGATGTACATAGGACTGACACCCCTTACCCCGCAAACACACACACACACAAGACCTACAGAGAAACGACAACAGTGACCGAGCGCACTGGGTCATTGTACTCTGGTTGCTTGGCTCAGGTAGCTGCAGATGAGGTCTCTGTCAAAAAGATTCCTGGATACAGTAGGTGTGAATATGTACTTCTGGATATGGCACTAATATATAGAGAGAGAAGGAGAAAAACAGACATGGAACGTTACAATAAGAACAAAACGGAGTACACATTAGCCTCCTGACAACGACAAATAAAACGGTCAAGCATGTAGCCTACTTGGACTAACAAACACACATACACACACATGCACAAATACACATAATGAACCAATGTAGAAGATAGCTGTTATGCTAGCCAAAACAGGTATTTGTGGATTCTTCTATTGGGGAGAAAGCGTAAATTCAAATATATATATATATAACACAATACAAGGTGAGGTATACAATAGGTATACAACAACAATAATCAATGTGCCTCAGCGCTCTCTCAATTTATCCCACCTCCTTTATGTATATTATGTAGCACCCGTCTTGCAACACAATCCCACCCCTACTCTGTGCAACTCTCTTACCCAAGAGTGAAACGATATTCTCAATATTTTATTATATTCAACAGCTGTGCTCTGGAACTTTCTCCCTGAAGCCATCTTCCCCTCATCCTATGACTTAATTTGTTTCAAACTCTGTGTGTCCAGTCATTTTGGTTGAACATTCCTTGATTTTAGTCCTGTTACTTTTTCAACTTTGGTGAGGTACTCGTCACAGGCAGTGCTGCCTCTTGCTTCCCTCATCCATATAGAAAACTACGGGAAAACCAGATTTGGGACACACGGTTGATGAGGAAAGGTCCCGAATATGGCTTTTCAATTTGTTCACAACAGACAATTGTGTGTGTATGTGTATGTTTGTTTCTTTGGAGATGGATTATAGTATGTGGTTGAATTCTGATAAATCCTAAAATGTATGACTAGCTTGCGAAAATCACATATTGCTGGACATCTTGAAATCGATAACATTGTCTTCAAAATAGTAGTTAGGACGAGTTGCAGAATTTATAATAAAGGCATACCAGTAAAGTGTGGAATAAATCATAAAGTTGCTGAAGAACTTAACATCCGTATTCTGATAAAAAGGGAAAATTATATGTATTCATTAGAGGAAACTTTCACAGATTATGATGGAACTAGTTTTCTTAATATAATGATAATGTCGGACAGGTTGGGAGGGAGGTATCCTGACCAGGATTCGAACCCATTCACTCCAGGTATATTTGGAGGAGTTGGGCATCGTAACCATTGGGCCATGAGCCGCACATTTTAATAGTGGAGGAGAAAATGGTTGTTCGTCAAATATAGGCAAATATGCTTACCTGTACAAAATGTAAACCAAAGCCAACAGAAGGCTTTTTGGCAGTTTAAAATCATCTGGCCAACACAGATGTTATTAGTAAGAGGGAAGAAAGAAAGAGGACCAACAAGAGTAGAATCATAGAAGGATAAACACTGTACAAGGGAAAAAGAGAAGGCAAGAAGAAAAAAAAAAAAGAGGAAAAATTATATGGGAAGAAAGAAAGTGAAGAATATAGACAAGTGAAAAATATAGAAGAAAGGACATAAGCTTCTGGAAACAAAGAGAAAAAAGAATACTAGGGATAACGTGAGGCAAGAAGGACATATGTAAAAGGATAAATGTAGACAAATTTAACACGTGTACATTGTATAATTAAGTACTCCACATACTAATATGTCCTGGGGTAACTAATACTGTACTTTGTTTACATGTTGTGTACGTGTAAATTGGCTAGTGTACACACTGAACACTATAATAAGGCAGAGAATAGGAAGCCAGGAACGGATATATGTAATATAATATCAGGTCAAGGGAAACTAAAAGCGAAAAGAAAGTGGATATGCAATAGAAAATACAAAAGAGAAATACAAACACGATGTTCTGGCCATCTTCCGGGAATACATAGAAGAAAAAGACCGAGAAAGCAAGAATGTTTATGTAATGGTCAAAGGATCAGAAATTGGATCTACGAAAATTATGTTTTTTATTGATAATATTTTTGCAATCTTAACACTCCACGAGCGGCTAGGTCGGTAACTTCTACTACCTGCCAAGCGGGTGGTTTTACCCTAAACGAGCTTATTTCCGTGCTCTTTTTCATGCATAAACAAGAGCCAGAGCGTAATACAAGTATGTATCCGTGAAAGGGGGATAATTGAGCTTTCCAATGACACCAGAACCATCCTTCTACGATCACGGGTTGTCTTGCAACAATCGTGCAACACGAAGGAAAAATCCCTAAAATACGGTAATTTCCTGACATATTTCCCTGTGTAGGGAGGCAGTGAGTGTGGATGTGTGTGGAGCTGGGCCCAGTGCTGGCACGGGAGCCGTGCCGAACGGTCAGAGTCAACCTACGCTCCTCCCACCGCTCGGACTCTCTCTCAGAGCCAATTATGTGCTCAAAATTGCTACCGACTTAAGGCGGGCCCCGCCACATAGTCCTTTCTTCTCTAGACCGACTTAAGTCCGGCCCCGATAGACAAGGGTTAAAGTTCCCTTTAGAGTATAATATATACAGTATATATATACAGTATGGTGGAGTGGTCTTGCCACTGGACTGGTAATCCCAAGGTCCCGGGTTCAAATCCCGATATGTCAATGGGAAGATATTATTGGGATTGCATTTGTGATGTACCTAGTATCAGTGCATTACCACAAAGCCCACCGAAACACCAAAAAAATACCCTCATTATTCCCTAATTAATTAGCAGTGTATGAATATTCCCATATTCAAAATATGCTACGGGGGGGGGGGGGGGGCAATGCCTAGTGAGTTAAATGCTCAATAGGTGGCGTTCTGAGAGTGAGGGTCCGAGTCGAGGAGGTGAGACAGTGAAGCATAAAAGCAAAACAGCCTCAGAAGTAGGACTGCTTCGAACCATGAGTGAGCAACCAAGAGCCGTGCGTCTGCGATGGCAGGTTGGCGAGGGCATGGTTGTAGCTCGTGCTTCACTTGTCTCACTTCCTAGGCTGGAACAAGATCTCACGGCCTTCACCGTGTTGAACGGTGAATGTGCAGGATCTCAGCCTATGCCCGAGAGGGAGTAGTTGGAATATAGAAAACAAATAATATATATATACTATATATATATAATATAATATAATATAATACTAGGGAAAACGTGAAACAAGAAGGACAAATTAATGTAGAAGAATAAATGTAAACGCAACATCATTAACACGTGTACATTATAATATTATTAAGTGCTTGACTTCATAACATAATATTTCCTGTGGTAACTAATACTAAATTATGTTTGCATTTTGTGTATGTGTGATATGGATAGGATGCACAATGAATACTAACATAAGGCAAAGAACAGGAAGAAAGGAGTGGATATATGCAATACAGAATCAGGACAAGGGAAACGAAAATGTAAAAATGGAAATATGCAATACAGGATACGAAAGAGAAATACAAACACGATGGTCTGGCCAACTTCCAGGAATACAGAGAGGGACAAGACCGATAATGTCTTTGTAATGGTCGAGGGATATATGGAAACTATGTTTTTGTATTGAAGATATTTTTCAATTTTAAAGATCCCTGAATAGTAAAATATAAGCTTCTAGTGTTAGCCACAATAAAATAGTAATGACGCACCTGTTTATAAAGGATTAACCCAGTGTTATTCAGGTACATTAACTAGTTGTGATATATAATTATTTCGCACCCTGTCGCAACAAAAGCGTAACTTAGATCTCCCATGTTTGGTAACGGCAATGGTTAATGAATAAATTACCAGGAATATATTATAGGAACTAATGATATTACCAGGAATATATTATAGGAACTAATGATATTACCAGGAATATATTATAGGAACTAATGATATTGAAGGACCCGGACAACATTCATGTATTGTCCGCTATGGTCTATATCTGGCCATCAATCAAACAAATCCCAGAAGTGTCGGACATACGGCTACTGTGAAGGCATCTATTGGGAACATAGCAATCAATATTATAGGCCGGGAAAACTAGTAGACAGCACATACCTGAGTAATAACAAATAACAGACCTTGGCCAAATGTTCAAAAAATTCCAAATAATAACACAACCTTCATATTATGTCAACGCTACTGAATTCAATAGACTCCACCAAGGACTCAAAACTAGTCCAACCTTCTTCCAAAGGCTTAGTCCAAAATTCATGCAGGCCACCTACGAAGAGATATCCAAATGTGTATAGATGACGTGATAGTATTGTCCCCTGATATTGAATCTCACATTGAGAGTTAAGACAAAATCTTGCATTTTTTTTCTTTTTAAAGAGACAATGAACGGAGGAAGGAAAAACACAGATAAAACAAAAAGGTCGATGTGCCTAAAGGCATCCTCCATTCATAAAATGTTTGTAACAACTGGATTTAAACATTTGTAGATTGTAAGTTTGTGGAAAGCAATTCGAGGGAAGTGAATTCCAAAGAGTAGTAGCTCTGGGGATAAATGAATTCTGATAAGCATAAGTTCTGCATTGTGGAGGAGAAAGTGTAAATTCATGGGCGCTCTCAGCTGCCCTAGTTCTACGGGGAAAGATGTGGAGAGGCGGCACAATTGAAGCAAGTTCCTCGGAACAATTGCTGTGAAAATATCTGTAGAATAATGCAAGGGATGCAACGTTTCTTCGTATGGATAATATAGGAAGGTCCTGTGTGATTGCAGGGTTATTGATTAATCTAATAGCTTTATTTTGAATTTTGTCCAACTGCCTCAATGCAACCACTCCACTTCCACCCCACAGAGGTGAACAGTAATCCATCTGAGAACACACATGACTTTTATATATCACGGCTAACTGCTCGTCAGTGAAGAATTCTCGAACTCTGTACAGGAGTCCCAGTTTTTTAGAGGCATTCTTAGCAATGCTTCTAACATAATGTGTCCAGCTCAAGTTAGTAGTTAATGTTACACCGAGAATGTCAATACTAGGGGAAGTGGGAATATTTACATCATTAAAAAATATATGGGAGTCAGTGAGATTCTGTCGGTTAGAAAATTGAATGTACTTGGTTTTCTGTGCATGAAAGGAAACTAGATTCTTTTGTCCCCATCCATTAATTCTAGAAAGGTCCTGGTTCAGAGAAATTGCAGTGTTTATTTTTGAATTTATAAGATCGGGTTGGGTGAAAGAATTGGTAAATGTGAAGGAACTGTGGAGTGTTGAGTCATCTGCATAGGAATGTATTGGATTATGAGTGGTAGATATGAGATCATTGATATGAATGAGGAACAGAATTGGGGCCAAAACTGATCCCTGGGGAACTTGCATAAACTTAAAGATACAGGCTTACAAAATAAACACACATGGTGAAACTTCTTAAATGCTAAAGTTGAATTCCTTGGCCAAGAATTGTCATCTGAAGGAATCAAAGCTAAACTAGATTTAACAAAGGCAATCTCTGATTTCCCCCAACCAGAAAACGTAAAGCAGTTACGTAAATTTTTGGGACTCAGTGGGTACTATGGGAGTGTTGTTCCAGTTTTTTTCTGAGAAAGCCAAGCCGCTGTTTAACCTACTTAGAAAACATTTTGACTTTAATTTGAAATAAGAACATCATAAATCATTGTTAGAGTTGAAAGCTGTATTAACTAATCCTCCCTGCCTTGCTTATCCAGACTATTCATGCCCATTCGTCATCCACACTGATGCTTCCTACCAGGATTTTGGAGGGTGTCTTATGCAGAAGGACTGTAGAGATAAACTCCAACCCCTAGGTTATGCTAGCAGGACTCTAAAACCTGCAGACTCTAATTTCTCTGTCACTGATCTCGAAGGAGCAGCCTTGATATGGGCACTCCAAACCTTCAAGGACAAAATCCTTAGCTATAACATTTAAGTGTGGACTGACCATAAGGCCCTCTTTACTTTGTTTGACCATAACAACGTATCTGGAAGAAGAGCACGGTGGAAGTTCATATTGCAGAGTTTCTACCCTTATGATCGTGTATGTTAAAGGTCACTTAAATATGGTAGCGGACGCTCTTTCTCGTAACCCTGCTATTGTGGCGAACATAAGCACACTCAAATTGTCTGATCAGGCTATGATGGTAGCCAAGAGAGCTGATCCTTCATTGATTGAGATCATTCTTGCACTAGAACAGAATGACGAATCACTAAAGAAAAGAGTAAAGTAAACTTTGCAGAATACACAATAATAGGAAACATCTTATATCACAAACGCAAGATAAAAGGTAAGAATCAATTGGAAAGGCAAGTAATTCAACTCGTAATACCTCAAAAACATTTATATTGGAATACCATGAAGAAAGATATAGCAGATCACATAAATGCGTGTGAGTCGTGTGCTAGAAGTAATCCTAAGCTTACACCCCAAGCTAACCTACACAATTACCCAGTCCCTGGTAAGCCCTTCCAAGTGATTGCCATTGACCTCTTGTAATTGCCCAAGTCCAATAACGTCATGAGCTACTTCTTTGTAGCTAGTGATCACTTCTCTCAGTTTACTATCTTATCACCCATTGAAGACAAGGAAGCGAACACAATCGTTAAAACAATCATTAGTAAGAACGTGTGTCCATACACGAAACCCCAAACTATCATCTCTGACAATGGTAGAGAATTTGTAAACGAATCCTTCAAACTGATGTGTAGTGAATAATTATGCAATCAATCACACCACAGTTAACCCGTACTCGCCACAAAGCAATGAACTCGTAGAAAGAGCCCACCGAAAGATTATACAGGAGTTGAGGAATATCTTATTAGACAAGGACAAGGAAATATGGGATTAATTAATTCTGTATGTAGAGTGTACACTGAATGCAATGCCAAACACTTCTACGGGTGAATCACCCCACTTCATTGTCTTTGGCGAAGATAAATCTCTCCCTTGTATGATTGACCTAGAGACAAAACCAATTTACAATGATAACTATGTTACTCATCACAACAATGTTTTCAAGAGAATACACAAGCAGGTTAAAGACAAAATAACACTCAGTAAAGAGAACATGGTTAAGTATATCAATAAACCTAATAAAACACAGAGATTAAAACCCGTAGATATTGTGTTTGCTAGGATACACGACAGAGTCACTAAGTTAGATCCTTTCTTCGAAGGACCCTAATGTATTACTAGTATACACAATAATTCGGCCAGAATAAAACACCTAGTCAAGGATAAAGAAATTCGATACCACACCAACCATCTCAAGCTCGTTCAAAGATACCTAACACTTGAAAAGATTGAAGAAAGCGAAAATGCACCACCCCAACCTACCTGCAATGAAAACATTGTGACACTTAACCAGCAAGATGCTGACACTAGGACCCACCAATACATTCTCACATCTAGATGCATGAATAATATTGTTGTGGATTACACCTTGGATACACTGATGTTCCAGAATGAGGTAACTTCAAACCTCTTTTACATCTCACTCCCTATTTTTGCTCTAAACTAAGAAATCACTCATGATAACTATATGATTGTGTATGATGTATTTCTTTTCAAAATGTTTGATATTCATTATAAATATTTCATGTAGTTATTTATGATAATTGTTTAATATTCTATGTATTCACATTTCCACAAACACCTCTCTGATTCAAATCAATTCACCTCATCTAGACACCATCAGGTTGATATATGACTCACTAAAGGACTTTAGTTATGTCAAGTACTATCACCCCATCCTTGCCATCCCTGTCCTTTCAACACCTATTATTATCATCATTTGCATCCTAATCAGTATATTCATTGTTCTCAATCGCATGAATCAACGTCTTACTATTCTTGAAGTGTACAGCAGAAACACTCATCCTTAGAGGACATACTCATATATAGGAACCATTATTTAATACATAGAATACATAACAGTAGATCTGGACTGGACACGAAAATGGAACTTTGCAGTAAGGGACCCAAAATCGGAGAACGAACCCCCAAGTTCGAACCTCTCGGTTTCGAGGTTCAAATTTCGGGGTTCGTTCTCCGATTTTGGGTCCCTTACTGCAAAGTTCAATATTCGTGTCCAGTCCAGATCTACTGTAGTCTATGTTTAATATTATATATATTTACTCTATATTATGTAAAGGATGTTGATGGACCAAACACATTTTTTAAGAGGGGGCATATGTAACATGTGTATTACACTTAAATATATATACATGTAAACTAGACTCACTCTCATATTACATGCCCACTCTTACTCCCTATCAATTTAAGTCATATTTGACCATTCACTGTTCCATCAGCACTCGAAGATAATTATCTGTATTATATATATATATATATATATATATATATATATATATATATACCCCCTAATAAGAGAACACAATTATAATCTATTAACCCCTTTAGTTAATCATATATTTACATTGTGTAAACATTATCTGTAAACAATCTCTCCCCTCAGCACATCACAGAATGTCAAGTTAAACGCTACAAAACCCCTTCATGACCAACCTAGAATTGCTGACTACACTGCTACCCCCTGCCTCTCACAAACAGGGAGGTTGCTCGATCACTCCACCCAAGGGACTGTCAAAGGAAGGTTACAGTCCATCACCTCTCCTGCTTTATTACATCCCTTCTCCCATCACTATTAACGCTTGTTTCAAACCAAGTCAATCTTGTACTCTAAATCTAACTTTTAGACTTAATATTGGACAAGCCCCTTAACCTCTATTAGTCTATATCTCCAGACTGAGTTTATACCCTATACTAACTAGAGTACGGGTTAACTGTGGTGTGATTGATTGCATATTCACTACACATCAGTTTGAAGGTTTCGTTTACAAATTCTCTACCATTGTCAGAGATGATAGTTTTGGGTTTCTTGTATGGACACACGTTCTTAATAATTATTGTTTTAACGATTGTGTTCGCTTCCTTGTCTTCAATGGGTGATAAGATAGTAAACTGAGAGAAGTGATAACTAGCTACAAAGAAGTAGCTCATGCCGTTAATGGAATTTGTGCTGTACCTAGTATCAGTGCATTACTACAAAGCCTACCGAAACGCCAATAAAATACCCTCATTGTTCCCTGATTAAATAGCAGTGTATGAATATTCCTATATTCAAAATATCGTATAGGGGTGGAATGCCTGGTGAGTTACCTGTTCAACAGGTGGCGTTGTGTGTGTGTGTGTAAGAGTGAGAGTCCGAGTGTAGGGGGTGAGACAGTGAAGCACGGGAATGAGGTGGCTTCAGAGATGGGGTCGCTTCGGGCCATGAGTGAGCACCGTGCCTCATGTGAAGGCAAGATGGCAGGTGCTCGTTGTACTCTACGTGCTTCACATGTCTCACTCCGTAGACTGGAACAAGACCTCACAGGCTTCACTGCTCGTTGTGCAGCGGTCAATGTTCAGGCTCTCAGCCTATTCCCGAGAAGGGAGTAAGTTGGAATATAGAAAAAAAAAAAAAAAAAAAAAAAAAAATCTAAACTGTTGTATTGAGTCTATATTATAAGTTACCATATAATCCAGTTTTCTTTACTCCTTATATATATTTTTGCCTTATATAATATATATATATATATATATATATATATATATACCCCGATAATACGCATGATTACACATCTCGGGCATAGGCTGAGAGCCTGTACATTCAACCGTTACACATTGAACGGTGAAGCCCATGAGGTCTCGTTCCATTCTAGGGGGTGAGACATGTGAAGCACTTTTTAGCTGCAACCAGCCCCTGCCATCTTGCCATTGCAGGATGCATGGAGCTTAGTTGCCCACTCACGGCTCGAAGCAGCCCCATCTCAGAAGCTTCCTTGCTCCAGTGCTTCACTGTCAAGCGCCCTAGACTCGGACCTTCACTCTCAGAACGCCACCTATTGAGCAATGAACTCACTAGGCATTGTCCCCCTGTAGCCTATTTTGAATATGTGAATATTCATACAGTGTTATTTAATCAGGGAATGTTGAGGGTATTTATTTGGCGTTTTGGTGGGCTTTTTGGTTATGCAATGCTGCTAGGTACAGCACAAATTCCATCCCGAAAATATCTTTCTATTTGACATATCGTGATTCGAACCCAGGTCCATTGGATTACCAGTCCAGTGGTAAGACTACTCCACCACACCTCCCCTATATATATATATATATATATATATATATATATATATATATATATATATATATATTTATATATATAGGGCATAGGGGTGTGGCAACCCCACCGCCCGTCACTTTGTAGCGCAGTCAGCTCCTGGAGGTTGGGACCAGGAATCCCACCTCCAGAATTGTTAGGAGAAGGCTGTAGGCACCAGCCGAACAGGGTACTCTCGGGGAGTGCTAGGTGGTTGATAAGGACAGCTGGAATTCCTGTTTCACCACCTGGTCTCCGTAGCTAAACCTTTTTGTACCTCATCAACACTGAGGGCAACCCCAGCCTGCCTTCCAAAACACGTTCTCCTACTATCAACACTCTATGCTACAAACACCTTACATACCTCACTATCTTTCTACCAAAAAAGGATGACGACTTTACAACCAGCCTCGGAGTCCCCAGGGAGGGGGGGGGACCAGAAATGCCCCCATCCGACTGTCCCCTAACAATAACTCAACAAAATACTCTGGACCACTACCTTCTACTCTTACTATTAACTTTTGCAACATTCGTGGCCTCTCGTCTAACTTCCACTCCGTGGAACACCACCTCTCCTCTGCCTACCCTGATCTTCTCTCTCTCACCGAGACACACTTTTTTGGGACTACTGACAGCATACCCTTCTCTGTATCCTCCTACTATCTCCATCCTCAGTTTCGAGCCAAAGGTGGATGTTTCGTCTATGTACGTAACAATCTTGCTATTTCTCGTGTTCCCAACTTAGATTCTTCTGAATGTTCAACTCTCTGGCTAAAGCTTTCTTGTCACTCACAAACTAAATATTTTTTGCGCTGTTTATCTCTACCCTAATTCTACTGACTATCTAACTTCTAAAGTGAAACACATTCTATCTATCTCTCCTTTCGCAGAAATCTCCATCTTAGAAGATGTCCACGTTCACAACCTCCAATGACTCTCCTCTGTTTCCACTGACCAACTTGGAGAAATAGCCTTCATCTTTTCTATTGTAAACGACCTAGAGCGGTTAGTCCAGCAACCCACCCGTATCCCGGATCGCTTTGGAGATCGGCCCAACATTCTTAGCTTATTTCTAACCTATAACCCTTTCGCTTATACAATAAATGTTTTCTCTCCTTTGAGCTCCTCCGACCATAAACTAAAATCTGTCATCTGTCCTATCTCCCGATCCTCCCAAACGGCGGCGCTTGTGGCACTCTAGCTCTTCCCAAGCCTTCTGGCATATAGCCAAAAACCTCTCCAACAATTGTTCCAATCTGATTACACAACTATCACTTTTTCTTCTGACAAAGCTGAACTTTTCGCTCAAACATTGGCTAAAAACTCCACCTTTGATGATTCCGGTGCTATTCCTCCCTCTCCATCCCCGTCTCTCCTACTCATGCCTAATATCCTAATCTCTTATAAAGATGTACTTTCTACCCTCTCTGGGTTTAATTCTAAGAACGCATACGGTCCGGACAGTGTTCCTCCTGTTGTACTCAAAAACTGTGCATCCGTACTGACTCCCTGCCTAGGCAAACTCTTTCGTCTCTGTCTCTCCTCTATCGTCTTCCCTTCATCCTGGAAGATTGATCTCATTCAACCTGTCCCAAGAATGACCGCTCTCAACCCTCCAACCATCGTCCAATTGCTCTCATCTCTTGTATCTCTACATTATTTGAAACTATTCTTGATTCCAAATTTCTTAAGCATTTCTTTTCCCATAATCTACTCTCAGATCGCCAGTATGGCTTCCTTAAGGTTTGCTCTCATGGTGATTTTCATTCATATCCTACTAACTCTTAGTTATCCTCCTTTCGGGACTTCGGTGAGACCTTTTCTATTGCGCTAGACATATTAAAGACCTTCGATACAGTCTGGCAAAAATCTTTAATTTCTAAACTACCATCCTTCGATTTCTAGCCCTCCATCTGTGCCTTAGTCTCAAATTTCCTTTCCGGCTGTTCCATAGTAGCGGTTGTGGACGGCCATCGTTCACTTCCTCATCCTATCAACTCCGGTGTTCCTCAGGGCTCTGTCCTATCTCCCATTCTCTTTCTAATTTTCATCAATTATCTCAACTGTACCTCCAGTCCCATCCATGCATACGCAGACGACTCTACCTTACACTACTCAATTAGTTTTCCAGAAAGCCCCAGCCAGCAATCCCTCAAAAACAAACGTAATGAAGCCATAGAACACTTATCCGCTTATCTAACTACTATTTCTAATTGGTGCAGTGAAAACCTTGTTGCCTTTAATGCTTCCAAAACCCAATTTCTCCATTTTACTACCCCTCCGGAACTCCCAGAACACTTTCCCTTATACTTCAACAATACAAAAATCAATCCTTCATCTTCTCTCAATATTCTTGGTGTCTCTTTTTTCTTCTGTTCTCACTTGGAAGAACCATTATACCAGTCTTGCTAAGGCAGCCTCCCAGAAGCTGGGTGTGCTCAACCGCTTCAAGGGGTTCTGTACCCCTGCACAGCTTCTTGCTCTGTACAGGGACATGGTGTATCCTTGTATTGAGTATTGTTCACATGTGTTGGGAGGATCCTCTCACACCGCACTCCTATACAAAGTAGAAAGGGCCTTTCGTATCATTAACTCCTGTCCACTCACCAACTCTCTGCAATCTCTCTCTCTCCGCCGCAATGTTGCATCTCTCTCGCTATTTTATCACTACTATGATAATCAGTGTTCCTCAGACCTCTCCCAGTGTATACCACCTCCTCTACGTAGGGCACGTGGTACCCATCTTGCAACACAATCCCACCCCAACTCTATGCAACTCTCCAACCCAAGAATGAAACGTTACTCTCAGTCTTTCTTCTATTCAACAGCTGACCTCTGGAACTCTCTCCCAGAATAAGTCTTTCCCTCTTCCTATGATTTATATTGCTTCAAACTCCGTGGGTCCGGGCATTTTGGCTCTAATTTCCATTAATTTTGGCCCTGTCACTCTTTCAACTCTGGGGGAGCAACTCGTTACAGGCAGTTCTGCCTTTTGCCTCCCTCATTCACATAGAACAAAAATCAAACATATACAGTATATACAGTATATATATATATATATATATATATATATATATATATATACATATATATACTGTATATATATACATTTCTAAGCTCTCAGTGGGTTTCGAACCGCCGACCGTCAGGACGAAAGCCGACGCTTTAATCAACTACACCACGGCAGTCTAAAAGACACTCAACCCTCTATCCTATTATGTTAGGGAGAAGGGAAACCCACTAGGCGAATATATTTCAATTCATACCTAGTCGTAGGATCCATATTCCAGAATACCATACAAGGATTTCTGAGTGTCCCGACACAACCCGGGCCGAAATTGATTTCATTTAATTCTAACCCACCAAGCATGAGAGTTACAAATATTGAGTATATATCACAAATATACGTGAGCCACTAAATGTTTCTAATCTCTCAGTGGGGTTTGAACCGCCGACCGTCAGGACGATAGCCGACTCTTTAATCAACTACACCACGGCAGTCTAAAAGACACTCAACCCTCTGAGAGATTAGAAACATTGAGTGGCTCACGTGTATTTGTGATATATATACTCAATATTTGTAACTCTCATGCTTGGTGGGTTAGAATGAAATGAAATCAATTTCGGCCCGGGTTGTGTTGGGACACTCAGAAATCCTTGTATGGTATTCTGGAATATGGATCCTACGACTAGGTATGAATTGAAATATATTCGCCTAGTGGGTTTCCCTTCTCCCTAACATAAATAGGATAGAGGGTTGAGTGTCTTTTAGACAGCCGTGGTGTAGTTGATTAAAGCGTCGGCTATCGTCCTGACGGTCGGCGGTTCGAACCCCACTGAGATATTAGAAATATTGAGTATATATCACAAATACACGTGAGCCACTCAATGTTTCTAATCTCTCAGAGGGTTGAGTGTCTTTTAGACTGCCGTGGTATAGTTGATTAAAGCGTCGGCTATCGTCCTGACGGTCGGCGGTTCGAACCCCACTGAGAGATTAGAAACATTTAGTGGATCACGTGTATTTGTGATATATACTCAATATTTGTAACTCTCATGCTTGGTGGGTTAGAATTAAATGAAATCAATTTCGGCCCGGGTTGTGTTGGGACACTCAGAAATCCTTGTATGGTATTCTGGAATATGGATCCTACGACTAGGTATGAATTGAAATATATTCGCCTAGTGGGTTTCCCTTCTCCCTAACATAATAGGATAGAGGGTTGAGTGTCTTTTAGACTGCCGTGGTGTAGTTGATTAAACCGTCGGCTATCGTCCTGACGGTCGGCGGTTCGAACCCCACTGGGAGATTAGAAACAATTAGTGGCTCAAGTGTATTTGTGAAATATACTCAATATATATATATATATATATATATATATATATATATAATATATATATATATATATATATATATATATATATATATATACAGTATAAATGTATATAGGAAGACGTGAAAATTGCCTCAGCAAAAATATATACAGTATATTGTACTGGGGAATGCCAGGTCAGGCAATATACAGTATATGTATATGGCTGTGGTTGGAATATATATGTGTGAGAGAGAATGTAAGAGAGAACATACTAGTCTTCCAACTCTCCAAGTGTAAGGGAGAGAGAGAGAGAGAGAGAGAGAGAGAGAGAGAGAGAGAGAGAGAGAGAGAGAGAGAGAGAGAGCATAATCCCCTAAGAGAGTACGATAATAAGGGTGAAATTGACATATTTGCCTGCGATCAAATGCATATACTGTATATCAGAGAAGACAAGATAGATGGTGTGATAATACCTTTGATAAATATAATACCAAAAATAAGCTATGAACAGGCTTTGACCTATCTCACTTAACCCCATTTTACTACCACAGATCCTTCCTTAACTGCACAAAATTGTCTAATTATAGCTAGAATGATGTATAATGTGTAATCTTTTATTACATTTGTCCGATATACAGTAATAAGCTCAATATGTATACCATTGCTGCCACAGTGTATATGTTATGTAATGTAAACATCTATCTATCTATCTATTGCCTGACGCCGTGATCCCCATGGGTTGCCACGAACGAACCGCCCCCATGCACCTCTGTCCCCAGTCAGTCGACGCCCTTCCTCCCAACCAGCACCGCCTTCATGCATATATACTTCCTCACTCCATCCTTCCACCTCTCCCTCAGTGCACCTCTTCCTCTATGTCCTTCCACCTCGCTCTCGTACACCCTCTTAGTCAATCTCTCGCTTTCCATACGTTCCATATGGCCGAACCATCTCAAGTTGTTCCTTTTCACACTTTCCAGCACATCTACCTCCACACCACACCTCCTTCTTACTTCCTCATTCGTCTGTCTATCCCTCCATGTAACTCCGCACGCACTTCTCAAGTAATTCATTTCCACCGCCCTCACTCTTGGTCTGAGTCTCTTCCCGAACGTCCATGCTTCGCTTCCTTAAGTTAGTTTCGGGATTACCACACAGTGGTAATCTGACCACTCTATTTCTTGTTACTGCTTTCAACGTTCCTACAACCCTCTTCCCCTGTTGCACCCTCTCCCGCACTTCTTCATCCATAGTTCCATCTTTACTCAACACACTGCCCAGATACTTAAAAGAGCTGACAATCTCCATACCCTGACTGTTCAACTTCACCTCACACTCTGTGACTTCATCCCTTTCGAAGACCATAACCTTGCTCTTCCCCACATTTACCTTCAAATTCCGTTTTTCGCACACTGTTCCAAACTCATTTACCAGACCCTGCAACTCCCATTCATTATCGCTCATCAGAACTGTATCATCCGCAAACAGCAGTATAGGCAGCTTCCACTTATTTCCCTCCCTTTTCAGCGTTACACCAACATCCACTGCTCTTGATAGTATTTCTTTCATGACTCCATCCATATATACAGTAAACAACCACGGGGACATCACACAGCTCTGTTTCAACCCAACACTCATGTCAAAGAACTCGCTCTGCTTATTCTCCAAACGTACTGCCGCCTTTGCACCCTCATACATGCCCTGCACTGCTTTCAGCCACTTGCCATCTACTCCGTATATTCTAAGTACTTTCCACAAACCTTCTCTATCCACTCTGTCATAGGCCTTCTCCAAGTCCATAAAGGCAACATACACCTTTTGTTTCTTCTCCAGATATTTCTCCACAACACAATTCAGGGTTAAAATCTGATCTACACATCCTCTTCCCTTCCTAAAGACCTCCCTGCTCGTCGCCTATCCATTTCTCCGTTCTCACTCTCACTCTCTCAATCACTACCCTACTGTACACCTTCCCTACTACGCTTAAAAGACATATTCCTCGGTGGTTACCACACACTCCTCTTTCCCCTTTGCCCTTATATAGGGGGACTATTATGCCAGTCTTCCAGTCATCGGGTGCATTCCCCTTCTCCCATGCTAGTTTGCACATTTTCCATATCCATTCGATCACTATCTCACCACCATACCTCAACATTTCCCCACACACTCCATCTGTTCCTGGTGCTTTCCCCAACTTCACTCTTTTCATGGCTTCCCACACTTCTGACCTCCTGATCCCCACCTCCTCGTTCACTACTTTTCCTCTTCTCCCTCCCATACCCCATCCAACTATGTTTGCTGGCTCTTCATTCCTTACATTTAGCAACTCGTTGAAGTACTCCCTCCATCTTTCGACTCTCTCTTGCTTCTCGGCTAGCATTCTCCCATTCTTATTTTTCACACTCTTACTGTTTCCCTTGCTACCTTCCCTAACTTTCTTGACTTCTTTCCAGAACAGTTTCTTACACTCCCTCCATTTTACACTAAGATTCCTTCCAAATTCCTCATATACTGTTCTCTTACTTTCCTTCACTATTCTTTTCACCACTCTCTTTCTCTCCACGTACCCTGCTCGTTTCTGCCTCTCCAAATCTTCATTCCCTCTACTACCCAACCACTCTCTATATGCTTTCTTCTTATCTTCCACAGCTATTTTTACCTCTTCTGTCCACCATGCTGCATTGCTGTACCTTTCACTCCCCTCCCTCTTCTCCTCACTCCACACACCTCCTCACATGCTGCACAGACCTCTTCCTTAAACACCTTGCTTATCTACTCCACTTCCTCCATATCTTCCAGGTTGAACCCACCTAGTCGTCTTTCTACTGCCCTCCTGTACTCTTCCCTGATTTCCTCCTCCTGCAGCTTCTCTACCCTCCTCACCATTCCACCTTCCTCTCGCCTCCCTCCAGCTCTCCTCACCCACTTCTTTTGTATCCTAACCTTAGCTACTACTACATAATGATCAGACAGACCCCCTCCAATACCCCTATACACCCTAGCATCCATCACAGATTTCTTCATTCTTTCATCCACACATATATAATTTCGTTCCACCACTGTCTTATCCTTCATCGTCCACACCACTTTCCATGTGTACCTGTTTATCATTCTGTGTCGGAAGAAGGTGTTGGCTATCCACAACCTCCTCCCGACACATACGTCCACAAGTGCACTACCATTCCCGTACTGTATACAATATTACAGTGTGAAACTGTGGATAATGTTATATATTATGTGTTCCACATATGTGGATATATAATATCTTGCAGGGTATATCATATGGTGCAGGTAAGATCACTATTATGAAAATGTTAAGTCCTCTCCACAGCTCTCTTTCACAAACACACACACACACACAAACACCCTCTCTCTACATTTCACATAACGTATCATCAAGTTGTTTTCGTCAACTTATTGATTATGATTGTATTAGTTTCTCGTTTAAAACCTTATATTCATATGACGGTAATTTATGCCATATATCCTAGCTACCTCCTGACAAATGTATTTAACTTGGAAGAACATATCACAGTAACAAGGTATGTTGAGCTATATTTTCCGTTCATACGTTCAGGCCCTTTTTAAGCTGACAAATGTTCTGCAGGCAGCTACGATTACATACAAAAAGTGTTATCTGATTTAAAGGAAAACCTAATGTTGTTAATAAGCTTATGGTGTGTATATTTAAATTTAGCACACACATCTCCTTTTTTATATTTAGCCATCAACATAATTTTGTTTTTGTCAACTGAATGTTTACATGTAATCATTTACAAGTCCTAAGTCATAAATGTTTTCCCCTGTGTATATTTCTTACTTGTTAATACATTCATGACCTGTACCTAAGTCACACCCAAGTACAATTACTAGTGTGCTGTTGGTCAGTTATTGCCCGACTACACTGCACTATGTATTGTTCGTGAAAATTATGCTATTAAATTTCGATATTACATTTTATTCTCTATATTTCCGTCTCAAATCTGCACTCATTCTCATAACATTCTGCTCCATTTTAATGCAGGGATAATCCGGCTATTCTGTTCTTTCGTTCTGCATACTTGATCTCTTATAACGTCTCTGCAGGTTCAGAGGCATATGTATTATATCAGGATAGGGATTTGTTGGTAAACTGTTAAATTTTGTGTATACAGTATATGGATTTACCCAACAACAATCGCTAACAACAAGGTTCGACTGACATCGCCTAAGGTAAAGTAGTTTAGGCTAAAGGACATTCATTTTGGATTAACTAATGTTTAAATCATCCTGTTTTGATTTAAACAATGCGTTCAGTGAGTGTACAACGAGAGAGAGAGAGAGAGAGAGAGAGAGAGAGAGAGAGAGAGAGAGCGAGAGCAAGAGAGAGAGAGAGAGAGAGTACCAAGACGCAGTATTCGACTCAAACGGAATTACACTATGCCTCTTAACTACCACTTAGAAACCCTCATTAACCTTTCAGTACACCATGACGCATTATTTTAGCAAACTATGTCAAATGTTAGACGACTTTTTTTAAAAGGATATGTGATACAGATAAAGTATTAAGTAAGATACAATACGCCAATAATATATAGTATAGAATTTTCGTCTAAATGTTTAAAGAATAATATGTCTCTTGATTAAAACACGGTAGTGGTATTTATACAAATTGGTCGACAATGTAGATCAAATAGGCGAACACAACTTATTGATATATACTTGCTTCATCTTCCAACCATAGAAGTCAAATAATCAAAATCAGTAAATAGTGTAATAACTCATTGAACTGAGTACGAAGATTTTGGGTGTCCAACATAAAGTTACCAAAAGTTCCCAACCGATTGTTGTTCTCTGTGTCCAGAGTGCAGTACACACACATTGAACAGCCTACCAGCAAGTCTTGTTGTATATATTATGGTACTTGTGAACTGGGGATATGTGTTGGTGAATTGTGTTCCAGTGTGTAGGAGTAAACCAAGAGTTCCCACCATTGTGTAGGCTGATAACCACCAAATTGGGTCTGGGCTTCTCAGTGTGTTGTGGGGCCTGGAACCTCAAATTGGGTCTTGCCTTCCAGATATGATATGTTGGATGGGGACACATATTTGCTTTCTCTGTGTAGTGTGCCAGTTGTGGCCTTGTGTCTGGTTCAGGCTTCCTGGTGTAGTGTATAAGGTGGAACATTATGTTTTATATTGTTAATGTAATGTTATTCCCCAGTGTGCACATTATTCCTCTAGTTCGGTTTATGGAAAGACGTTGCAACATATGAAACATTGTTTTAAGATGAGCATTTTCATCACATTATATGTGTATAATTAATGGTCTGAGAAGCGTATTTACACTCGTTAACAAATGTAACTTAGCCTAGTATATGCTGTGTATATTGCCACTAACATATTTCACCAATTTTATGACATAAACTTGAGCTATATTCATAATTTGTCATGCATACAACAAAGCATTTTCAAGACGGGTATAATAGTTGTAGTATGTGTTTGATTATATTATGTTAAATGCATTAACAAAATATATGTTAACTGTGACAATGAATCATTCTGAGTTTGAATAATGTTCGTACTTTACAACAGATTACTGTTCATATCAGAAATACAATAACTATTTCCACCTTACCACGTTCATTATTTTCACAGCTGCATGCGTTATATTACGTAATATATAAATGTTTCGTTATTATTGGTAAAATGAATGTGCAATCAAAATAACAGATAACAATACACATGGAAGTATTTGCAAATACATGCACAAATCCTTTTAAATCCACTTTCTCTCTCTCAAGATTTTAAAAGACTGGATCAAGGGACTACGGGACGGGAGAGAGCTGGGAGTACATACAGTAGGTGTTAGGTGGAGGGCAGGAGGAGAACAACACTGTGAACGACTGAATGGGGAAATGAAATTGGATTTACATAATTGATGATGTTAGATATATTTAGATGACAATATGAGCATGTTGTGTATTGTAAATAAGTGAGAGCATACCATACACAACGAAAATATATATACAATATATAACCTCACCCAGTATTGGTCATTTTCATACTTCACTGTATGAAGGTAAGTGTTGTACGATACGCTGTCCTCAGGTGATGGTTTGTTGGCATTTATACCAATGTTATCAAGGTCCCATAAATTATGGACAGGTATCATAGCTTCTTCAATCACATCTGCTACCTCTAATGGAGATACATCAATGCACATGTGTAAGGTATAAAGGTGTTGTGACCTTGTAAGGTGTTATCATTGTATTATGTAGTACTCGGTTGATTGTAGACTGGTCGATATTCTCTCGATGACTCTCAACTTGTTTAATATATTTAGAAGGTAATGCGCCGCCACCACCCTTACTCTATTTAGGTAAAGGAAACTTCTTATCCAGCCTCTAATGTATTATGTTTAAATATTGAGGACTTTAACTTATTAAACAAGAAAAACTTAATGATGCATAACAGTGATGTACTATATAATATTAACAGGAAATATTCCCCATATAGGGAGAATCTCCACACGTCTTATCGACTTTAGGCTCTCTGTTTAATGGTCATACAGCCTCTCTCACACCTTACTCTACCCCTCTCCTACATCCCCCTGAGAGGTGATGGGAATTTCCAGAGAACAGTACTGTAATACGTGAACAAGGCCTGGTGAACTCAAGAGTGCTGAGTAGGGAGTTGCTTATATCTGACACAGGAATAAACGACCTGGAAATGACATTGATTCAACCTCTAGTGTGCATTTGCCTGCTTAAATATACCAATTATCTGCAAGTAAATTACCTTAACATGATATGAGAGTTGTATTATTAATTCCTATGTTAATTACCAAACATAACATATAATACGCCCCATTTAAAGTACTTGCTATTCCACAAGATATTATTTTAAAACATTATATGAGAGAAAAGCACAAGGTCAAAACAAAAACAAAAACAAAATAGTTAATAATTTGATTAACTGGTTAGTAGGTTAGAGGCATGGATTTTTATATTAGTTTGTACAACACTTTTGTACCTTACATGGTGGCAGCATGTAGTACATTCGAGCATCTACTGTATGCTATATGGGGTAGTGATCTTGTTCACCAATAGGAATTCTACCATAAATTAAATATCCTCCTGAACTCTTGGCCAGTTTAATTTGCCTTTTCGTAGTGACATTGGTTATGAATTCGCCATAATAATGTGACCCCATTGATTAAGTCAATGCCTTTAACTTTATCATCATAAACACCTCTGTCAGCCAGAGGAATGCCAGAATATGTTAGCATCTGAGCTGTCGTTTTCAGTCCAGGAGTAAATATACTGTGTGGTAGATCGTATAAAGCGACAGCTCCAATCCTCTTATGTCTACCTCCAAGGCGTATTGTAGGTCTAACCATTTCATACTCTTTATATTCTTTGGATTTTAAGAATGTAGATAAAGCTAATCTGACCGTGCCATGTACCTTCAAGTTCAGTTGACTGGAAAGATTTATTGTAATGAAAGTACACTGGGAACCTTGGTCAAATAATGCTTGTGTACCAATCCATCTGTTGGTCGTTTGATAACAAATATCCACTGTCGTTGTAAGCAAAGCGTTACTGGATTGTTTTGCCTTCACATACAAGACTGATTGTTGAGTGGTATTAGCCTCTGGTTTCTCAGTACTAGAAGATTTCAGTAGCGTACTTTTCTTAATACATAAAGCAGTATGGCGTTTTCCTCATGTACACTTTCGACACATTATAAGGATGGTGGTACAGTCCTGTTCATGATTTTTTCCAACACATCTCTTAGACAATCTCTTTTATCCTTTAGGGTTACACATTTATTACAATCACTTGTAGAATATAGTCTTTGGCAAAACAAGCAACTATATTTTATCTTGTCACCCTTTGTTTCTACCTGGTAGCTACCAACAATATTTTCTTGGAGAGGGGGGGGGGGGTTTATTTGAAGAAATGGCAGAATCCTTTACTTGTTCTTTTGTTACTGGAAGTGGAGTTGTAGATGTATATTTGCTTTCCCTTGGTGAATTAGGCCCTTGCTTGGCTTGTTTGTCCTTTACCTTTGTTAGGTGTTGTATGGAATCCTTAATGCCTTGTTCAACTTCTTCCACTGAGAAATGATGTTTGCTAAATTGTTTGAACAACAGTGTTTCAACTTGAGAAGGTAATTTCCGAAGTAACATATTTTGCAAAAGCCAGTTTGATACCTCCACATGATCTACATACTGTTTGAGATTTCTAATGATGGACTGATATTCATTCAAGTAAGATGTTAACTCTGCCAAATCATAGGAAGGGGACTTGATATCCAGAAGATGATGACACAAATGTGTTGAAGAAATAACAAATGTTAAAAGGTAGTGTTACGATCCAGGTTCTCAAAGACACAGGGCTCTTCAACATTGGACTAGATAATGGCAAAAAGCAACAACGGTAACACTAGATCCAACCCCTGCCTTAAACACTGGAAAACAAAACACCATTACCGCCCTGAGTCGTGCCTGGACAATGAGGTATCCTATGACTCGGTAACTGGTGCACACACACTAGGCTGACGCTCAATGAAACAGCCTATTAATTTTCAAACAGTAAAAGATTACTCGATTATGTTACACAAAGAAAAGATAGTTAACGTGATTAATTAACATTACGGTAGATACTCAAATAACTGGCACTCCTGTATTAAAGAAAGTGCAATGCTAGTCCTGCAACATCAACTGGAAACTTCTGAAATAAGTCTGATGCTGGGAAGATGTTCGTAAAGAATCTTGAACAATTATAATGCAGAATACGGGTCACAATAAATGCTAGGACATATAGTAATAATAGGCAGGCGAATAATAAAGACTGCGCAAAGGTAGTAATGCTCGACAACTAAAGAAATGCTTTGTGACACAACGCAACAGCCTACTCGGGTTGTGCAACTCAACAATAACCTGGGCTCAAAAGTGCACTGAATAATAATGCTGCATAAGTATAATAATGGGGCTTATCCCTAACCAGTGTCTGCTCAGTTAATAAAGTCTAGCTGGGGTATCAAGGCAGGGCAACAATGGGCGAGCATGCGGCTCGTAGCCTAACGTTGTCCGAGGGTGGTATAATGAAGATTACGTTATATGACGGGGATGCTCTCTTGATAAATCTAGGTCTCTAGTACCTAGCTCTATCCTGGCGATCCCTCAGAAGTCAACACAAAGAGGCAGCACTATGTTGTGAGGGATAGGCTATGGCCCTCTCACACCACAGCGCTGTGCTCGCAAAGTAAACCAACCCGAAGACAACTTAGGCTCCCACAGTACCTGTCGATGTCGTGCAGAGTTTAGCTAACACTGCACACATCGGAGACAACGACACAGTAACCTTACCCCTAGTCTAGCTTTAGATAACCAAGCAGAATCACTCAACACCTTGCAAGGGAGACATATACCGGTCTACAACCTTCCCGAGAGAGGACACATACGGAAAAGTCCGTCTCTCTAAACCTCAATAAAGCATAATACCTCCTTAACCTAATACATGGAAATATCTGAGAGCTTCGCGTACAATACGACTGGTCGACGGTGAACGTCTATGATGAAACCAGAAGGGATGTTGAGTTTAATAAAGATTAGAGAATGAGAAAGGAGAAGTCGAGAGAGAGAAATAGTATGCAAAGTAGCGAGTATGGGGGACAGAATTGCAAAGGATGTAGGCGATACGCCTGTCAGGCAAGCTCTGAGCTGGTCAAAAACACGAGGCAGCGACGGGAAGGGACTAGTTGACCACCCGGCCGCCAACGCCGTCAGCGCCCAAGCGAGCCGTGTCATAGCTGCTGGGTGTACTCCTTCACACTCTCTCGCTCGCCTCCCACACAAGCAACATTTATGTTATAGCGAATATAATATATAAGGCGCGGCCACAGACCAAAACAAAGACCACTTCTAGACTGTCTGTGGCAACACGACACTAATGAAATAAAGCAGATCATTCTTGGACAACTGTAGCCTATCCCCCCATCCTGGCGAATGCTAGCGAGCTGCAATGCCCCACGCAACCATTCTGCTAACGCCGGGAGGCGTCACACCCCCCCTAAGATATGGGACACTCAACCATGAGCCCATATCTGAACAGGCAGAATGTCGCTAAAATCTGCCACTCCTAACCACTCCGCCCCTCGGAATGCAAGCTCAGTCTCCTCAAAAAAAAAAAATACAACATTTTTATGTATAAAACAAATCTTATCACCCTTCCCAAATATAATACATTAATTCATAACATTGTGCTCCCAGAGCGAGCTTTAAGAAGCACAGCCTACTGAGGGAAAATCATCTGCACTCAGTACTCAGCTACAATATTATGTTAAAATTAATTATTAAAAAGAAAGAGTTTTTATTTAATTTTTCATATTTTATTTTAATGTTGTTTTTGGTGGCTACTATAGATGTAGCCTAATTTTCTTCTAATCAAAGCCAACAACTCCTGCCCTGCGACCCTATGCTGATGATACACACGCGAGCCAACAAGCACCAGCGCAAAAATACACCGCGAGCCAAGACAGGAGGCTATATCAACATACTGTGGTAGCCTACCCCGGATCCTCCACCCGCGACAGACAGTCCGCAGTCACATTCTCACAACCGGCAATATGGCGAATGTCTAAGTTGTACTCTTGCAACATGAGCGACCATCTGGTCAGCCTCATATTCCGGTTGTGGAATTGATTGAGGAATTTAAGCGGGTGGTGGTCGGTATACACTACCACGACTGGCCCATATGCAGGAACATAGACCTCAAAGTGTCTGAGCGCTAACACGATTGCCAGCAGTTCCTTTTCAACAACCGAATAGTTTTTCTGTGCTGAATTAAATTCCTTTGAAAAGAAACTGACTGGATGCTCAAGACCTTCCTCGTCTGTCTGCAAAAGTACGGCACCAGCCCCTACTCCGCTGGCATCAGTCGCCAACTGAAATGGTCGTTCAAAGTCCGGGGCCCTGAGGATAGGGTGAGTGCATAAAAGGTGTTTAACTACTCGAAACGCCTGCTCACACTCAGGTGCCCAGCGGAACTTTTTATCTTTAGCTAGTAGATCTGTCAAAGGAGCTAACACAGTAGAATAGCCTCTTATAAAGCGGCGGTAATACCCAATCATGCCCAAAAATCTCATGATCTGCCGCTTGGTGGTCGGCCTGGGGAACAAATCGATAGCCTGTATCTTCTCACCTGCCCTAACCCAACACACAAACCCCAGATACTGCACCGTGGCTTGCACAAAGTCACACTTGCCCAGATTAACCACCAAGCCTGCTTTACTAAGTTGACTAAATAAGGCTTCTATGAGCTCACAGTGACTTTGGAAATCGTTGTCATAAATGATCACGTCATCAAGGTAGACAGTACAGTTTGGGATGTCTGCTACGATGTCGTTCATTAAGCTCTGGAAAGTGGCCGGTGCATTTTTCAGACCATATGGCATCACGTTGCAACGGTAAGTACTGCCATCCACCACAAACCCGCACACCTCTTTAGCCCGCTCAGACAGTGGTACTTGCCAGTAGCCTTGACGAGGTCTACCTTGGTCAAGTACCTTGCTTTCCCGATCTTATCCACACTGTCATCCACCCGGGGAAGAGGATATGCATTGGTGGGGGTCAACCCGTTCAACCGCCTAAAGTGAATGCAGAACCGAACTTTTCCATCAGGTTTGGGCTGCAGAGTGACAGGAGAAGTCCACCGTACTGCCCCCTTCTCGATCAAGCCTCTCGCCAGCATATACTCCAGCTTGTCCCTGAGCGCTGGGAGTTTAATGGGTGGCACCCGATAAGGTATCGACTTGAAGGGGGGGTGCTCTCATACGTCGACATCATGCACCGCTTGAGTAGTGAGGCCTGGGTGCTCGGCAAATACAGTGGGGTATGAATCGAACAGGCGCTGCACTGCCACCTGCTGTTCCTCCGGCAGGTGCGCCAGAGCATCGTGCGCACATTGGCTCGAATTCCCCGCCCACTGATCAGCCGAGACATGACAATCCCAGTTATCATCCACCTGATCATTGCTGCCCCCCTCTCCTTCTCCACCATGACTGCGGCAGGTCAACACAGGGACAGCTAGAGACTGAGGTGGGCACCTCACATACTCCTTCAACAAATTAATGTGGCATAGTTGGTTACGCTTCTTCCGGTCTGGAGTGACAACTAGGTAATCTAGATCGGAGATCTTTGACACCACCCGATAAGGCCCAGCGTACTTGGCAGCCAGAGGATGACCTGACAAAGGCAACAGGACCAATACCTCTTGACCTACCTGAAACTCCCGGAGTTTCGCCTTAGTATCGTACCTGTCCTTCATACGGGCCTGCGAACTCACCAAATTACGCCCGGCCAGCTCCAGACTTCTTAGCATTCTCTCCCTGCTCTCGAGGACGTATCTCAACATAGAACATGGCTTAGCGGTACCCTCCCAAATCTCCTTCACCATGTGGAGAGGGCCCCTCACCTGATGCCCGAAAACAAGCTCATTCGGACTGAAACCGAGACTCTCTCCAGGTACTTCTCTTGCCGCGAACAAAACATACGGCAGACCAAGGTCCCAATCCTTTCCGTTCTCTGCGCAGTAACATCGAAGCATGCTTTTCAGTGTGGCATGCCACCTCTCCAACACCCCTTGACTCTCCGGGTGATACGCAGAAGAGACGACAGTGCTGATGCCATGCTGAATCATAGTTTGTTTGAACAGATTAGATGAAAAATTAGAACCTTGGTCCGATTGCACCTCTTGCGGGTAACCATACCGCGAGCAATACAAGAGCAAGTTCCGGACAACAGTTTTCGCCGTGCTATTTCTCATTGGATATGCATCAGGATAATGAGTGGCCACATCCATGATAGTTAATAGAAATTTATTACCGGCACTAGTAGGGGGTAGGGGTCCGACCATATCAATGATGACCTTACTGAAGGGCGGTCCACTGACAGGAAGGGGGTGCAACGGGGCTCTCGGAATTGTTTGGTTAGGTTTTCCAACCCTCTGGCACGTATGACACATTGCTATCCAGGTTACTACCTGCCCCTTCAACCCCAGCCACCAAAACAATTTTTCTAAAGCCGCTACCGTTTTTCTCACCCCTAGATGTCCTGTCAGTGGTACGTCATGCGCCAACCTCAGTAGGCTATCCCTGCACTCCCGTGGCACCACCAACTGGTCCACTACTCCGGACCCCTCTTGCCAACTACGTTTAGGGTCTTCAAAACGCCTATAGACGATGCCTTCTAAATAAAAAAAATCTCCTGGCTGTGCATCGCCGTCCTCGTCGAGCTCTACAGCTCCATTAGCACACGTTTGGAGCTCAGGGTCCTCTAGTTGCAACCAACGTATATCTGAGGGTGCCAAGCGATCTAACTGCTCCCGGAGCAATGCATGACCTTCCCCGATACTGGGCTGCTCCCTCTGTATCTCTCGATGTACATAACGTTGCTGTCGTGGAGACTCGTCATGCTCAGCCTCGTCACTCTCCATGACAGGCCCAGGGGCTACTCCAGAATTAAGTAATGGCGCTAATACTGAATCACCCAGGAGAGCCGCCGAGTCAAAACTCTTAAAACCAACTCCAGCTTTAGCCTCCTCCTGTTGATCGTTCCTCCGCTGGTCTGAAGACGGAGGACTAGGCTGTGACACTTTAGCTGCCCGAGCTCGGGTGACAACACACGCCATGGGATGTGTCTGGCACCGCTCGGCCCACTCTTGCTCTTCCCTACTCACGTCGGCCGGCCTCTCGGCAACGACTAAGGGTAGAACCTCAGAAGCGGGCATTGCAAAGTCTTTGCCGAGAAGAAGGTCGACGCCCTCCACTGGCAGTTTCTCCACAATCCCGACATCCAATTCACGTGCCACACCATCCACCTCCAACTCCAACCGCACCAGCGGGTATGACTGAGTTGCATTAATACCCTGCACCACTACCACCCGAGCCGCGTTTATAGGGTAGCCAGTCAAGTTTTTCATCAGAGTCTGGGAAGCACCTGTATCACGCAAGACCTCTACTCCATGCTTGCGCCCCGCCCACATCACGCAACCCTGCCCTCTATGGTCGCAAAAAACATCCCGAGCAGGGTTCGAGCCTCCCAGGTGCTTCTGCATTGGCTGTGCCTCAGCCTCTGACAAACTGCCCCGGGCAAACTCAGGCGACTTCGGAGACACACCAATGTTGCAGGCCAAAGACACAGCTGCTGTAGGTGGTTTGCTAGGACATACTCTTGCAAAGTGCCCCTTTTTATGACAATGATAACACTCCAACTCCCCTTTGGGCTTCCCTTGGTACTGGGAAGGGCCCGGCCCCTTCTTAAACGGGACGGTGCTAGTTTTGTGGTCAGTCTTGGTATCATGGCTCTTGTACTTGTTTGCATAAGGTATATCACTAACTCGGGGAGGTGGGGCGTCACGCCCCTTGTTACCTGCCTCACTACGCTGGGCAGACCCGCACCCACGAATTAGTGATAGCCGGAGGTCAGCCATCTCAGCTGCCTCCTGTAGAGTTTTTGGTTGCTTTTCTTTCAGGTTTAACGTCAGGTCGCCGCCCGTGCATTTGAAAAACTGCTCTAAAAGCACCAACTGTTTAATGTCGTCAAACGTAGTAGCTTTCTCCGACCTCAGCCAATTCCCAAAAGCATCGGACAGCTCCCGGGCATGTTCCAAAAAGGTGCTCTCCCGACCCTTGGTAACACCCCGGAACTTCAACCTGTACGTCTCTGGTTGTAGTTCGTATGCTCTCAGGACAGCCTCCTTGAGTTCCTCATAGATAATACACGACTCTATAGGCAATGCATCATAAGCCCTGAGTCCCTTGCCCACAAGTCTAGAGGAAACAAGGGCTGCCCACTCCTCCCCAGGCCACTGGTGTTCCTGGCACTTCTTCTCGAATCTCATGAAAAATTCGGTGACACCCGACTCATCAAATACAGGGACTAGCTTCAACAGGTGCGACAAAGACTGATCATGCGCACGATTCCCACCACCGAGACGTTGCCCTGTCGTTTCCACCCGAGTCTTCTCAAGATCGATATCTGCACGGTACCTGGTAGACTCAGCCTCCGACTGGGCTTTTATTCTCGCGAGTTCGAGATCAGTCTGTTGTTTAGCCTTAGCGAGTTCGAGATCAGCCTGTCGCTTAGCCTCTATCTTAGCGAGTTCGAGACGTTCCTCACGCTCAGCCCGCATCTTAGACATCTCAAGCTGGAAGAGCATTTCTGTAGTGAAACCTTGAGGAGGAGGTGCAACTATTGGAGGCCCACCCAGCCATCCTAAACCACGCTGCCAGCGTCTATCAGCCTGCGGGAACGTACTAGACTCCGGCATCGTAGAGGTCCCGATGGGAGTAGAGTGGAGGGGGGGCTCGAGCAGAAGTCCCCGAGCACCCTCTCCACCCTGGACCTCACTAGCCGCCCCCAGTACGCAAGCCCTCAAATCGTTCTTCTTGATGCCATGAGCCACCTTAAGCCCCATGAGGGGAGCCAAACACTGTAGACCATACTTGCTAATTCCCTCTAGTCGATCAGCTGTTATAGGCACCTCCAAAAACTTCTTTGCGGCCTCCTCACTACTTACTAACCCCCCTGGCATCTGCCCATCAGAGCCTGCATCATTCCCTGAACCCTCAGTATGATCTGATTCGTCTCCCATGGTGTCCACCAAAAATTCTCACGTTTATAAAAAAAAAGAAGAAGTACCCAAGCTCCTATGTAGCACTATTCACTTGCCAAAAATGTCTGAAGACTCTCAAGTGCTATACTACTTTGCCAAAAAAAATCTAACGTGCCCACTATATTCCTCAATAAAACAAATGACCACAACAATCCTGCAATTATCTCTTAGTTCACAAGATCCTGAGCTAGGTCGCCATTTGTTACGATCCAGGTTCTCAAAGACTCTGGCTCTTCAACATTGGACTAGATAATGGCAAAAAGCAACAACGGTAACACTAGATCCAACCCCTGCCTTAAACACTGGAAAACAAAACACCATTACCGCCCTGAGTCGTGCCTGGACAATGAGGTATCCTATGACTCGGTAACTGGTGCACACACACTAGGCTGACGCTCAATGAAACAGCCTATTTTCAAACAGTAAAAGATTACTCGATTATGTTACACAAAGAAACGATAGTTAACGTGATTAATTAACGTTACGGTAGATACTCAAATAACTGGCACTCCTGTATTAAAGAAAGTGCAATGCTAGTCCTGCAACATCAACTGGAAACTTCTGAAATAAGTCTGATGCTGGGAAGATGTTTGTAAAGAATTTTGAACAATTATAATGCAGAATACGGGTCACAATAAATGCTAGGACATATAGTAATAATAGGCAGGCGAATAATAAAGACTGCGCAAAGGTAGTAATGCTCGACAACTAAAGAAATGCTTCGTGACACAACGCAACAGCCTACTCGGGTTGTGCAACTCAACAATAACCTGGGCTCAAAAGTGCAGTGAATAATAATACTGCATACGTATAATAATGGGGCTTATCTCTAACCAGTGTCTGCTCAGTTAATAAAGTCTAGCTGGGGTATCAAGGCAGGGCAACAATGGGCGAGCATGCGGCTCGTAGCCTAACGTTGTCCGAGGGTGGTATAATGAAGATTACGTTATATGACGGGGATGCTCTCTTGATAAATCTAGGTCTCTAGTACCTAGCTCTATCCTGGCGATCCCTCAGAAGTCAACACAAAGAGGCAGCACTATGTTGTAAGGGATAGGCTATGGCCCTCTCACACCACAGCGCTGTGCTCGCAAAGTAAACCAACCCGAAGACAACTTAGGCTCCCACAGTACCTGTCGATGTCGTGAAGAGCTTAGCTAACACTGCACACATCGGAGACAACGACACAGTAACCTTACCCCTAGTCTAGCTTTAGATAACCAAGCAGAATCACTCAACACCTTGCAAGGGGGATATATACCGGTCTACAACCTTCCCGAGAGAGGACACATACGGAAAAGTCCGTCTCTCTAAACCTCAATAAAGCATAATACCTCCTTAACCTAATACATGGAAATATCTGAGAGCTTCGCGTACAATACGACTGGTCGACGGTGAACGTCTATGCTGAAACCAGAAGGGATGTTGAGTTTAATAAAGATTAGAGAATGAGAAAGGAGAAGTCTCGAGAGAGAAATAGTATGCAAAGTAGCGAGTATGGGGGACAGAATTGCAAAGGATGTAGGCGATACGCGTGTCAGGCAAGCTCTGAGCTGGTAAAAAATACGAGGCAGCGACGGGAAGGGACTAGTTGACCACCCGGCCGCCAACGCCGTCAGCGCCCAAGCGAGCTGTGTCATAGCTGCTGGGTGTACTCCTTCACACTCTCTCGCTCGCCTCCCACACAAGCAACATTTATATTATAGCGAATATAAAATATAAGGCGCAGCCACAGACCAAAACAAAGACCACTTCTAGACTGTCTGTGGCAACACGACACTAATGAAATAAAGCAGATCATTCAAGGACAACTGTAGCCTATCCCCCCATCCTGGCGAGTGCTAGCGAGTTGCAATGCCCCACGCAACCATTCTGCTAACGCCGGGAGGCGTCACAGTAGTTACCTTGTGTTTGTAATAATAGTTCTGCGTAAAGATACTACCGATGATTTATCGAGCGGAGTACCGAACTATTTATGTCCTATATACCTACAAACTTACATATGGCCACAGTTAGAGTTCGCAACTATATTCCTAACTTAGTAAAGGACAATAATAATATCCCTCACTAAGCGCAGTAGGAATTATCTTGAATAGTCAGTGGAAGAAGTTATTCGTAGACGTTAACATAATATTCTTGCAGTGATTAATCCGTCTTACTTCTACACTGTTTAATGTCTGGCCGTTAACTGACCCCGGCCAGCTATTTGTTTCTTCCCATCGTTTCACGCCACTCAATTCCATGACGTCAGATATACAGTATATTGTACATTTATACAAATTTTGTTTTGTTATATATTTGTTTGATACTTATGTGTGGTTTCACAGTTTCACTTTGTAATTATTCTGAAGCAATATTTCAGCATATGATTTAGTGGTTTCATTTCTTTTGAATTCATGGTTGTTCGTAACCAGAGTTCACACTTTTTCGATAACATTAGTTCCCATTTTCTGTTCTGACTTACGGAGTAACATTTTATTCTTTTTACACAATCCTCTCCAATCAGTGACATTACCTTAAAGCAATAATCTCATCACCTTTTATACACTTAATATTAAATTAAATCCCATAACCATTTGAAATTAATGTTTATGCATTTACTATCCAATAAAATAAACTTATCAATTCCCTGTCAGGTAATTCTGACAAATAACGTGGAAATAGAATGTGGAAGAGAATAACACCAATAGCGCAAAAGTTGAATCTTAGGAAAGAAAGTTAAATACAACAAGATGGAAACAGAGAATGTCATCTCATTTTCGGACTATCTCTTTACCCTTCATTTCTTTTTCATAGTTATAGTAATTATCTTACTCTCTATACGGTCCACCATCTAATTAGGGTGGTAAATGAGAGTACAGTCATTAACAATGGTTTTAACGACGTGTCTTAATTGTACACACCTTAGTTCTCACGGCTGCAGAGTTAATGAGGAAAGTTACTCACCAGTTAAAATGTAATAATATCTTGGTTAACCCTTATTTATCCTCCTTGATATCCTAGCTCCTTTTCTCAACTGGGGGAATGTGATGTTTGTGAACAAATCGTCAGATGCAGACTTCCTGCCAGTCCGAACACGTCTACTGAACGAGTCTCTGCAATCTCTCTCTCTTCGCTGCGATGTTGCATCTCTCTCGCTATTTTAACGCAATTACAATAATAAGTATTCATCAGAGCTCTCTCAGAATATACCACCTCCTCTACATAGAGTATGTATCACCCGTCTTGCAACCTAATCATATCCGTACTCTGTGCAACTCTCCAACCCAAGAGTGAAGCAATATCTAACAGCTGAACTCTGGAACTCTCTCCCTGAATTCATCTTTCCCTCATCCTATGACTTAAATAGTTTCAAACTCTGTGTGTCTATGCATTTTGGGTCGAACATTCCCTGACTTTATCCCTGTCAATCTTTCAATTCTGGGAGAGGCACTCGTCACAGGCAGTTTTGTTTTTTGTCTCCTTCATCCACATAAAAAAATAAATCTTGTTTTATAAATAGTTGTAAATATCTTATGATATATAGACCAAATAAGAAAACCTACTCTGATAGTGAGTGACCTGATCATTATAGATACGCAATACCTTAACCCACAGGACCCCAGCGACACATGTGATGCGCCGGCAATGTATGTAACGCTAAACCCCAGCACTGCAGCACCTGCGTCAGCAATTTCGACATAATATACTCTTGTCCTATGGTAGCTAGAGGCTTGAGGATGGTATGGGATATACCTTATGATATTGCTGAACAGTGGCGGTACTCGGCAACCCTCTAGTCCAGCCGCGCGGGTGGGTACGGGCGGATGGGCAAAGCCAGTTTACCCACTTATCTCACCGCCACTTTAGAGCTTATTTATTCTTGTCCTATGGTAGCGAGAGGGTTCAAATTTTACCTTATAATGTTGCCCAACAGAGGCAATGCTTGGCAACACACCCAAGCCCCGCCGTGTTGGGGATGGAGGGGAGAGAGCGCGGGAGGAGGGAGGAGTGGAGGACTGGGCCGCCAGCCAGTTATCCTGTTTAGTTCACGAGTGTCGGTCCGACACTACCTCGTCGATTACCTCGATTACCTCGTCGCCTCGCGATGTTGAAACAAAGGGAATAGAGTGTGTATCGCTCCCCTACTGCTCCCCATTACATAGTTGACTCCCAACCAAGTGGCGAAGAGTAGGAGGAGGAGGATGACCCAGACCCGGTGGCATTCCTCAAAATTCCGCCAGGTCATCATAGGGGTCAGAAGAGACGAGAGAGTGTTTCATGTTGTTACGTACACAACAAACGCGGCCATATTCAAAATATGCTACAGGGGTGCAATGCCTAGTGAATTAATTGCTCAATAGGTGGCGGTCTGAGAGTGAGGGTCCGAGTATGGGGAGTGAGACGGTGAAGCGCAGAGGCGAAGCAGCTTCAGAGATGGAGTTGAGTTCGAGCCGTGAATAGGTGCTTCACATGTCTCACTCCCTAGACTGGAACAAGATCTCACGGGCCTCACCGTGTTCAGCGGTAGAGTGTGCAGGCTCTCAGCCTATGCCCAAGAGGGAGTGATTGGAATGTAGAACAAAAACAAAAAATAAAAAATCAATAAGATATAAAATATGACTGCAATAAACGGAGAATTGTGCGTTAGAAATGGAATATACTGGGAGAGAGGGAGAATTAAAGAGATGCTAAAGAATAAGAGGAGAGGCGCCATAGGTTGATAAAGGCAATAACGATGGTAGACTGTGGAGCTGAAATATACAAGGGAGGGTCAGAATAAAGGTGGGAGGAAGGAGAGAGAGTTATGAAGGGGAAATTCTGACGTAAGAGGGGGAGGTTACCAAAAATTGGAAAGGGGGTGCAAAGGTGTGTGTGTGTGTATGTGTGAACACATAACAATGTACAGTATTTGAGATTGACCATTCAGCTTCAAGTATGTCCTACTCAAAGCACCCCTATGTATCTTTTTGGCACATTTTCCAAAAGGGATGGGGATGAGGGATGAGGTTAATTTCCCTAAATGGGTCGCAGAACACAAAACACTTTTTTTTTTTTGTTTTTTTTTTTTTTTAAGAGACAATGAACGGAGGAAGGAAAAACACAGATAAAACAAAAAGGTCCATGTGCCTAAAGGCATCCTCCATTCATAAAATGTTTGTAACAACTGGATTTAAACATTTGTTGATTGTAAGTTTGTGGAAAGCAATTCGAGGGAAGTGAATTCCAAAGAGTAGTAGCTCTGGGGATAAATGAATTCTGATAAGCAGAAGTTCTGCATTGTGGAGGAGAAAGTTTAAATTCATGGGCGCTCTCAGCTGCCCTAGTTCTACGGGGAAAGATGTGGAGAGGCGGCACAATTGAAGCAAGTTCCTCGGAACAATTGCTGTGAAAATATCTGTAGAATAATGCAAGGGATGCAACGTTTCTTCGTATGGCTAATGTAGGAAGGTCCTGTGTGATTGCAGGGTTATTGATTAATCTAATAGCTTTATTTTGAATTTTGTCCAACTGCCTCAATGCAACCACTCCACTTCCACCCCACAGAGGTGTACAGTAATCCATCTGAGAGCGCACATGACTTTTATATATTACGGCCAACTGCTCGTCAGTGAAGAATTATCGAACTCTGTACAGGAGTCCCAGTTTTTTAGAGGCATTCTTAGCAATGCTTCTAACATAATGTGTCCAGCTCAAGTTAGTAGTTAATGTTACACCGAGAATGTCAATACTAGGGGAAGTGGGAATATTTACATCATTAAAAAATATATGGGAGTCAGTGAGATTCTGTCGGTTAGAAAATTGAATGTACTTGGTTTTCTGTGCATTAAAGGAAACTAGATTCTCTTGTCCCCATTCATTAATTCTAGAAAGGTCCTGGTTCAGAGAAATTGCAGTGTTTATTTTTGAATTTATAAGATCGGGTTGGGTGAAAGAATTGGTAAATGTGAAGGAACTGTGGAGTGTTGAGTCATCTGCGTAGGAATGTATTGGATTATGAGTGGTAGATATGAAATCATTGATATGAATGAGGAACAGAGTTGGGGCTAAAACTGATCCCTGGGGAACACCAGCATTTATTGAGTGAAATTGAGAATAAAGGCCATCTACCATTACACGTATTTTTCTGTTATGAAGATAAGAAGAAATTAGTGGAACTAATGATGCAAGGCCGTAGTGTGACATCTTCGACAATAAGGATTGATGCCAGACTCTATCAAATGCCTTTGATATATCCAGTGCTATTGTATGTGTTTCACCATGTTGGTCTGTAGCTTGGTTGATTTGATGCGTAAGAAGGCAAAGAATGTCTGCAGTTGATCGACATCGTCTAAAACCATATTGCCTATCACTGATTAATTTATTATTCTCCAGATGCTTAATTATGTGATTATTTAATATAACCGGTCGATCATATATACTTTAATTAATTTCATTGGGGGTGTGGTGGTGAGATTAATAAAAATAATATAATTTCAAAAACTTTGCCAAGAGTGGAAGTTATAGCTATTGGTCTGTAGTTTGATGGATCTGAAGAGGCACCTTTTTTAGGAACTGGATGGATGTTTGCTTCTTTCCAGGGTACTGGGAAGCATGAGGTACGAGTACACAGACGGAAAATTTTTGCCAATACAGGAGCGAGCACCAAGGAGCAATTCTTAAGTACTATTGGAGGAATTTCATCTGGACCAGGAGCCTTATCTACTGAGAGATTCTGCAAAATAGTTTTGACATGTCTGGTGTGGATCTTAAGTGAGGGAATTTCAGGTGAATTAAAATTAAGTACAGGGACATCTTGATTTATGTCATCTAAGGTTGAGTTGGTGGAGAAAATATCTGCAAGAAGGTTAGCTTTACCTCGTGGGTCACTTACAAGATTGCCAGTCGGAGATTTTAATGGTGGAATGGATGAAGCAGTAGTGAAGTTGGATTTGAATGAGTTAAGAGTAGACCAAAATATTGTGTTATCATTTGGATTATTTAGAAGTTTATTGCCTGCTTATGGAGAAAGTTTGATTTAGTTAGGTTTAATACAGTTTTGGCATGATTTCTGATGTTTCTAAAGTAATTAAAGGCTTCATGTGTTTTGATCTTGTGTATGCATTGTAGGCTATTGCTTTTTGTTCAGTTACTCTAGCACAATTATGGTCAAACCATTTAGGTGAATTAGATCTTTTACTGTACTTTTGATGAGGAATAAAAGTTTCCATTCCAATTTTTACAAAATCTTGTATGTGGCTCAAGGTGGAGTGTGCATCATTAGAAAAGAAAGAGGTCCAGGGAATATCAATAAAGAAACCTTGAAGACCCTCCCAGTCTGCCCTATCGTAATGCCATTTAGTCACCAAAACAGGTTCAGAGTGGGAAGGTGTGGTAGGTGATAGACAGGTGGCCTGTATCAGACAGTGATCAGAAGATCCAAGTGGGGACCTCACTGTAACATCATAATTTTCTGAATTGGTTGTTAAAAATAAGTCCAGTAGGTGGGAATTATGATTAGGATTATCTGGTACACGGGTGGGTTGGTTGACTAGTTGAATGAGATTAAATGAGTCTGCAAATAGCTCACATTCAAGACCAGCATCATCAGTCCTGGCTGAATGAGTGAGCCATTCAACATTATGGACATTAAAATCACCCAGCACAGTGATTTCAGAAGAAGCATTTAAGTTGAGGACACTGAGTTGTGAGGACAGAGTTATAAGATTGTCTTAACTAGATGTGCAGATGCACGAGCCCTAACCATTTTTTATTATGGGGCTAGGCTATAGTATGATATTGATACATGATTACTGTATAGGAAGATCAATTCAAAATGGTAGGTTTTATGTATTTAAACTTACTTTATACCTAGGCAAATTATGAAGTAGGTTATAATGTGTTTATTATAATGTCTGTCTTGTATATTAACCCGTACGGTACCAGAAGGAATTGCCATTTTAGTCACCGCCAGTCCCACAGCTTTGTCAAAACATAAAAATCAGCCCAATATGAAGAAAAGTGCCTAAAATGCGGCCCCATGATACGACCGGGCGGCAATAATACGTCTTTTTCACACCCCAAATGCTATTTTTCACTTCATTTATTGCTCTTAAATGTTCATATGTTCATTTTAAAAACAAAATAGGTGCACATGTATAAGTAATGTTGTAGGGTAAAGCTTTATCTAAGAATTTTTCAACCCGATCCTCTTGTCAAAAACTCAAATGGCTAACGTCGGCATATCCTTTGTGCTAATAAAAAATAATAAAGGTACAAAAATATTACTTGCATTAATATACAGAACTCCAGCTCAATCAGTGCACATTACAGACGTAATTAACTCGCAAGATACCGTAATTTTTGGCTACTTCAAATTACTTGGACCAAGTGAGAAGGTAGTCTTACTTCACACTCTGGACAAGACATGTATGCAAACTTGCAAGAGAGTTTGCTCCATCAAATTGTTATACCCAGTACCTTGAACCAATGCCCGCCTCTCTTAGTATTATTGGAATGTGTTAAACAAGAATGATTGACGAAACTGACTCATTGTATACAATACCGGGTTTCGAAATATTTGTAAATAATAATTCTCACTATAATATTATTTTTATTAATCTCACCACCACACCCCCAATGAAATTAATTAAAAAAGGAGGTGTGGCGTTGTATGTGAATGATCAAATACAGTGTAAGATTATGAACGAACTAAATACAATGACTGAGTGTTGTGAAACTAGTTTCGTTGACTGTAGCGGTGATACTGTTAATGACTCTATAATGTGTGTTGTCTACCGACGACCGGGTACTGATAATGAAACTTTCATTAATATATTAAGTGAAATTGTTAATAAAATATTATTTTACACTAGAAAAAGCTACATATTAGGCGACTTTAACTTGAATCTACTTCAATATGACTCTAATAACCATGTACGATTTTGTTTTGACAATATGTTTACCAAATGTTGTTTAGTTGTTTTCTCAGAACTTGGACTATATAGAAGTTGACTGTACTTCCATATATGTTGTATTCCTGAAGAAGCCGTAGAAGGAGAAACATTGAATAAACCTGGGACCATATCTGCACATGTGTTTTTAACCACAGTTGTAGCTGTATATCATCACATCTCCATTACTTGATTACTGTTGTCCTATGACTCTTGGTATGTAATCCCCGTAGACCTTAATATAATTTGCTAACTGGGGATCGGCATATGACCAGGATTGGGATCAGAATGTGATCGGGACTATTGTTTACCTTATGTAGGAGTGCAGGTATTTCGGCTTGTAGTAAGTGGACATAATTGAAAAATCAATATTTTGGTAATTCATCACAAGTAAAGAGGGAAAATTTCTTATTTTCATTAAACCAACCTTTTGAAAATGTACCAATTATCTTCGTTTTCTATGTCAGAATGCCTTTGAGTAACCAAGACAATACTATAATGGTTGAAAAGAACCGACCTAGCTAAGCTCTATTTTAATACAAACAAGTCAATAGCTTGATTGGATTAAGACTTTACGATTTAAGGCATTCTGAACATTGCAAAACTTTGACTGCATTTTTCTCCATATGATGTTTTGGCACTTAGCCAACTATGTTACTAATCGCCTTATTTGAATAGGGAAGATAATGCAAAACACAGACAATGGCATAACAGATAACCATTAAATTACACAACACTTGATGTCTATTCTTGTTCGTAACTTGACATTTCACAACACTTAAACAAAATTAACGTGCATAGAGAAATATTCAAATGGATACATCATCATTTATACAAACTGTTATAATCGACACAGATCAACCAGATGCTATATTTTTCAGAGGCCTTTTCCACAACAGGTTCATTTACTATGTATCACTATCATTGGGTGGTCTTTGCCTATGACTCTAGCAATTTCAGCTTTGCCCTCGTCTGGAAAGCTAGAAACTAGTAAGGGACAGACATTCCCTGCATAATGAGATAGTAGAATCACAAGACCTGTGTTATTAAACTTGAAAGCACCTGATATTGCACTGTCTGTTTTGCTTTTGCCAGCCAGCGTCACACACATGTGTACAGTCTCCAGACAAAGTATATATATATATATATACAGTATATATATATATATATATATATATATATATATATAATATATATATATATATATATATATATATATATATATATATATATATATATGTATATATATATATACAGGTATATGTTATTTTGTTTTTGTTTTATTTATGTCTCAACCTCAAGACTGTACGCTGTTCACTAGCCTGTAACTCTTATGAGTCCCCAAGGTTTTGATTGAAGCTTCAAGATGTTGGTTGCTTCCTTCCTGCCGCACTAGATATTAACACCTTATTTATATAAGTCCCTTGATAAGGACAGAGCATCTATACGGTTGTTCACAGCATCTTCGAATATGGTCAGGCATCTTCTGAACTATGAACTGGTGACGATATAGCGTGTATTTTCTTGACGTCTCGGTGTAACCAGGATAATTGTAGTGATAATCAGATCACCTAAAAAAAACTCTGACATTTGGCGTGGATATGAGGTAATTTTGGTCTACAGTCCTCGACGCTATCCACTGTGCTATCGCCTCCCCACGTATTTCAAACTGCAATGAACCGAAGAAAGACGATACATTTATGTTGTAGGAGATGTCTTCCTATTTAGTATCTAAACTCAGTACACAAACTCTTTAGTTATTTTATGTTACCGAATCCCGTCTCATACAGTATTTTGAGTATACTTTACATGGCGACCCTACCGCCCGTCACTTTGTGGCGCAGATAGCCCATGGAGGGTAGGACTAGGAATCCCACCTACAGACATGTTAGGAGGAGGCTGCAGGCACCAGCCGAACAGGGCGGTATTCCCGGAGAGTGCTAGGTGGCTAATAAGGACAGCTGGAACTCTTGTTTCACCACCTGGCCTCGATAGCTGATCCTTTCTGTGCCTCATCAATATTGAGGGCAACCCCAGCCTGACCTCCAAAAAAAACTTTTCCGCCGATCATTACATTATACGAAAAACGCCTTACATACTACACTATTTTTTCTCCAAAAAAATAACAACTAAATCACGGCCTGCCTCGGAGTCTCCATGGGGGGGGGGGGGGGGCGGCAGAAATGACCCCGTTGGTTTGACCCATGGCAACGACTTCCCTAAATGCTCTGAACAACTACCTACTACTCTAACTATTACTTTATGCAATATTCGTGGCCTTTGCTCTAACTTCCACTCAGGTGACTGGAACTACTGACAGTAAACCCTTCTCTGTATCCTCCTACTATCTCTATCCTCAGTTTTAATCCAAAGGTGGATATTGCCTATATGTGAGCAACAATCTCACTTTCTCTCGTGTTCCAAACCTTGACTCCTCTGAAATCTCAACTCTCTAGCTAAAGCTTTCTTGTCACTCTCAAGCTAAATATTTCTGCATTGTTTATCTCTTCCCTAATAATACTGACTATCCATTATTCTTAGACTATCTAACTCTTCAAGTGGAACACATTATATCCATCTCTCCTTTCGCAGAAATCTTTATCCTAGGAGATTTCAACTTTCACCACCGCCAATAACCCTCCTCTGTTTCCTCTGACCAACCTGGTGAACAAGCCTACATTTTTTCTAGCCTAAATGGCCTAGAGCAGTTAGCCCAGCAACCCACCCGTATCCCGGATCGCTTCGGAGATCGGCCCAACATTCTTGACTTATTTCTAACTTCTAACCCTTCCGCTTATACTGTAAATATTTTCTCGCCTTTGGTCTCGTCCGACCATATACTTATCTCTGTCACCTCTCCTATCTCTCCGGTACAGCCACCCGATCCTCCCAGCCGGCGGCTCTTGTGGCACTTTGGTGCTGCCGACAAGGATGCTCTTCGACAGTACTTCTATGATTTTCCGTGAAATTACTTTTGCTTCCGTGGCCAGGGACCCTCGGAGAGTGCTGAACGCATTACCAAGGTAATCCTCTCGGTCATGGAAGCATACATTCCAATATCTTTCTCTCAGTCTAATGCAAACAAATCTTGGTTTACTCACGCATGCTCTACTGCTGTCCGCAATAAGGAGGAAACATTCAAACGGTACCGTCGCCTTCAAACTTAAGAATCTCATACTTCCTATGTTTCTGCCCGAAATCTAGCCCAATCTGTTCTTTGCCTCGCCAAACATTCTTTCATCAATAATAAATTCACCGATATATCCAACTCTAGCTCTTCCCAAGCCTTCTGGCACTTTTCCCAAAACCTCTCCAACAATTGTTCTTCTTCATCTTTCCCTCCTCTTTTTCCATTCTGACGGCACTACCATTACTTCTTCCGCTAACAAACCTCTTTCTGTCTGTCTGTCTGGATGGTCTGGCTTGATCTGCCTGCCTGTCTGTGTGAGTGTGAGTGTGTGTTTGTCTGTGTGTGTGGGTGTGTATGTGTGTGTGTGTAACGTACGTGATATATATAAACCTGAACCCAAAATGATGTCCACTCAATAATAGACAAGGACGACATGACACCATTAGACCAAACACCAGAGTAATTTTGTTCTAGCATGTCTCACTAACTAGCATGTCTCACATGGTACTAAGATATAGCGACCACACTCCTTAACGGCCATAACCAGATTGGTCACAGTTTACTAATTTAACTATCTGTAATGTAATCTAACCTAACCAGGCCTAACCTTATTTAACCTAGCCTAATAAAACATAATGTAAAATAAACCTGTACTTTGTAATAAGCCCACATGAATGCTGTAAGGACCTGCTATTCATATCGGACTGTAATGTATGATTATGCCTGAAAACAGCTGGCTTCAGTATGACACAACAGCCTCGTAGTATGTTCTGTGTGACTGATACAGGATGGCACCATTTGTATCCTACTTTCCAAAAATCAATGTCCTGCAGATATTGAATCTACAAACTGTATAGACCTTATATCTATATGTCTGAAATGTTGATGATAAATCGACCTCAGTCAAATTATCTTGTTATTCCACCGCCTTCCCATATAATTTCTGGAAGTTATAAAAGGCTAGACATGTCCTTATGACAGATTGGATTGTGATTTTGGATTGAGCTGGTGCCGAAGAGTGTAAATGTTATTAAGACGATTAACTACAACTACAATTCCAACAACATATACAATATATTTGTTAAAAGTATTGTGTTTTTCTTCTGAGAGCTTAGATTGCAGAGTGTGGGTTGTGATGCTGCATTGGATATCTAAGAGCATATCATAAAGCCTCGCACAACACATACTAAATGATAAATATTACTTACTAACGAAGGACGGCGATATTTTAATATGATTGACTTTCTTCCTTCTTAAATGGAAAAATATGAAACAGACTAGCTTCCCTATTTGTTTTTATTCGTATCTCCCCGACATTGTTTCAATGTAACCAAGACAAGGTAACAAGAGCCACCATCACTTGTATCCTTTGTCAGTCCCTCCCCTGTTGGTCATCCATACTCTCTCCCACCTCCCCTGCTCTCTCTCTCTCTCTCTCTCTCTCTCTCTCTCTCTCTCTCTCTCTCTCTCTCTCTCCCCTTAATCCTTCGAAAACCGCGAAAGAAAGGAACAAACAATACAATACGACTGTTATTGTCAATCAACGCTAAGCCTTACGCGGAAGAGTAATTCTATTATATGATATAATTAAATAAATTACATTTACTTTTCAACATTAAGAGATGGAAAACAAAAATCATAATTAAAAGAACCATAGGATTAATAGGATACATTACAAATGAGGGAAAGTGTCAATGTAACACTGGATAACAGCGTCTTTTGAAACCAAAACAAATATATTAAAACAAGAACAAATGTACAGTAGAGAACTGCAAGTCAATAGTAATTGTGAAATAGTAGAGTTCAGAGCTCTACAGTATAAAGTTCTATAAACGGTAAACCAAGTGCGGAGGTTTAACCAGTGTGTGTGTGATAAAATATACTATGTACGTTCCTGGTGTCACAATAAACACAATAACAATTATTATAATTAATGTGAACATGGAAAACATTTAGACGTTAGGATAACAGACAATATTTATATTGCTCTTTTCCTTAGCTCACTTATTCAGAAATTCACATCACTTTCTGCATTCCAAAGATGTATAACGAGATCAGAGGCAAAACAAACTCATGCATGAACAGCTTATACTGTTTCCATGGCATCATCATTTATTGTTCATACCCAGGAAAACTAGACTATCACAACTTATAATACCCTATAATAATGTATTGTTAGTATTGATGGTAATATATACGATGTTGACACTTATGATACGAAAACCACAGGGGATAAGGCGTCATAAATGTGTTTAGTATCCGGGGACTGGTTCGAAGGTACGAAAGTTATATTTGTAAGGAACAGAAAAGTTTCCCTGCATAATGGGCTCGTAAACTGTAAACACCTTCGTTATTAAACTTTAAAGCGACCTGCTGTTACAAGGGCTAGTCTTTGTCTGACTATCAGAGTTACAGGTTGGTGTACACTATAGTCTACTCTCATAATAATTATATTCAAGAACCATTTGAATCTGTATGGAAGTCAAACACAACAATCAATTGTGTTATATTTCAGAGGCCTTTGGCATGAATTTTAAAGGTTTAAATATTCAAATACGTGTATATGCATTATTGCTCACGAATAAATATTAAATATATTCGCCTCCAGTAGCAGATATTTAAACTCCAGCGACGAATAGCCCAAGATAACAATCTACAACGAACTGTAAATACTGTCCAGTGTAAACTAAATTATGTACTTACATTCTTACCCATCCTGATAATCATCTGGAAAATGGAAACGTTCATATGGTACATGTTTGGGTAATAGTCGGAATGTGGCAAATGCTAGACATGCGGCAGATGTGTGACAGATGATAGGTGCGTGACAAGTGGCAGGTGAGTTACAAGTGGCAGGTGTGACAAGTTGCAGGTGTGTGGCAGATCATAGCGGTATTACAAAATGGCAGATGAGTGACACATGGTAGGTGTGTGATAGATCTTTGACAGAGCTGTTATCGTGATTGAAGGTGGAGGAGTTGAAGGAAGTGAAGGGTTGGGTACAGGACAAGGAATGTTGTTGTGGTGGTAATACTACACCTTCTCTTGCTCCACCACCCACTACACCATCCCTCAAGTGTTTACTCCCAAGACCTTCTCCTATACCCTACTTGTCCACCGTGTTCTCCTCCCGTGCGTGATTGTTTTGTGTTATGCGTATGTGGGAGACACAAAGGCTACATTACTATAGTTGTGTGTATTTACTACATACACACTCTAAATAATTCACAAACACAAACATGCACTACCTCCATCTGTACCACACACGCACTCAAGCCGAAGAAAATAGAAACACATACACACAGATTCTTACGTTCAGGCTCACAGTAAAACCACACACACACACTCAGTATAACCATGCAACTCGGCACATTTCACTGCTTTCCTTTTCTGCTTCAGTGCCTTTAAGGAGGCATTCTTTAGAATTCTCTCTCTCTCTCTCTCTCTCTCTCTCTCTCTCTCTCTCTCTCTCTCTCTCTCTCTCAGCCATTGCTTTGACGGAACCAACAACACCTGAGAAACCAAACTGGAGCAAATGGTGGCAGCCGAGAAATATGTGGAGAGTGTAAACCAGGAGTAGAAGTAGGAGAATATTGTCCTTCTCACAAACCGCTGTGAAGTGTGGAGGAAAGGAAAAGGAAACAAAGGAAATGAAAGAGAAACATGAACAAATATATACAAAAACTCAGTAGCAAAAGCAACAATTAAAGGACACACACATATATACAAGAATATACGCTGAAGGAAAAGCCATACGTACGAGAACATGTAAAAGGTGTTAAATGAACAGAAAGCAGGCTGATGGTAAGACGATGATATCCATATATCAAATTATATAATATATTTGAGTAAGGTAAAACTAACATAATACAGATATTGAAAGGTAAAAGGGGAAAAGTGAATTAATATGTGTATAGTATGATATAATATTAAACGTAATCATGTATACAGACGTCAAAGAAATATCAAACTAGCTAAGCGTAAGCAGGGGAAAACAAAAGCACGGAGAAAAGAAAGTTGTATATATACATAGATTAAATAATAACCATGAATAATATACTACTTGTCATAACAGGAAGGATATACACCATATACAAAGTTTAATGAGATCAATGAACCCCACACACGGCAATATAATAAACCAAACATTTGAAACCATTGAGTCGGAAATATCACACAACGCAATATACCGACAATATGGCACCATTTCCATCACTGAAAAGTCCACAGTCTGTCAACATCCTTTCCTTGGAAGTGATACAACTCTCATATTTAACATTTCCTATTCTCATTATGTATATATCTTACAGAAATATAATTGAAAATACTATGCTGTCTAAAATCCTTACATGTAGTATTTTGTCATTTAATTATTTATATTTAATAATATGTGTATATTATGATGATTGTATAATGTTCATGAGTTAGTGTTAGTGTTATATACAGGGTTACGGTATTCCAGTTTTCCAATATATGATAGGCGCATTATCAGTATTTTGTTTATCTTTTACTTCCCACACACCCTTTACGTTGTCCTATAGTGTATGTTCCCGTCACTTATCCTCTCCCGCACCACCACCATTCAACCATCCTCGCCCATGTTGTGGACAGCCGTACCAAGCCCCTCACCTGTATATAATAACAATGGGACACACGTTTCTTCCAAGGTGCCTGGTGTAATGAATAGTATATCCACTGATAAGAACAGTAGAGTTGGGGTGAGAATGCCGAGTGTTGAACCCCAAAGGACGTACCAGTACAAAGGACATCAACGGACAGCTAAAGGACATCTAAGGACGTCCAGGAATATTGGTTCCTCTGAGCTCTGTAGATTGTTTCTTTTTGCTGAGGAAATGTCATAACCTGGTGGAGAAACTGAGGGATGACGGTCGGCGATGTGTGTGTGGAGGGAAGGATCAGGTCGGACTTTGGGGCTGAGGCAAAGATGGGGGAGCTAGGCCGAGGGAGAAGATGGATAGGGATTTACGATGGACGCGATAGAGCAGAAAATATATGATAGTATGTACTACGTGTGACTGTTTCGCAATATTAGTTAGATTTCCTTTTCTCCCATATTGTTTGTTAATGCACCGGTGTCCACCCCTGGAGATGTTTCAAAGGTTGCATTGTGCATTATATTTCATCAGAAAGTTTTGGCATCAGAGAACAGTTAGATACTTGATTTATACTGAGGTTTTGATTTGTGCATGTAACCTATTTAGCCTGTTTTCGAACCTGAAGCATGGGTCTCTCAAGATAGTTTACGTAGCGGTTTGGAGCACCATTTGTTGAGGTTTTGACCGGAATGTCAAATATGAGCCTTTTGGCTGAACTCGGTTCAGGGTTTACACTTCATTACTGAAACAGACTATTGAGAGAGAGAGAGAGAGAGAGAGAGAGAGAGAGAGAACATGCCCATACTTAAGGGTCAAGGCAATAAGGTTTTGATCGTTTAATGAGATTCTGTACAATATTATAAACAATATTATGCAAGTAATCAATTCCGATCGAGATTAAATATTACACGTAAAGAACGATACAGATATATAAATATATAATGATGATACAAGTGTACAATATATTATGATGATGCAAGTGTACAATATAATAGTCGCTATCCAGTCTCAGATAAAATAAATAGTAGTGTAAGTCATGTACTTAATGGATCTTTGGTAATAATATAACCAGTGTCAAGGGTACAGAGATGATGATAACAATCCTTGGTAATAATATAACCAGTGTCAACGGTACAGAGATGATGATAACAATCCTTGGTAATAATATAACCAGTGTCAACGGTACAGAGATGATGATAACAATCCTTGGTAATAATATAACCAGTGTCAAGGGTACAACGATGATGATGATAATCCTGTGTAATAATATAACCAGTGTCAAGGGTACAGAGATGATGATAACAATCCTGTGTAATAATATAACCAGTGTCAAGGGTACAGAGATGATGATAACAATCCTTGGTAATAATATAACCAGTGTCAAGGGTACAGAGATGATGATAACAATCCTTGGTAATAATATAACCAGTGTCAAGGGTACAGAGATGATGATAACAATCCTTGGTAATAATATAACCAGTGTCAAGGGTACAGAGATGATGATAACAATCCTTGGTAATAATATAACCAGTGTCAAGGGTACGGAGATGATGATAACAATCCTTGGTAATAATATAACCAGTGTCAAGGGTACGGAGATGATGATAACAATCCTTGGTAATAATATAACCAGTGTCAAGGGTACAGAGATGATGATAACAATCCTTGGTAATAATATAACCAGTGTCAAGGGTACGGAGATGATGATAACAATCCTGTGTAATAATATAACCAGTGTCAAGGGTACGGAGATGATGATAACAATCTTTGGTAATAATATAACCAGTGTCAAGGGTACGGAGATGATGATAACAATCTTTGGTAATAATATAACCAGTGTCAAGGGTACAGAGATGATAACAATCATTTGTAATAATCCTTGGTAAATTAACGTGAAATATGCATTATATATGGAATATATATTATAATAGATGGAACAAAGCCAGTGGACTAGCAGTCCTTGATTATTTGTATTGTATTGTATCATCTTAATACAACACAATACTACAACAGGTATCTCAGGAGTGCTTTTCCTTCAAAATGTATCGACAACTATGGTTTTTCAGCTTAGGAGTAACACATTTTTCAGTAATACTCAACCGAAATTATTCAGTTTTCAGTTTAATTTTCGAAAACCATGCAAAATCTCCTTTAGATGTTGCAGTCAAAATTATGTTATCGAACATTGATGATATAATGTTTCTTTCTTGTAACACTCCCGAAAATTAACTCCATGTTGTAGATTAGGCCTATGTTCAGCTTCTCAACGTATCGGTTGTTTGATAATATAATAAATAGTACTAAACTTGGACTATTAGACATACATTGTACAACTAATTGATTATACAATTGACTCTTTATGTGAACACACTACACACAGCACAGCAATTATGTGTGTGTTTTATTAAATTGTTAAGTTATTATACTGTAAATATATACCATGTATGAGTCTATGCTTTATGTAGGGAAGGCTAGGTAATTAACTTGATTGTTTTAAAGTAAAGATATATAGTATATGACGCTCTAGCAAAATATTGTTTATAATTATTTAATCGCAAAGGCACTATGAGCCAGTAATGTTATCGATAAGTATGACTTTATTTTACATCGTTGTATTTGAAAGAGTACCATTAAGCTATTTGAACAAATTGGATATCCTACCAGTAAGTTAATGCTCGCTCTCTCACTCTCTCGTTCTTCCACTCGTTCTGTGTAAAGCCTTATCTTGTAATGTCCTTGTCTTATCTCAGCACCTCCTAATTTTCTATATTTAAGGCCAGGCTGTTGATAAGGAGGGTAAAGTTTGTATTTTACCCACGATAAAAATAGCAGCCATCAGCACCACCAAAAACACCATTGCAGAAGGACACCAAATCACCAGGACTAGAGGACCAGCACAGCCTTCATCAGCGCAGGTGCTCCCACGTGACCAGACCATTTCCCGGAGTGCAGTCAGAGGGCCCAAATACCCAAACAACAATCCACCTTGCCCCTCTAGCCAACACGGGAAAGGACCAGGACTCACCAGAAGGAGGAGAGACTATCCCAGCCAAATTGACTAGGATAAGCCAGGTAGGTCCAAAGACCAGGTAGGCTTCCCTCAGTCAAACAACGAGAACATTATTTAATTGTTTTGGTCAGCCAGCTACGTACGAGACTATCCATTCTGGTCCGAAGACAAAACCGCTATATGCAACACCAGCAAGTGTTAAGGACAGGATAAATTTGAGGCTCGAAACTCATTCTTCTTATCAGCTACATCCTGCATGTGAGCCGATACCAGGTGCTACTAGTGGTTCAATACCTAGCCTCCAAGCTGTACAACACGCCAAGAAGACAGGAACCCCTCTGTAAGCGAAAATCCAAGTCAAGCCAGAAACGAGAGAGAACACCAAGAAAATAAGTCGAGTAGACAAGCCATGAGAAAAATTAGTAAGTCTCCCTCCGATACCAGGGAAAACACTTAAGTAAATTATAACGATTTCATTTGTCTCTAACTGAGAGACCCTTCTTGCCTCCTAGTAATTTTTGCCCTATGGGAAACCAAAACACTTGTCCCCTATCCTTGTATTCCTGCTATTAAATGTGCATAATATTATAGCTGGACATTCTGGTTCGATATAATAGCCTATAGATTAGATAATGAGAATAATATTACCATCATTCCAACAACAGCTCGCAGACACACTTTAGTACTTAGTGATTGTTTCAGATAAATACAAATGTTCTTCTATGATACAGTTAAAAAGTAGATAATATCGTTAAGAAATATACTAAACAACGTGAACTCATGAGAAACAATAATCAGACTCACTTCGCTAAAAATCTGACTATGATATAATAGGTCTAGACAGCCGGTTTACCATTTCCGTGTGTATGAAACTATTAAACACATTCAACCTTGATTTAATGTTATAGTTTGCTTAACCTAGAACTCACAACTTCAAGTGATTGCATAACTACCCTTGAGCAAGTGTATCTCACAGATATTGTATTAGCTATTTCAGTTTATAATAAAAGTCAAATTACTTCAAATTAATTATTTGCCAAGTCTAAGAACCCATAATAAATAGTAATTGTATCAATACATCGACCATGTGTAGTACTCACCTAATTTATTTTTAGAGAACATACTCAAAAGAAAACGTGTGACTTTACCTTTTAACTCAGACTCAAGTAAAGTGAAATTCTAGTAATTTTGTGACTTGCATCTTGCATATTTCAGTTGTAACTTCACTAAACATAAACTATGCTATTCTGATGTTGATGCCGATGCGTCTGATGTAGTCGATGATCGCTCGTGGAACAATTGGTAGCTAGGGGCTGTCAGTTGCAACATTAACAGCAATCTTTCTGACTGAAAGATAATTATGTTCTCATGTTGTCGTCAAACAGTCGATGAGCGTTCATGGACAACTTGGATATGTCCGGACATTTTTAAAATTTGGCCTGACCGGAATTATGGAGTCGGGCGACCTCCGATTACGCCCGTATCACCACCCGAACGTTCGGAGACCATATACGATAACTAAAGAACTTCATCCAACAACGGTTTCATATTTGAAAATTTGCCTAGTCGTATCTTATCATGGACTGAGTTTGTGTCTATGTGAAAGCCCCTTGAACTGTACAAGCGCATATATATGTGTCACTACTTCTTTGTTATTCTGCAATATGTCATAATCTGAAGCTTTCTTCCCAAGTGCCCTCGCCTTACTCCTTCCTACACTATTCCGTTTTCGTTTTCTTTGCACTCTATCACCACGACCAACTCAAATAATGTATCTTCTCTTTTGTCTCTCATCTTTACCGTCTAGTTCCTGCACCAGTTCTCCTCTCCCTCAACGATAATTTTTTTCGTCGCTTTCTCTCTCTCTCATTCGTTTAGTCTTTTATTTTTTCCTTCACCTTTTACTAGGTTTTTTCCTTCTCGACCCACCCATCTAAAATATTTGTGTTATATTTTATGTTTTCCAGCCTGTTTCTTTTAATCTTTACTCGACACGTCCCTCCCTCCTTAAATTTTACTGTATTTTATATTTGCTTCTTATAAATAAAATTGACTTCCGTATTATTTCACCATTCTCTATTTGCTTCATATCTAGTTTCGTTTATAGTCATCTGTGTTTTACTGCTCACGATTCACCTAAAATATATACTCCTGTCCTCTGTCTACCGTGTTCTTGTCCTTGGTGGTTTTCCCTTCCTGTCTGTCTTCCACCCGCTCATTTCTTATTGAACAGTTCCTTACTTCATGTCACGTTCTTCTTTCATCCAATCACTTACACACACACACACACACACACTCTCTCTCTCTCTCGTATACGTTTCCCTCAGTTACTTTCAGAACTTTATCTATTGTATTTCTTTGAATGAAACCTTAGATCAAAGACCCTAGAGAAAGGAAGACAGACCTGCCTTATGGGCGGCCCAGTCGGCATGGGTCAGACTAGCCACCTAGCGGCTGATAGGAATAAACACTGCAGTTGGCGGCCTCATTCAAGCAGGAGAGGTGGGAGAGGTGTGTGTTTCTCGTACACGTGGATATTGATGGCTTATTATTGTTGCCACGATGGGGATTACAGGATATTCAGCTATAAACTGCTGCAATAATTCAAAATGGAATAGAGACCTGTCTTTTTTCCGCTTTCCAAAGGGTCCTAAAAGGTGAGTTTTAACTTAGTTTTGTAGCTAGGAAATGCATAACTTTGTACTATCAAATCATAATGTATATGATGTCTGTGACACTGATAGTGTACCAGTCTTCATGTTTATTAACTAACAGGAATTATGCGTCCGCCTGATGTTTTAATGGCACACTATAATGATCATTAGGCCTATTGACAAAAATATATATGAAAACTGAAGGCTATTTGCTGCCGTCCATAAGAGTTCAGAGTGAATAAGATTTTCAGCCACATTTCCAAGATCACTTGCTGGGGTACTGTTAATAGTAAAATATATTAACAAGGATTCTCTATACTAGGTATTAACAATTACTAAAGGTATTTTCGATCTCACTATTGTGTGCCACATAATTATGAACGCAGTTTAGTCATAAAAACGCATTGCATCAAGGTGTGACGACTATAGGTTATGATGTTAGAGGAAATGGTGATTATAATAATTATAGAACACTGGTGGTAATGGTGATACTGTGTTAGGCTAATTATATTAGTGATTAATGGTACAAATAATGATGGTAACTGGTGCTATAATATGTTATTTTAAGGCTTAATATATTTTACAATTAAATGTCCATAAATATGAGGCAATATGTTATAGATGATAGCTAGCATACAAATATATAACATATACACTGATGATCAGATAGTTGGTTTCCAAGATTCAGGACCTGGTATCGGCAGAACAACTGGAAGAGCTAGTGAAGCACTAGTAGTAATGGTAAGGTGTTTGTTTGATAAATGGAAACAGCCAGTTGGATATTTTTTATCTGGTAATGCCATGAAAGGAGATACTTTGAAAATAATTGTAGAACAGGGTGTGGAAAAGCTACTAAATATTGGTTTTGATGTGCGTGCTATTGTAGCTGATCAAGGTTCAAACAACCGGAGGGCGTTCTCATCTCTCGGTGTCACAGAAAGCAAACTTTACTTTTATGTAGGACAGCATCGTGTGTGGTGCTTATATGATCCTCCTCATGTAATTAAGAATATTAGGAACACCTTGAAGAAGCATGGTGCAATGTTTGAAGATAAAAAGCTTGCCCAGTGGAAGCATATTGAGGACTTTTATCAGCAGGATTCTGTAGCATCACAATTTGCTCTTGCCCCCAAGCTAACCAATGCACATATTTTCACTCCCCCTTTTAAGACTATGCGTGTGGGCTTGGCTACTCAAGTAATTAGTCGCACTGTTGCAGCTGCAATGAACACGCATGTTTCTTTAGGTAAGTTACCTAGCACTGCAGTTCACACTGCAGAGTTCATTGCAAAATGGAATGACATCTTTGACAGTGTAAATGGACGAACTTTTGAAGTATGTGAAGAGTTAAAGAAACCAGTGAAAATCACAAGTCCTCATGTTTCTTTTTGGATGGATACAATTGAATGGCTCAAGGGTGTACATTTTAACACATCTTATACTATTCACTGTCTTGTTGGATGGAGACTAACCCTACAAGCAATGCTTGGCCTCATGCAGGACCTACAATCCATGAATGGATTTAAGTTCATACTCCCATCCCGGCTAAACCAGGACTGTCTTGAGAATCTGTTTGCTATAATTCGACAGAAGGGTGGTAACAGATACAATCCAGATCCTAATCAGTTCCGATTCACCTTCAGACAGACTGTGTAACATGCTCCTTGCACCATCTTTGTCTGCCTATTGTGCCCCAGACTCTGATTCTCTCCTCATCACACTATCTGAGTTAAACAAAGCTTGTACACAGCCATGTTCAACCTCTAGAGCACCATCAACATCCATTTCAACTTCTTGTGATACAAGTGACTTGTCTTATGACTACCAAGTTGATGACTTGGATGCTAATGGTGTCAGTTATGTTCTAGGCTATGTACTAAAAAAGCTAAATATCTCTTGTGCTACCTGGTTCACTTCATGTGTAAACAATTCTGATTTTCTCAATGAAGCTAGTCAGATATTTACACACATGAAAGCTTTCAAAACATCGAACAGAGACTTTGGTGGTCTCACAGTACCATCAGAGGATTTGGTGCAATCATTTCACTCTGTTCACAGCTCTATGATTGTACCATTCCTGTCTGACATGACAAATCTGGTTGGACCGAATGTGAATTCCAGGTTGACCATATGTGTTGTAAATAATTTGTCACACCTTTCACTCTGCAGAAATTGCTTGTTTAAAATTGCACAAATGTGTTGCAGAATAGCAATATACTGGAAAATTCACAAACTAAATAATAGTTATCGAGCTTCCCAAATGAAAAAAAAAGCAGGAAATCTTTAATTTTGAAACATGTGTAGTGCTAACAGGTTCACATCAGGCCTAAGATGCTCGGGGAATAAGTGTGGTAATATACAGCCCATTTACTCCAGCCCTGTTTTAGTTACAGAGATTAGAAGTAATACTTTCTGGCCTACCTATAATGAACAGGGTATAGTAGTAGTAGTAGCAGTTGTGGTGGTGGTGGTGTATTCACAAACAATGTTACATAGTCATAAGAATGGTTTTATAGGTGGTGGTGGAGTATTAGGCTACAGTATATAATCACAATGTTCTGTAGTGTTAAGAATAAATATACAAGGTGGTGGTGGTGGTCTACTGTACTGCAGGCTATTACATTATTCACTATGTTCTGTAGTCTATATACTATACTGTAAACTCAATATACTTGTGTTTCTTTTTCATGAATATGTACGTACTGTACATATTATATAAGATGTGATCTGCAATACAGCTGTAAACAATGAAGTAGCCTACAACTGTATAATTTCATTCTTGGTATAAATTTAGTTTTCTTAATTATTTCCTTTCTGTTTATCTTATTATGTACTCAAAATCGCTTATAGGTGTTTATACACAAGTGATATTATCTTCAGCATAAAGAGTAATGTGTATGGTTATTGAGATGAAGTGTACGCCAGCAAGAGTAGTGTTTCCTATTGGCCGCTAGAGGTGCTACCGTCACGGCGAGCCCGGGCAATACAAAAAATAACGCTGAGTGCCCCATCCTATTACTATTTACTATCCTTGCTTAGATCCTTTCACTCTGGTGTGTTCTTTGGATACCAAGGATTTTGTGTTCTTCTTTATTCTAATAATGTTGTTTTTAAATGTAGCCACTTGGTTAATATGCTTACTAACAAGGTTATCTCATGTTAATACTGTATTATGCATAGTAGTAGAAATAGTATGAATAGTAGTGTTATTACAATTATATGCATATGTAATATTATTAGTATTATTACTATTATTATCAGTAGTAGTAGTAGTAGTATCATTGTAGTTTTGTTTTTATATTGATGCTTGATCATTATACGCTACGCTAACATCGTTAGAGGAACACTTGCATATATCCGATTTTAAGTTCACATCTTCGACAACTAATTTCTTATAAGATAAATAAAGAGCGAGAAACCAATATGATACAATTACAAGGTAACTTATATATATATATATATATATATATATACAGTATATAATATGCAGATAGTCATTGAAGACAGAGAGAGAGAGAGTACAAAGGAGTACAAAGGAAATCAAGAAACAGCAGGTCCATGACCCCTCAAGGCTGCTGGCCCTCCAAAACACTGATGGACAAGTGTCCAAACAGTGGTTTAGAGTGGGTAAGGGAAACATGGAAAGGGAAGCCTGCCTTGGGACAAATGTCCATGGCAGGATTAGGAGATGTTAGTAGGGGACAGTTTTTAGTAATATAATAGAGGGAAAAAAATGCAGTCAGTCGTAAATTGAAGGCAAGGCACTGATTGATTATAATATATATGTGTGGATGAACGAATGAAGAAATTTTTGCTGGATGCTAGGGTGTATAGGGGAGGGTGGGGGGAAATTGGGGGGTCTGTCTGACCATTATGTAATAGTAGCTAAAATTAGGTTACAAAAGAAGTGGGTGAGGAGAGCTAGAGGGAGGCGAGAGGAAGGTGGAATGGCGAGGAGGGTGGAAAGGTTGCAGGAGGAGGAGATCAAGGAAGAGTTCACGAGAGCAGTAGAAAGACGAATAGGTAGGTTTGACCTGGAAGGTATGGAAGAAGTGGAAGAGGTGAGCAAAGTGTTTAAGGTTGAGATATGTGCAGCATATCAGGTGGTGTGTGGAGTAAGGAGAAGAGGGAGGGGAGTGAAGGGTACAGCATGGTGGACAGAAGAGGTAAACATAGCTGTTGAAGACAAGAAGAAAGCATATAGAGAGTGGTTGGGTAGTAGAGGGAATGAAGATTTGGAGAGACAGAAAAGAGCGAGGTACTTAGAGAAAAATAAGAGTAGTGAATGAAAGTAAGAGAAGAGCAGATGAGGAATTTGGAAGGAAAAATGGAGGGAGTGTAAGACACTGTTCTGGAAAGAAGTCAAGTAAGTTAGGGAAGGTAGCAAGGGAAATAGTAGGGGTGTGAAAGATAAGAATGGGCTACTGCTAGCCGAGAAGCAAGAGAGAGTCGAAAGATGGAGGAAGTACTTCAACGAATTGCTGAACGTTAGGAATGAAGCGCCAGCAAACATAAATGGATGGGGTATGGGAGGGAGAAGAAGAGAAGTAGTGGAGGAGGAGGTGGGGATCAGGAGGTCAGAAGTGTGTGAAGCTATGAAAAGAGTGAAGTTGGGGAAAGCACCATGAAAAGATAGTGTGTGTGGGGAAATGCTGAGGTATGGTGGTGAGATAGTGATCAAATGGGTATGGATAATGTGTAAACTAGCATGGGAGAGGGGAAGTGCACCTGATAACTGAAGACAGTCGTACTGTAATATTCACCCTATAATAAGGGTAAAGCGGAAAGAGGAATATATCTTCTAAGCATAGTAGGGAAGGTGTACGGTAGGGTAGTGATTGAGAAAGTGAGAGCGAGAATGGAGAAATGGATAGGTGACGAGCAGGGTGGGTTTGGACTTGGAGAAGGCCTATGACAGAGTGGCTAGAGAAGGTATGTGGAAAGTACTTAGAATATACTAAGTAGATGGGAAGATGCTGAAAGCAGTGAAGAGCATGTATAAGGGTGCAAAGACGGCAGTGCGTGTGGAGAATAATCAGAGCGAATTCTTTGATCTAAATGTTAGGTTGAGACAGGGGCGTGTGATATCCCTGTGGTTGTTTAATGTATATATGGATGGAGTCATGAAAGAAATACAAGGAAGAGCAGTGGATGTTAGTATATTACTGATAAGGGACGGAAACAAGTGAAAGCTACCTGTACTGCTGTTTGCTGATGATACAGTTCTGATGAGCGATAATGAATGGGAGTTGCAGGGTCTGGTAAATATGTTTGGAACAGTGTGCGAAAAACGGAATCTGAAGGTAAAAGCGGGGAAGAGCAAGGTTATGGTCTTCGAAAGTGGTGAAGCCACAGAGTGTGAGGTGAAGTTGAACGGTCAGGCTATGGAGATTGTCAGCTCATTTAAGTATCTGGGCAGTGTCCTGAGTACAAATGGGAGTTTAGATGAAGTGCGAGAGAGGATGCAACAGGGGAAGAGGCCTGTAGGAACGCTGAAAGCAGTAACAAGAAATAGGGTGGTCATCATAGAAGTGAAAAAGTCCTTGCATGACAGTGCGGTAATCCCGACATTGACTTGGAAGCGAAGCATGGACGTTGGTGGAGAGACTCAACCAAGAGTGAGAGAGGTGGAAATTAGTTACTTGAGAAGTGTGTGCGGAGTTACATGAAGGGATAGACACACAAATGAGGAAATAATAGGGAGGTGTGGTGTGCTGGAAAGTGTGAAAAGGAACACCTTGAGATAGGTTACTCAATATTGTTACTCCCAAATCAGTTTTTCTGTCTACACTCTTAAGCTGGGTGCCATTCATTGAATAGTTTGCTTCTTCATTTTGGTTTCCGATATGGAGTACTTTACATTTATTCGCATTGAAACACATTTGTCAAATTTGAGCCCAATGTGACAACTTATCTAGATTATGTTGCATATAATATATATATATATATTGAGGCTACCAATATCCTTGGCAAAAGATGACCCAGCCACAAGCTGAAAGTACAGAGTGCAAACTTTGCCATGCTCCCGACTCGCGTACTCTGTCACATTATATAATAGATTGCCCTACCATAACACACTTTAGACCTCCTGGTATTTTGTACAATGCCTTTTGTAAATATTTCATTACTCATCCATCAATATTAGAAGATCATCCTGATTTTCTTCTTTAATCATTTTAAGTTTATGCATACCATTTGTCTATATTATAGGTTTGACTCCTGTAAGGAGATAAAGAAAACCTAATATTTAGTAGTGGCCCCTCCATCATTGACGAACATGCCTATTACATAAGGCATCCTCTTCAAACACTAATCCGCCGTAGTTTTGAATCTACCGCGCAGAGCATTTAAAAACTGAGGAGCCTTCATCATGAGCGCACGCGACCTCACTCATGGCTTCAGTCATTATGAATTGGGTTCTCACTACGAAAAAACTTCGTAAAAAATAAAAACAAAAAGAAAATAAGAATAACTATCCAATAAGCTTTCCATCATATCGTGGATGTACTTGTGTGGATTTCTGACCAGACGCTGATTCAGGCGTCATTCTTCCTTCACTGACATATCAAGTAAACCAAAATCCTTAATACATCAACGAATGGGAAGGGGACGGTCGGGAGGGCCCCAGTCGTCAATGATTACGGGCCACTACTAAATATTAGGTTTTCTTTATCTCCTTACAGGAGTCAAACCTATAATTTATTAGTGGCCCCTCCATCATTGACGAACATGCCTGATTTCTAAGACTGGAGGGGGACATTCGTAATCATATCATAACTCTAGAAAAGCAGATAATCAAAACAACCACATAGTATTCTTACTTTGAAAATATATTTAAATAACGGCGTAGCCGAACAAATACAAGAAAAAGGGGGTTCAGGCAGGTGCGTGCTTCAAAGAAGCCTGCCTGACAAAAAATGGGTAACCCTGAAGATTCTGAACACAGATCTGTAGTTACAAAGGCACCCCACTCAACGAGTGGTGACAAAAAATAACAAGTTATAAGTTTACATGTGCACATAATAAACCCCAACATAAACTTGGAGATAAATTGCAAAGGAACTCCATTATTCTAAAATTAAATTGCTTTCGCAGCTAAACTACTCCAACAACACTGTTGTTTTGTACTTAACATTGTACTAGCACAATTTCTCAATGAGAAATTTTCATAACACATTTTAACCTTAAATTGTATCACAGCTCTCATACTCCGGCGGGGTCTAGGGTGTCCTGTGTCAACTGACTGCACCCCCCCCCCCCCCCCCTTTCCCGTGAAAGTAAACAAAAGTGACTGCAGGGCCACCTAGACCCTCTGCCTTAAAGCTATACATGGTAAGGAAGGTTTGTCTAGAGCAACTGACAAGTATCTAGACAGAAACGTATGATTAGACGCCCACAACTGCGTGGACGCTATGTCTTCAACTGAAAAAAATTTCAGGAAACGTAAAGAGGCTGCTCATTTGCGTAAATCGTGGGCCCGACCCACAACGCCGGGATTACTTTCTTTAATGACTTCTACCAGAAGAGGCTAATCGCCGTTTAAGTAAGCATTTACCCGTACTTGCTACCCATAAAGCACCTTGGGGGTTGTGAGGAGCTACTCTCAAATATTTGGTTAGAGCTTGTACTGGACATAAATTATGATGCACCTTTCCCCTTTTTAACGCCGGCACGTGAACTCAGAAAACACGTGTGCACTATGCTCATTCTTGGCTACAAAACCTGGGGAGGGTGCAATGGAAATACATTCATTAAGTCTACCAAACCTAAGACAATTAGGTGTGTTGCTCATCGCCGGCAGCTCAGACACTCTGTTTCCGGTGGCTAAAGCCAAAAGGAAAACCGCCTCTTTTAAGAGTAATGCAAAGTCTGCAGTATTTTGGTACAGACGAGAGTGAAGCAAAGACAAAGCTTTGTCCAGAGACCAAGTAGGCATGAGCTGACGGGGAGGTGGGCGGAGTTTAAAACATGCTCTCATAAAACCTGTTTCCTCCGCTACCGGTATGGAGAGACCTGTAAGGTCTAAAAAGGGCACTCTAATCGCAGTTAAGTGATTTTTTAATGTTACCACAGATAAACGTTTCTGCTCAAACAGATAATTTAAATAATTAAAAACTAATGCCACTGAGGGTACAGTTTGTTCTGTCCTAACGATCCAAGAAGTAAAGGCTTGCCAATGTGATTGATACTGTCGTTTTGTAGACTGAGTATATTGATTAAGTAATTTATTTGTCACATCTCTACCGTATGGTGCTAGCCACTTGGCCTCCTGAATGTCCATAATGCAAAAGTCAGCGAGGTCGCGAGGTTGCCTATCGCGTCTAAGTGGAAATACCCGACCGGGAGCGATACCGGGTCCGGGCACCACATTTTCAATTGCTGGTACCACAACTGCGCCAGCCACAGTGGCGCGATTAGCGAGACTAAGCCTCGATAATCTCGTAGTTTGTTCACTACGTGGCACATTAGTGACGCATCTGGCGGCGGAAACAGATAGATGGAAGCTCCATCTGTTCCAGTCTGTCACTAGGGCGTCTGGCCCCCCTGCCGGCGTTTTCGCCCGGCGGGTGAGGTATAGAGGGAGTTTGTGAGTCTCCTCGGACGCAAAAAGATCCACTTGTGGATGGGAGAGCTCTGCAATCATTAGGTTGAAAATGGGTTGCTTGAGCTCCCATTCTACTGTCGTGCTCTGTCGCCGGGATAGAGCGTCTGCCCAGACGTTCGCTACGCCTGGGAGATAAGAAGCGTGCAGATAAATATCTAGACTGTTGGCTAGAGCAAAAATCTCTTCTGACACGTTTAGCAACTTCCTTGACCTCGTTGACCCTTGTTTCTGAATACAGTGGACTGCATTCAGATTGTCCATTCTGAAGGCCACCGACTTGTCCCGTAACGCCGGGCCGTGAGCCTGAAGGAAATATAAGGGGACTAGTAATTCTTTGACATTGATGTGCGAGATTTCTAAGTGGGACCAAAGCCCCTGACCCTGGTGCCCCTGATTTGACTGAAATCCCCAACCTATTGTGCCTGACGCATCCGTGTCTACCCATACCGTTGGTGGAGGAGAGGTCCATGACATTATTGAGTGCAATGTTTCCCTCTTCGCCCAGACCGCTAGTAAGGTGTGGATTAATTTCGGGATGGGCCATAATTTTCCCGCCGGTAAGAGCGGGAAATATTTGTTGCCTTCCAATATTAATCGTTTTACTTTCAACCGGCCCAACTTGACAGTTAGTTGAATCCAGTTGAGAGAGCCGACCAGAGACTCCCAGACCCTTCGTGTCGTAGTCAGACTGTGAAGAAACCTGAACAGTTTCCTGCGAAACCTGTTGCGATTGTCCACACTCTGACTCGGAGTGAGAGCGGCGGTGTCCCAGACCAGCCCTATCCACTGAATTACTCGTGAGGGAACAAGGTTTGACTTTACCAGATTTACCTTGAAGCCTAGAGTTTTGACATGATTTAAAATGATATTGACATGTTTTATGCATAATTGTTGTGTCTCTGCCACCACCAGCCAGTCGTCCAGATACCACAACACTCTGATCCCTTGTTTTAACAATGGCATCAGGGCTTGCCGGACTAGTTTTGTGAATAATCGAGGTGCCAGGTTCAAACCGAACGGCATCCTCTGAAAAACAAAATTTTGGTGCCTGATCCGTAAGGCCAAAACCTTTGAAATCTTTTGTTGACCGATACGTGCCAATAGGCGTCTGTCAGGTCTAGTGAACACATCTAACCTCCCGGCGGAAGTGTTAGCCTGATTTGGTGTACTGTTAACATTCTGAAAGATTCGTTGTGAATGTGAAGATTCAGATAAGACAGGTCTACGACCGGCCTCATCTGAACACTGTCCCTTTTGGGAACCAAAAATAGTTTGGACGTGAATACAGGGTAATTTGGGGGGACCGGGATGATGACATTCTTGGCAATCATTTCCTGGGCTAGTGACTCCACCTCTAAAGAAACAAAATTCGCCGTTGTCGGCTGACGTAATCGAGGTCGCCGGAGCCACTGCCAAGTGATGCCTTTGCGTGCCACCATCCGTGCCCAAGTGTTTAACGGCCATGCTTGGTGACACGTTCGGAACGACCCAGTTAGCAGACAAGGGTTCGCCGGCTGTACTACCCTCGGTTCCTCCGGCCTTAAGGTAGGCGCCGGGAGTGAGAGAGACTTTAGTTTTGATGGTGGGGTTGGTGCTGGCCGCTTCGCCGGCTGGCTGGTGTTGGCCGAAGACTGGCCCTGACCTGGTTTATTTTGGCCGCGTCCTCTCTGACCTGAAAACCTATTCTGTCTATGCCTGTACTGACCCTGGGGGAGTGGGAGGACTTAGGCGGAAGAAAAGGTTTAGATCCCCCTGGCTGGGCTTTAGTAGTAGGCCTGGGTTTGGGGAAGTTAAAAGCAGGTTTCTTAGAAGGGGTGGGACTGTGCTTAACGGCCTGTGCCATATTGAACACCGTTCGCCATACTTCAGGGGACATTAAAGATGGGGTAAGTACTGGTGACATCACCACCTGGTTAGCAATGCGATCAGGTAGCTTGCGAACTAACGACATCCTAAGATCTTGTCGTGCTCGCACCGCCTCAAGCAAGGCGGTGCGTATGTCACCTAAGGATTGGATTGACGACTGAAGAATCAGTCGCCGGGATAACTCAACCGATCTTCGAGCATCCGCGTCTGCGATTGCCTGAGTAGACCGTAGTAAAGACTTAGCCACCTGCTGAGATACTATGTACTGTGAAAACAGGCGAAAAGCTTTTCCTCGTAGCCTAAATTTTGTCTAGGTGAGTAGGGGTAGGGGTAGTGAACGGGTCCTTCAGTTCACAAAGATTAATCTTAGGGGCAGCTAGGAATGCAAACAAAGCCGCCGGGACTCCGCCGGCAGAACCCACCGGCATGGAAAACCATGTATGTGTGTCCTGAGGGATCTGGTGGGAAGATTTAGAAGTGAAAGTGGTTGCAAAGTTTTGAGCCTCTACCTCCCAATCCACCCAAGGTCCTGGACCCAACTGTCCCACCTTCAAAACTGGATTAGCTGCGTCGTCTGTGACGGTCTGTAAATCTAGTTCAGGAGTAAGAGCTGACAGAGTCTTAATATCATTAAACCCATCCAGCTTAGACCAGTCTGAAAATAGTTTTAAAGCTGAGGCAGGGGGTAAAGCAGGCTTAGAAGCATACACAAAATAATCCTGGTGATAATAACTAGGTATAGCCTTAATGTTTACGTCCAGAACATTACCCAAGGCATCCATGGCCCTTAATTTCTTTGACTTGATGCCCTGGATAAACCACTCACGCGGTACCGGGAGTTCCCCTGACAAGGTAGGTTGGGCAAGCTCTGGTTTAGAGGGGTTCAAAAGAACCCATGACTCGTCTGGCCCATAAAGCAGGGGCATAGCTACCTTTCTAAGAGGCGCTTTGTCTAGAGGGGGTGGATTAACATCCGTTATGACCCTGACATTTGAAGTTGTCAATGCCGCCGTGGCAGGCTTAGTGCTCCTTGCAGGTGACAGAGTAGGAGGGTTAGGAATCTTAGATAAATCAATTGACGTCATCAGAGGCCGTACCGTAGAGCTTGTCGAGGGAGCCCCCAAGTCCATTGTGGGGTTTTCTTGTTGTTGACCAAAAATTTTAGATAAAGCATGAGTAAGCAACCCATCAATTTCTTGTGCTGTAACAAACTGGTTTGATGAAGAACTTACAGGAGAATCATTATTATCTCGTGCGGCGTCCAAGCCTGAGCCTGACCCTTGTCCTTCCATATCCGAAATTATTGAAACTTCGTCTTTTTCCTCCCGATCCTCCTGAGAAGACCCCGCCGAGGCAGGGGTACCTTGTTTCCAAGATAAGTCTGGGATAGAGGATGGGATCGCCGCGTCCCTGTGGACGTCGGCTACTGTGTGACTCGTATGAGTCGGACGTGGGTGGTCAGACCCTGGTTGGGCAAACCGCCAAACACCGAGGCCCTGGCCTACGCTCTCTTGAGAGTCTGAAACATTCTCAATTATTGACCCTCCTGAACTTTCCATTTCCAGGGTTAAAATATTAATTGGCAAATCCTCTTTAGGGACAGGCGCTGCACTGGACTCAGAGGCCCTAACACAAACTCTGTCAGGTGTAGAGGTACGATGAGATGCACTAGACTTTGGGGAATGTCGAGAGGACTTCCGATGTGAATCCTTTTTTGAGGATTTATGGCTGCGGTGTGACCGCGAACTAGTCTTAGATCTGGAAGAATCTCCGCCGTGACCACTGGTGGAATCTTCCGTCTTACTCTTCTTACTCTCCGGCGAAGAGGCACGACTAGAAGACTGTTGTCTGAGAGGTGACCTTGACCTAGATCTCGCCCGCGACGAGGAGGCGGATGCCGGGGGTGTAGGCTCTCTCGGGCGTTTAGTTGTAGTCGCAGACGATACAGAACCCTGACTAGTCTCCGTCGGCTTAACACTCGTGACTCTAGAGGAACGTTTAGGGGGAGGGTGTTCTGACAGCAATCTATCCCAAAGTGGGACGTTGTCACATTGAAGTGACTTATGCGCGACAATGGTAGTGTAGGCCGACATCTGTTGTCGAACCTCTCTCAACGCTACCGCCGCGGTCTTATCATTATCACAAAGGACTTTAACAGCTAATTGAGAGCAAAAGGAACAATTATGCATAACCCAGAGACCCCTTGAACGGTCTAGACATTTAACACACCTTATGCAAAGGGTGTGTGCAAAAATAGAGATACCAGCACAAGTAGGGGTAATGCACAGGGCAAAAACTGGGGCCACGGTAGCCATGACAGAGACTGGTGGGTGAAAACTACCGCCGGGTCTGTATTGGTCCGCCGGAGCTCAGCTCTGGAAAAAACAAGAAAATTTCCAGGAATTAATGCTCATAAGGTTAATCCAACATGATCGCACACCAGTGTTAATAACCCGCCGGGTAACGAGATGCAAAGACACAACTAACACATCTCGCTACGCGGCGGGGTGTAAAGTCTAAACAAATCTTTTGCTAAAGAAAGTGAAGAATACCCTCTGATATAATGGTCCAGCATGGCACTTATAGTCTCTCGGAGGAGGTGACTGTCTCAAGATTCAATTTTGTAACAAAGCAACCCCCCAAAAAGACGCCGGCCCTTGAATTATTTTAGTAGAATAGCCCAGGGCAGGATGATACGAGATCTAATGTTTAACGAATTGTCACAAAAGATCGCCGTAAGTTAGAAGGCGGCGATACCTAATTGTATCACTAAATTAATAGGTTAAATTGAATTTTGTAAATTCCTTAGTTCCTCCACCTAGGAGCACCCGCCGGGTGTGAGAATCGATATTTAACCTAATTGAACCTTCAATCGCCGTAATAGTAAAGGCAGCGATACACAGAGTATCACTATAATGGATTGGTTAACTAACTGGAAGACCTAAGTCGTTCATCTCACCCTACCCAGGTGCACCCGCCGGGTGAGAAGTTAAAAGTTAACCCCATAAGTTCCTGTCCCCACTTCTTTGTAAAAGATCGCCGGGGAGGAAAGCCTAAACAACAGCTAGGTTTTTCATGTGGTTGTCGTAAAACCAGGTAGAAAAAACTCCTAAAACGTATGTTCCACAAGAACGCCGTTTTATATGGATGGGTACAGCCATCCCGCCGGGAATCAAAGGAGGCCTGAAACCAGGCACCCACAGAGACGCAGTCCTGGAGAGCCACAGACACCCCCCCCGCCGGGGATACAAGCCAGTGTTAACAACCACGTGTGGCCCAACACTGCTCTCGGCCAGGATTTGTTCACGGTGAAACCGAGAAAAAACCCGCCGGAAGGAAACCCACCCTGAACAGACACCATCTGAACAACACACGACACGAGGATAGCCACGCACGACTAACCCAAGGTCACACCATAATCCGTGGAATTAGCCAATACACAACTAAACCAGGAAACAATTATAGTCCGAGGAATTAGCCAATACACAACTAAAACCCGGATACACATGACACAGTAGGGCATATTTATAAATAATAAATAATAACACTAGTACATGTGGCAAAGCTACGAGCGGCTGGCTAGGCCTAGGCAGACGGCATAATAACAGTTGAAATATACACACACAATGGAAATATCACAACAGGAACCACCGCCAACACACCACCGTAGCAATAACTTCCAACCCAGGGAAGACTGACTCGGGACCCAGAAAAAACTTCACTAAGTGAAGAAAAATACGCTGGGAACGTCAGAAAACAAAGCTTACCTCATCAGAAAGATAAAAGGCAGCAATAATTAACGCGTAGTGAAAGCCGCCTGCATCACAAACTAACTCAACTGTGAAAAAGTTCACATGTCCACAACGTGACCACGAGGGTACATCCGAAATAGATGCCCCATACACTCGACCCAAAATACACTGCACTGCGGGCAACCAGCCCAGGACACTCCTGCTACGCCTATCCTAACCTTACTCGATACATCCTGGAGTAAACAAATGAGAAAAAACTCACTAGGGACGCAACGAATGCGGAACCAGCGGAGCGTGGGGAGGCACGTACGGGCGGGCTGAGCGCAGAGCAGAGAAGGAAGAATGACGCCTGAATCAGCGTCTGGTCAGAAATCCACACAAGTACATCCACGATATGATGGAAAGCTTATTGGATAGTTATTCTTATTTTCTTTTTGTTTTTATTTTTTACGAAGTTTTTTCGTAGTGAGAACCCAATTCATAATGACTGAAGCCATGAGTGAGGTCGCGTGCGCTCATGATGAAGGCTCCTCAGTTTTTAAATGCTCTGCGCGGTAGATTCAAAACTACGGCGGATTAGTGTTTGAAGAGGATGCCTTATGTAATAGGCATGTTCGTCAATGATGGAGGGGCCACTAATAAATTCACAGCTGTGGAATATAATTATGTGCATGTACGCATGCACACATGCATGGGAGTAACACATGTGCATTATTTAAATAAGTGTAGGAATACCACAATGTGTGAGGACGAATATACTTACTGTCGTCCTCACAATTGTGTACCGTAACAGGGTACCTTAACCCTGTAACGGACGGTAATAATTATATAAAAACGCATAGCCCATATATTGGGGGGTTGTATTCCTGTATACTTCTCCATACATTTTGATTAACTATGTACTACAAACTCTGAACATTGTATAACATGATGCACGACCTTCAGCAACAACGTTCCTCAAAGTGTTGGGGCTTGTACTGAGTGCTAAATATAGAATATGAACAAAAATCTCTCTCTCTCTCTCTCTCGCTAAATGGAATGATAAAGGTCCTTGTTTAATGAATACAGACTTGCACCCAACAACTTCACAGTATATCGGCCTTTTGTTCACTTATAATAGCAGAGCTACACTGTCACACGGCATTATGGTCACTGTTATATTATGAAATATCAAAGTTGTACTTTCTCGGCACAAAGAAATAGAAAACGGAGGATGTTGCTCCCACGGCTGCGTTTTTAAGAATGAGCGGTCAGAAGTTGGAGACCCCTTGACCTTTCAGTGGCTTACGTCATGCGCACGCAGTACGAGTTTGAGCGACCTCGTGGGTTGACCTGTTGTATCTATGGACCTTGGTGTAACTTAGCCTACTGAGCGTGCTAACACACAATATATCGGCACAGTTGCCAACTTATAAAGCGAACTGGCAACTCCCCACACACAACCACAGTTTTGTTTTCACGATGGTAGTACAATATTTGTTTGAGCTATACAATTTGTATCAATGCAATTTATTTCAGACATGGTTATTAATACACTTGTATAATGATCTTACTGAAAGTTAAATCAATGGAAGTAGAGTATTTTACTATAGCTAATAATTAACTTTTATACTTGGAAAATAATGAATATAGTTCTTATAGTCGTAGTATGGAAGTATATAAGAATCGATACTATTAAGTTACTAGCCATATAATAGTGTATTTGTAAAGGGAAGTAGAGAGTTATCACAATATCAAGGGGGAAATAATAGGCTTGATCGTGTTATCTCATAGTCAATGAGTACCATTAGTCACCAACTATTCCCTCCGACCAATAACCGACAATAGTAATCGGAAATGCTGCCTTATTTATTAGCATTATTGTTAATTTAATTACTATATACATTAAGTATAGACTATCATGCCTTATTTACCTCTATCTATAATGTATTTTATTATTGAGTGGCATTCTCCCAATTACACTGCTATCACGGGTCAGATAAATATTCAATGGTTGCCACAAGCCACTAACCATTACCTCCGACCAGTAACTGCTAATAATAATCAGAGTTTTTGCCTTAATATTATATAGTAATTATTTATTCATTCTCATTTCCTCCACCTTTTAGTTAATTCTGTGATTTATTGGCATCCTCCCAATCATACTGCTATTATTGGTCAGTGGCATAGCTAATGACAACAATCATCAACTACTACATCCGACCAACAAATGCTAATAGTAGGCCTAATCGGAAATTTTGCACCCATATACTCATTTGTAATAATTAATCTTTCTTATCTATTAAGTAGAAACTGTCATATATAGTTCCACTAATACCTCTAAATATATCTAATGTATCTATTAGGTACCATGCATGAGTAATAAGATCTGAGGATACAGCCTAAGTTTGCTGTAGCAGTGCACCAGCTCCAGAGGGTCGCATTAGGTTGATCTGGTTCATGTGGTACTGCGTGTGTTATGATAGGGCACGGATTGTACCCCCACAGTCGGTGCTACCATGGTAAGTATAATACTGGCCCCCAAACGGTAATGTCTTGAGATGTAAACAGCCTGTGGTGGGCCCTCTACCTCACAGTTTATCTACGGAGCCCTTTGGTTTGTCTAGTTTGGTGGTAAGTCATAATTTGGTTATCTCTGTCGATTGAGTGTCATAAATAAGTACAATTTAAGGATTCACCTAATTTGCTGTAGCAGTGCACCCGCTCCAGGGGGTCGCATTAGGTAAATCCAATGATTGTGGTACTGCGTGTATGTTATGGTAGGGCACGGATTGCACCCCCACAGTTGATGCTACCATGGTAGGTGCAATACTGGCCCCCAAAAAATAAAGATAAACTCTTGGGATGTGCACAGCCTGCAGTGGGCCCCCTAACTCACATTATTTCACAGTACTCTGAATTTTCAGATTTAGAGGAGCTAGTGTTTACAGAAAATTATGATGTGATTGGCATAACAGAATCTTGGCTCAATACAGAAGATAGAGACTTTTTAGCAGAGTATTCACTTCCCGGTTATGTAATGTTTGAGAAAAGCTGAATAAATCGAAATGGAGGTGGCGTTTTACTTTATATCAAAGAAAGTCTTAACCCTACCCTCTTGTCAAAACCTCAAATTGTGAACGTCGACGCTTCTTTTGTGCTAATAAAGAATAATAAAGATACAAAAATAATACTTGCATTAATATACAGACCTTCAGCTCAATCAGTGCAAACTGACCGAGGAATTTACGAACAAATTGCAGATGTAAGTAACTCACAAGATACCGTAATTGTTGGCGACTTTAATTTACCTGTGACCAAGTGGGGCGATACTCTTACTTCATACTTCGGACATGACTTGTATACGAACTTGCAAGAGAGTTCGCTTTATCAATTTGTTCGAACGCCGACCCGTGGTAATAACGTTCTTGACATTGTACTTGAAACAAAAGAAGAAATAATAGAGAATTTGAATGTTGGTGATGAATTCAGTAACAGCGACCATGACCATCGTACGATAACTTTCACTTTAAAGTTTACTAGTAACGAACCAAATAGTAGCATCGAAAAAGTCCCTAATTTCAAGAAAGCAAACTTCCATAAACTTAGAGCTATGTTTAAAGAAACTGACTGGAGCTTTTTAATTAACAATAACGACATAAATACATCTTGGAAGTTATTCGAAACCACTTACCTAAAAGCAGTGCAAGACTGCATACCATCGAAAATACGGCGTCCAGGCCATAATAATAAGCCCAAATGGTGGAATAAAGATATTTCAAACTGCCTGCTTGCTAAAAAAAATTGCTAATGATAGAATAAAATCCTCACAAGTTGACGAAGAACGGGTGAAATTTGTAGAGCTACGACGCAAAGCCAAAAAGTTAATTAAGCAAAGTAAAAAAACCATAGAGTTACATATTGCGAATCAAAGTAAAACAAATAGTTATATCAGAAAGAAAAAAGTAGTTACTTCAACTGTTGGACCATTAGTCGATGAAAATGGAGAATGCCCTCAATACATTCTTTGCATCAGTTTTTACAACAGAAGACCTCAGTGATATCCCTACACCATCGCCGATTCAGATTGATAATTCAGATGTTCTAAGCTATATCACCGTTACAGAGAGAGAAGTATTGAATTGTTTAGATAAACTCAAGGTAAATAAAACGCCTGGACCTGATACAATCTCGCCTAGAGTTCTAAAGGAAGCTAAGGATGATCTCTCCAAACCACTGACATTACTATTCAATAAATCCTTGCAGTCTGGAACTATGCCTGATCAGTGGAAGCTAGCCAACATAACACCGATATTAAAAAAAGGCAGCAAATCCCTACCCAGTAACTATCGTCCAATTAGCTTAACCTCAGTTGTATGTAAAATGCTAGAAACGGTCATACGAGACAGACTCGTAAATCACTTAGAGGAAAAAAACATACTTAAAGATACTCAACACGGTTTTCGTAAAAAACGTTCCTGTTTAACAAACGTCTTAGACTTCTTCCACGATATCCTCAACCTCTACGATGAGAGTAAAGCTGTAGATATTATATACCTTGATTTTCAAAAGGCCTTTGACAAAGTTCCCCACAAACGTTTACTGCTAAAACTAAAAGTGCATGGAATACAAGACGGTGTGTTGAAATGGATAGAACATTGGCTCAGCGACAGAAAGCAAAGAGTAATCATAAACGGTAAGGCATCTAAATGGACCAATGTAAGTAGCGGGGTACCCCAGGGATCGGTACTAGGACCAATTATCTTTCTAATTTACATCAACGACATAGATGAGGGTCTCACCTGTACAATCTCAAAATTTGCTGTCGATACAAAAATTGCAAATAGCGTACTCTCAAAAGAACAAGTTGACGATATGCAACACAATCTAGATAAATTGTCATGTTGGGCCCAAATTTGGCAAATGAGTTTCAATGCGGATAAATGTAAAGTACTACATATCGGATACCTAAATGAGAAAGCAAACTATTCGATGAATGGCACTCAGCTTAAGAATGTAAACAGAGAAACCGATCTGGGAGTAACAATATCGAGTAACCTAAAACCGAGTCAACAATGTTCAGAAGTTGTTAAGAAGGCAAACAAATAATTGGCTTTATAGGCAGGTCATATGAGCATAAATCCAAAGAAGTTATCCTAACCCTTTACAATTCCTTAGTCCGCCCTCTTCTGGAATACTGCGTTCAATCCTGGTGCCCTTATTACCAAAAAGATATAAACAAGCTAGAACGAGTTCAACGTAGAGTTACCAAAATGATACCTAGCCTAAAGAACAAACCATACGAAGAGCGTCTTAGAGAATTAAATATATTTCCTTTAACCCAGCGCAGATTAAGAGGTGACTTAATTCAAGTGTTCAAAATCATCAAAGGCATCGACAATATGAACTGTAGTAAGTACTTCACTATCGACCAATCTAATTACACGCGGGGAAACGGTAGCAAAATTTATTGGTAAATCTTTTAACTCACACGAATCTAAGAATTTCTTCTTCAATCGAGTTGTCAACTTGTGGAATGGGCTTCCCCGAAACGTTATAGACTGCATCACCGTTCATTCATTTAAACTCTGCCTAGACAAATATCTCGCATCAAACCCGCGACTAACTGCGTTTGTAAATGAATAACTTTATTTTATCCCCCCCTCAGTTACTAACCCATATGTCCCCTACTAACTTCCTAATCCTGCTACGGACATTAGTTCCAGGGCAGTAATTCCCTGTCCAATGTTCCCTTACCCACTCTAAACCACTGTTTGGACACTTGATCCTCAGTGTTTTGGAGGACAAGCAACCTAGAAGGGTCACTAGATCTGTTGTTGCTTGATTTCCTTTGTACTCCTTTGTACTTTGTATATAATTATACAGAGCCCTTTGGTGTGTCTAAATCGGTTAGTCATATAATATGGATTCTCAGTTAAATGTATATAATTATAGGAACTGGGTCATTGTTTTGAGATGCATCTTTACTACTCTTAAAGATATATAGCTCTAATCTAATCAAATTTTCATCAGGATTTAGCATGTTATTTTGATTACCTATTTCTAGCGTTTCTATTTTGCTCCATATTGTTTTTGACTGTTCGTGCAATATTATATGTATAGGATTCATATCTGATCTTGCATATAACTCTTCACTAGTAACTAAGTTTGGGCAATTAACATTATGTATATATTTCAAAGCTTTGCTTTGGCTAACTTGTAACTTGTTCATTAAATTAGGTCTTATAATGTTTAATGGTACTGCTGAGTAGGTGATAATAGATCTTATCAGTTACATGTAGAGTTTTTCTTTACGTTTTGTTGAAGTATCTCTAAAAATCGTGATGTCATTAAGCATCTATGTGTACGCCAATGTCTTTCATTATGATGCAAAATGTTATACCTTTTTTTTTCTATTTCAGCGTTGCGTTCTCTTATAGTGATGGTCAGGCGGACTTTTTGATTCTAGGCCATTTCTCTTTTTCTTGAATTTTTATTTATCAACCTTTTTAAAAGCTACCTTTGTGTAGCTTATTTGATCAGCATTCAATAATCCCATCACTAGTCTCTCATCATATGCCATATTATTATAAAGCCATTTTATGGTACGCTTTGTGATTGCTGTCATTATTTCTTTATGAGTAGTTTTAGCTGGTAGGTTGTAGTCTGGTCCAATATAGAAAGTCAAATCCAGGTGTTCAGCTTCCCATATTGATATCTTCTGTTGCTGTTTAGTTATAGTTCCTGTTTCTGGACCAATAGACAGCCTACCTTGACATTCTCTGTCTGTTGGTATTTCTGAACTGCTCTCTGGTGCACTTGGAGCATGCGTTGTAGGCTGATTGAGTAGATCAAACAAATCGAATTCAGTTGCTGTTGATTGTCCTTCTTGTGCATCCATTCTTAATTTAGCTGTGGCTCCCTCTGCATTATCAGGTTGCGATTGTCTTTTTTCAGTATATGTGGCATGAAATAGCTTTCCTGAATCTGGATTACCAGGGAACCACATTTCTGGTAGGTTATTTTTTAGCAAGCATTTTGTTTAATTGTTTTATAAGTTCCAGGATTGCAAACATTAACCCACAGGACCCCAGCGCCACCGCGTATGCGTCGGCAATGTATGTAACGCTAAACCCCAGCGCCGCATACGTTGCGTCCGCTACTTCAAAATAATTTAATCTTGTCCTATGGTAGCTAAAGGTCTGAGGATGGTATGGGAAACTATCTTATGATGTTGCCGAACAGTGGCGGTACGCGCAACCCCCTAGCCCATCCGTGCGGGTGAGTAAGGGCGGATGGGGAAAGCCAGCTTACCCTCTTATCCTATCGCCACTTTTGTGCTTATTTATTCTTATCCTAGAGGGTTCAAATTCATATGGGATATACCTTATGATGTTGCCCATCAGTGGCAATACGTAACAATTGGCAATACCCAAGTCCAGCTGCGGGGGGGAGTGGGGAGAGAGAGCGGGGGAGTGGAAGGACTGGGCGGCCTCCAACCTCCCTCCCGGCCCAGTTGCCTTGTTTACCTAGTCGCCTTGCTATGTTTATCGCTCCCCTAACGCTTCCCATAACATAGTTGACTCCACACCAAGTGGGGAAGAGGAGGAGGAGGATGACCCAGACCCCACAGCATTCCTCAAAATTCCGCCAGGTAATGGTAGGGGTAAGAAGAGACGAGATAGTGTGTCATGTTGCTACATACACAGCAAGTTCATGTGTACATTGGTCCTCCCCACTCCCGCTGCCTTCACCACCACCTCCCCTGTCTCCTCACTAAGAATACGTCAAAACCCATATTTCTAAGTCAAAGGTGCCTAAAACAATGTGCAACACTCATATTCCAACTATAAAATATGCAGTAAAGTATAAAATCAATAAACAGAGTATGTGAGAGACGCATAATAAAAGATAGAGTGAGTGAAGGGGAAGTTGGGTGTCATACAGCTGGCAGTGTGTACATGCATGAGTCCATGAACAAGGTGTCCGCCAGCCCGCCAGTCGTCATGGTAACCACGACGCACGCAAGTCTTGCCACACCCTTGACACTTATAAAACTTGATTCTATGCACTTATCACACTGTAACTTCACTTACAATGACAATATGTGATACATGTTAATAATATCTGAACTATGAAGGCACACATGATGCTCGGGTGGTGTAAACAACCGTCACTCGAAAACTGGACGCATCGTACATCTGCCATGCTGCCGCGCTCAGCTGTGTCTAGACGGGCGGGAAGCTTGAAGGCCGCCCGGCATCAGCTGATGGATGAGGCTCCCCCCCCCCCCCTCCCCCATAGGAACCCCAAATGACCGAGGTGAGTGTTTTCTGTGTGTTATTCTTCATTTCGCACCTATTTAAGCTATTGCAAAAAAAAAAAAAAAAATCAAATCAGCTGGTCTCTCGATGTACATTTATTCTAAACTAGCTGGGGTTCAGTGGGTTAAGGACATGAGCATGCATAATGCACAATAAGATCTGTGTATGTTTAAATTCACTGAGTTGGATTGTATTTGGTGTTGGTGGTTGACTTTGTTTGGTAACTTCTTAAACAATTGAAGCAACCGTTTTATTTTCCTTCATGAGTTTAACCTGTACTTGAGATTTTTTTTTATTTTTCATTTGTTTTATTGGACAAGCCATAGCGAGTGCCCTGTGGTCAGTTTTTGGTCTTCCATCCCTAATACAATTTATACAGCTTTTGTTCTGACTGGTGCAAGACTTCCATTTGTGTCCTCTCTATCCACATTAAGAACACACTATATCTTCACACTGGCAGTCTTTTGTCTGGTGGTCTTCAACAGCAAGGCACTTAGAACATGTGAGCAAGTTTGCGAACATTTCTTTAGAGCATTGAGTTGGTGAAATACTCATGTTGAAAGCAAGCACTCCATGTTCCAGCTCCTTGTCTGCCATAGCTGTGTCCTTCATTCTAAGTTTCAGCATATGACTGTAGTCTCTAATCCTGATCACCTCATCCACCCTCAGCCAAGCATGCTTGTCTTCCAACTCATGCTGCAGTTCATCCTTTGTGTGGTCACCTATATGTGAGTCTAGTCTTCTTATTAAAACTTTTCTTTTTGCCTTTATCTCAGGTGGAACGATAATCTCTATACCGTTTTCTTTGTACAGGTCTATGGCATTTTGCTGAAAAAGTTTATCTGCACCCTCTTCATTCCTACACAGAGCCTTGTACCCTTGTACATCATGGGTAGGGAAAAAAAAGTGTGAATGCTACTCCATACTTTTCATATGCTAGTTGACTGATTGTAAGGATAGAAACATCTTTCCCTCTACCTATTATTTTAAGTCGGACCTTAGTGATCAAATGGGGGTGAATTGCTTAAGGCTTAGTGTTACGACCTGGCACTCGGGTACACAAGGGCTCTCAATCAGGACTCGAGTACGGCTCGCTGCCACAACGGAAACACACGATCCCAACCCCTGAGTACTGCCAGCCGAACAAAAAAACACCAATACCCTCCAGAGTTCAATCTGCTATAACGGGGTATACAAGAACTCGGTACTAGTGTTCCACAACAGACTAATAAAGAGACAGGAATTCTCTAGTCTGGTCAACAATCAAACAAAGAAGTAAGAAACAACAACACCAAAGAATAGTGTTGGCCGAAGCCGAAGTAATCCACCCTTGACTAAGAACTTAAGAAGTCCTACACCCTCTACTTCGGATCGGCACTATTACGTTACGTTAATTAATAGTCCTTAAGCATCGAGCAAGGAATATTCTGAAAAAAGTTAGATGCTTCTCGGATGCTCGTAAGAAGTACGTATCGGATTTTGAACAGCAATTCAATAAGCAAAACACTGGCAATTAAATACTATTAAAGGTTTAAATTGGCATAAGAATAATTAAAAGAATATGCAATAGTAAATGGCAAACATTAAAAAGAAGTACTCCGCAAATGCAACGGCAATAGCCTACTAGGATTGTGCTCGTGGGCCACTAATCACTAAAGTAGCCAAGCTTGCAACACATGAAATCAATAGTGCATAAACAATATCATACATAAGGAAAGCTTCAATACTATTCTGTATCTACTAATCGAGTAAAGTCTAGCTGGGGTACTGTGGGCAAAAGGTAGCAGTGACTGAGCAAAAACGGCTCGTAGCCTAGCGAAGTCCTCACAACTGTTTAAAGTATTACGTTAACACTAACAAGTGCACTTTGAGAAATCCAGATCCCTTGTATCTGGTTTTCTCCCAGCTCCTTGACAAAGTAAAAGCAAACTGTTAATAAAATACAGGGTGGTTAGGCTCTTGCCCTCACGCACTGTAAATTATTAACTCAACACAGTCAGCCGCGAAGACAACCTAGGCTTCACTGAACCGAAACGAGTATGCAGGTTTATCGCTTAACCACTGCATCAAACAACAACTCGTAACACAGAAAAGCCTTACCCCAGTCTAGCATTACCTAGACCAGCAGAAAACAGGAATAATAATAATAACACACAGGGAAATGTATATACAAGTGCAACAAACATAAATCAATCCTATTCTAAGTTAACCCTTCCAAAATAGGCTATCTAATAGGCATGTATCTTGTGAGAACTCAAGCGATAATACGTTGGCTGACTAGCTCTGCACCAACGGGACCATGGAAGTTAAAAAGGGTAGGGAAAAGAGGAGATAAGAATGTAAGGTAGTAGAGAAAGTTCACATCAGTCAGAAGAATATGTAGTTAGCAAGGGAAATGAGAAGTCGCTCTGCCTAATGAGTTCTGAAGAAAAAATGGCTAGACTTCCCTTTTTATACCCGGCCCTCTAGTGAGCCCAACGTGAACTACTAAGGACCGCCCACTGACAATCATTACGTAATTTCTCTCTCTCCTCTGGGATAGACAAAGGCTTTCCTAGCACTGAGGGGAGGGGGGAGGGGAGAGTGCTAGTGAGTTAGGCCCACCTCCCGCATGGCGCACCCACTGACCCCCAACTGTGGCTGCCTCTCCCATCATTACAAATAAGTTTTACACACAATACTTATAACTAATGATATAAAATAGAACTCGTTGACTCAGATGAAAACAAAATACATATTCCTATTACTTATAGTACAACGGCTCACATGAACTAAGTTAGGAAACTCTACATAGACTACAGCCAAAGTTCCTGCCCTGACGATCCTAGCGAGAGTGGGGCATGACTAAGCGTTCTGTACAGCATGCTCACACTGGACATGCGTCACACCTCCCCCAAGATTTTACTTGCTCAACCCTGAGCTAAAATCTGACAAACACAGAACCCCATCAAGCCCCTCACACCCAGCGACCGCATGGCACTAAAACAAAGCTGAGTTTATCACCAAAACACATCTTATTATTAAAAAAAAATCACATTTTATAACTCCTCCCAACAATAGCAAAAAGACACAATATCATGCTCCCAGAGCGAGCAGCTCAGCCGTTTGATAGTTCGTGGACTACTCAAACTCTATAGGCTATGACAAACTTATACGATTATCTATATCAAAAGAAAGAGTTTTTATATGATTTTTATATTTTAATATGTTTTTCCCGGCTGCACTATAAGGGCAGCCTATTTTCCTCCACTCAAACCCACACACCTGTGATAGCCTACGACTGATCATCCACCCTTGATAAACAATCCGCGATCACATTGTCACATCCAGCAATATGTCCAGGTTATACTCCTGCAACATCAAAGACCACCTGGTCAGTCTCATATTGCGATTGTGAAATTGATTCAGGAATCTCAAAGGGTGATGATCAGTGTAGATAACCACGACTGGGCCATAGGCTGGAACATACACCTCGAAGTGCCTGAGCGACAGCACAATCGCCAGTAATTCCTTTTCTATTGTAGAATAGTTCTTTTGTGCAGCATTGAACTTCTTAGAAAAGAAACTTACTGGGTGTTCCACACCTTCATTGTCTGTCTGTAGCAAGACGGCACCAGCCCCTACACCACTAGCATCTGTTGCCAGCTGAAAAGGCCTGTTAAAGTCTGGGGCCCTGAGTATCGGGTGAGTACATAGCAAATGTTTCACCAAAGTGAAAGCCTTTTCACACTCAGGTGCCCACAAAAACTGTTTGTCTTTAGATAACAAATCTGTGAGAGGTGCCAACACCGTTGAGTAACCTTTTATGAAGCGTCTGTAGTAGCCTATCATACCCAAGAATCTCATAATCTGCTTCTTGGTTGTTGGGTGCGGACATTTATTGATAGCCTGTACCTTGTTCTGAGGAGGGCACACCTGTCCCCTTCCCACTACAAACCCAAGGTACTGCACAGTGGCTTTTACGAAGTCACACTTTGCCAAATTTACTACCAGACCTGCTTCACTAAGTTTCCGGAACAAGGTCTCAAGGTGCTCACAATGGCTCTCAAAGTCGTCATCATAATGATTACATCGTCCAAATATACGGTGCAATTTGGAATGTCCTTTACAATTTCATTCATCAGGTTCTGAAACGTTGCTGGTGCATTCTTAAGTCCGTAAGGCATAACATTGCACCGGTAGGTACTCCCGTCCACAACAAAACCACATACCTCTTTAGCACGCTCGGACAAAGGTACTTGCCAGTAACCTTTTACTAAATCTACTTTAGACAAAAAACGAGCATTACCAATGTTGTCAACACTATCATCAACCCGAGGAAGAGGATATGGGTTAGTTGGAGTCAAACCGTTTAACCTACGGAAATCAATACAAAAGCGTACCTTGCCATCTGGCTTAGGCTGCAGTGTTACGGGGGAAGTCCACTTAACTGTGCCTTTCTCTATCAACCCTCTACCGAGCATATACTCCAACTCATCCCTCAGAGCTGGTAGTTTTATGGGGGGCACACGGTACGGGATTGACTTAAAGGGTAGATGGTCCCCCACGTCAACATCATGCATAGCCTGAGTAGTGAGGCCTGGGTGTTCTGCAAATACAGTGGGGTATGAACCGAACAACTGACGGATAGCATCAAACTGCGGCTCAGGCAAATAAGCTATAGCCTCGTCAGCCCTTAGGCTCGAGTTCCCCGCCCACTGATCCGCTGAAACATGTTGATCCCAGCTATCCTCCTCTGAAGCTTGACTGTCCCCCTCTCCTTCTCCACCACGGCTGCAACAAGCCAACACAGGGACAGTGAGAGGCTCAGAGGGGCGCCTCACATACTCTTTAATAAGGTTCACGTGACATAACTGGTTCTTTTTTCTCCTGTCTGGAGTGGCAACAAGGTAATCTAAGTCTGAAATTTGTTCTACAATTTTATAAGGTCCAGTGTACTTCGCAGAGAGGGGGTTACCAACCAAAGGCAACAAAATTAATACCTCTTGTCCTACAGTGAACTTCCGGAGCCTCACTTTGCGATCATACCTGTCCTTCATCAAAGCTTGTGATTCTGTCAAATTTCTACCTGCCATCTCCAGACTCTTAAGCATGCGCTCACGGCTTTCAAGCACATACTTTAATAATGGACAAGGCTGCACAGTCCCCTCCCAAATTTCTTTCAGCATGTTAAGGGGGCCGCTGACACGGTGTCCAAAAATCAGCTCGTTTGGACTAAATCCCAGGCTCTCACCAGGTACCTTCCGAGCAGCAAACAGCACATAAGGCAATCCAAGATCCCAATCCATACCGTTGTCAGCACAATAACACCTGAGCATGCTTTTAAGTGTAGCATGCCACCGCTCAAGCACCCCTTGATGTCCTGCCAGTGGTATGTCATGCGCCAACCTCAGTAGGCTATCCCTGCACTCCCGTGGCACCACCAACTGGTCCACTACTCCGGACCCCTTTTGCCAACTACACTTAGGGTCTTGAAAACGCCTATAGAGGATGCCTTCTAAATAAAAAAAATCTCCTGGCTGTGCATCGCCGTCCTCGTCGAGCTCTACAGCTCCATTAGCACACGTTTGGAGCTCAGGGTCCTCTAGTTGCAACCGACGTATATCTGAGGGTGCCAAGCGATCTAACTGCTCCCGGAGAAATGCATGACCTTCCCCGATACTGGGCTGCTCCCTCTGTCTCTCTCGATGTACATAACGTTGCTGTCGTGGAGACTCGTCATGCCCAGCTTCGTCACTCTCGATGACAGGCCCAGGGGCTACTCCAGAATTAAGTAATGGTGCTAATACTGAATCACCCAGGAGAGCCGCCGAGTCAAAACTCTTAAAACCAACTCCAGCTTTAGCCTCCTCCTGTTGATCGTTCCTCCGCTGGTCTGAAGACGGAGGACTAGGCTGTGACACTTTAGCTGCCCGAGCTCGGGTGATAACACACGCCATGGGTTGTGTCTGGCACCGCTCGACCCACTCTTGCTCTTCCCTACTCACGTCGGCCGGCCTCTCGGCAACGGCTAAGGGTAGAACCTCAGAAGCGGGCATTGCAAAGTCGTTGCCGAGAAGAAGGTCGACGCCCTCCACTGGCAGTTTCTCCACAATCCCGACATCCAATTCACGTGCCACACCATCCACCTCCAACTCCAACCGCACCAGCGGGTATGACCGAGTTGCATTAATACCCTGCACCACTACCACCCGAGCCGCATTTATAGGGTAGCCAGTCAAGTTTTTCATCAGAGTCTGGGAAGCACCTGTATCACGCAAGACCTCTACTCCATGCTTGCGCCCCGCCCACATCACGCAACCCCGCCCTCTATGGTCGCAAAAAATATCCTGAGCAGGGTTCGAGCCTCCCAGGTGCTTCTGCATTGGCTGTGCCTCAGCCTCTGACGAACTGCCCCGGGCAAACTCAGATGACTTCGGAGACACACCAATGTTGCAGGCCAAAGACACAGCTGCTGTAGGTGGTTTGCTAGGACAGACTCTTGCAAAGTGCCCCTTTTTATGACATTGATAACACTCCAACTCCCCTTTGGGCTTCCCTTGGTACTGGGAAGGGCCCGGCCCCTTCTTAAATGGGACGGTGCTAGTCTTGTGGTCAGTCTTGGTATCATGGCTCTTGTACTTGTTTGCATAAGGTATATCACTAACTCGGGGGGGAGGGGCGTCACGCCCCTTGTTACCTGCCTCACTACGCAGGGCAGACCTGCACCCACGAATTAGTGATAGCCGGAGGTCAGCCATCTCAGCTGCCTCCTGTAGAGTTTTTGGGTTCTTTTCTTTAATAGTTAAAGTCATTTCTGCACCAGTACACTTATAAAACTGCTCGAGCAGAAACAGCTCAGGCAACTGTTCGGCCGTCTCAGCTTTCTCAGAACGTGTCCAGTTTTTAAGTGCATCTTTTAAGTCCCGGGCATGTTCAAGAAAGGTCGCCTCCCTAGTCTTTGTAACACCCCGAAACTTACTCTTCAATTCTGGGTAGTCAATGCAAGACTCTAAAGGCAGTGCATCATAAGCCTTCAGACCCTTACCCGTAAGTCTTGAGGAGACTAGAGCTGCCCACTTCTCTTCAGGCCAATTATGCTCCCTACACTTCTTCTCAAAACGATTAAAAAATTCTGTGACTTCAGTTTCACTAAATACCGGCACCAATTTGACTAATTGGGCCAAGGACTGTTCTCTTACTTGGCCCTCACGGCCCATCCGAGTCCCTGTCGACTCTGCACGAGTCTTATCTAAATCTAATTTAGCACAATATTTCTCCGAGTCGTACCTAAGCTCAGCCTCATGCCTCCTAACCTCAATCTCATGCCTCCTCGTCTCATCCTCCTGCCTCCTGGTCTCATTCTCCTGCTTCCTAGCCTCAATCTTAGCAAGCTCAAGTCTAAATACCATATCTGGAGACAGGCAGGAAGAGGGAGCTGCCACTACTGAAGGAGGGGGGGCAAAAACTGGGGAACCACTATGTGCACCACCCGAGGGCACTCCAATCTGCCAATTCTCATCCCTCTGTGGGAGAGTGCTAACCTCCGGTAACTGAGTGGACGGCACTGTGGGAGTCGAGTGAGAGGGGATCTGGGGAGGAACCCCCCCAAACGCCCTCTCCTCCGAAACCCCATGTCGCCCACACAACACCCAGGAAATCAGCTCCCCCTTGGACATCCCTACTACATTGGAAATGCCCAAAACCTTGGCTATCAGGTGCAAGCCACAAACATCCACCCCAGTCAGCCTCTCCTCCGTCACGTGGTACCGCTTACTCACAAAAACTCTAGCATCCTCCTCACTGGTTACTAACGGCACACCTTCAAATGGCATCTCTCGCTCATCGTCAGTGCTAATGCACGACATACTGAAGTCCACAAAAAAATTCTCGAGACAAAAGTGTTAAACTTCCTATGCAAGCACTAATTACTAAATTAACTGGAGTCTCTTAAATGCTTTACTAATTGCCATACCAAAAAAAAAAATCTTCAATATGCACGCTAAAATACAAACAAACAAATGTTGTACAACTCTGCAAAAATTTATACTGTTCACAAAATCCTAAGCAAGGTCGCCATTTGTTACGACCTGGCACTCGGGTACACAAGGGCTCTCAATCAGGACTCGAGTACGGCTCGCTGCCACAACGGAAACACACGATCCCAACCCCTGAGTACTGCCAGCCGAACAAAAAAACACCAATACCCTCCAGAGTTCAATCTGCTATAACGGGGTATACAAGAACTCGGTACTAGTGTTCCACAACAGACTAATAAAGAGACAGGAATTCTCTAGTCTGGTCAACAATCAAACAAAGAAGTAAGAAACAACAACACCAAAGAATAGTGTTGGCCGAAGCCGAAGTAATCCACCCTTGACTAAGAACTTAAGAAGTCCTCCACCCTCTACTTCGGATCGGCACTATTACGTTACGTTAATTAATAGTCCTTAAGCATCGAGCAAGGAAATCTTCTGAAAAAGTTAGATTCTTCTCGGATGCTCGTAAGAAGTACGTATCGGATTTTGAACAGCAATTCAATAAAAAAACATTAATACTATTAAAGTTTTAAAAGAATAATTAAAAGAATAGCAATAGTAAATGGCAAACATTAAAAAGAAGTACTCTCACAATAAAGTAGCCAAGCTTGCAAATGAACACACAAATCAATATTACATAAGAAAGCTCAATACTATTCTATCTACTAATAAAGTCTAGCTGGGGTACTGTGGGCAAAGGTAGCAGTGACTGAGCAAAAACGGCTCGTAGCCTAGCGAAGTCCTCACTGTTTAAAGTATTACGTTAACACTAACAAGTGCTTGAGAAATCCAGATCCCTTGTATCTGGTTTTCTCCGGCTCCTTGACAGTAAAAACAAACTGTTAATAAATACATGTGGTTAGGCTCTTGCCTCACGCACTGTAAAATTATTAACTCAACACAGTCAGCCGCGAAGACAACCTAGGCTTCACTGAACCGAAACGAGTATGCAGGTTTATCGCTTAACCACTGCATCAAACAACAACTCGTAACACAGAAAAGCCTTACCCCAGTCTAGCATTACCTAGACCAGCAGAAAACAGGAATAATAATAATAACACACAGGGAAATGTATATACAAGTGCAACAAACATAAATCAATCCTATTCTAAGTTAACCCTTCCAAAATAGGCTATCTAATAGGCATGTATCTCGTGAGAACTCAAGCGATAATACGTTGGCTGACTAGCTCTGCACCAACGGGACCATGGAAGTTAAAAAGGGTAGGGAAAAGAGGAGATAAGAATGTAAGGTAGTAGAGAAAGTTCACATCAGTCAGAAGAATATGTATAGTTAGCAATGGAAATGAGAAGTCGCTCTGCCTAATGAGTTCTGAAGAAAAAATGGCTAGACTTCCCTTTTTATACCCGGCCCTCTAGTGAGCCCAACGTGAACTACTAAGGACCGCCCACTGACAATCATTACGTAATTCCTCTCTTGCTTCTGGGATAGACAAAGGCTTTCCTAGCACTGAGGGGAGGGGGGAGGGGGGGAGTGCTAGTGAGTTAGGCCCACCTCCCGCATGGCGCACCCACTGACCCCCAACTGTGGCTGCCTCTCCCATCATTACAAATAAGTTTTACACACAATACTTATAACTAATGATATAAAATAGAACTCGTTGACTCAGATGAAAACAAAATACATATTCCTATTACTTATAGCTCACATGAACTAAGTTAGGAAACTCTACATAGACTACAGCCAAAGTTCCTGCCCTGACGATCCTAGCGAGAGTGGGGCATGACTAGGCGTTCTGTACAGCATGCTCACACTGGACATGCGTCACATTAGTAATTATTTTGATGAGCAAGAAAAGGTGCATGACAAATAGTAGAGAGATAGAACCAGAGGTTGAATTTGAAAACAAAACACAAAAAAAAGGAGGTAATTGGATTACTATTAGAGTAAAGGTGAGTTTAAACAATTGGATTAACAAGGAATATAAAAAGGTTTGAACTCTTGTTACATATACACAAAAATCCTACCAACCTGCACTCACTGGTCACTACCTGCCTAAGTCCATTCACTAGGGGTTACCCTTAGAGCTCCCCCCTGCTAAAAGGGGTAACCGAACTTTCCTCGGCTAAAGGAGTTAAGGGCACCTCTGTCAGGACACCTACCACCTATCAAAGCAAGAGTTCCCACCCTGGAGCTTCCCATAACCACCGCCTAACGGGGCCCCCTTGTGCATATAGTCGCAGGGTTCGGCGTCGTACCACTGCAGGGTATCTACTGGGAGACCAGTGAGCAGGAATATAAATGATAAAACAAGAGTTCAAATTGTAATACTTTATTTTGAAGGAAAGAACAATTAAAAGCTTGTATAAAAGCCAAGATCCACAGGTGAAAGCAACAGCCAATCAGAGGAGAGCTGGAATTTACTTGATCTTCTTAAGAGCTTCAAGCTTTTTGCAGATCAGAGGGAAACTCCGACAACCAATCAGCAGCAAGCAATATGTTTGTGATCCTGTTGGTTGTTGATGGTCTCTAGGATCAACAAATGTGAATAAAATGACAAGTTGAAACTGGAAATGTCTATAAAAGACCTTGCTGGCAAAAGGACCTTTAAGGTGAGAGCTAGGGTAACAACTGTCCAGGACATCAAGTGGTGAATCCCGACTCCACCAGTCCTGCCCCCTTCCTTAACCCATATGGTGCAGTAAACATAGTACTACGTTATGGCAAGATACAGCAATTTACAGGCTTAAAATGCCTGTAAAAGCCGTAGAAATCGAGTGTCAGTGGGCAGGACCGCGAGGGGCCCACCGCCGACCGTCAGACGTCCGTCTGTGCACAGAGGTCCCAGACCGATCTCAGCAGTGCTGCCAAAGGCCAAAATACGCTACATTGCTAATAAATAGCGAGTTATCCCCAATGTCTATGTTAGCACTGCGGGTGAACCCTGCGAGCTATGAAGCTAATTCTAGTGTCATTTTGAAGCTATTTTCATCTAGTTTTTGGCAGAATACATTTATATTCATGCAGATACTTGATTAATCATTTAAAAGTGCCTGAATATGCCATAAATAGCCCAACTATGACTGCAGAGAAAGGGTTAAATAACTGCCCCTCCTGTAATGCTGGCCTGTGATTGGCCGAGATGCGCACTGAGTGTCACCACGGCTCACGCGCCAGCTTTGAATTTCTCGCCCCTTCTCCTCTCTTTTCACTTCATCATAATATTGTCCCGGTAAAGTGTTCATTACATTTTTAAGTCACTGACGGGAGTATGAGGATGGCACCTTGGTATTGGAACACTTTTTAACAGAATATATGTTGCGGGAGTGAAATCAAGGCGAATTATAACCCAAGCGTTTTTTAGGCGACTGGACATATGAGACAGCGGGCGTCAGGGGACGCTTGTGATTGGTGGAGTGCCTCGGGCTACCATAATTAATATTCCTGTGACACACCTGGGAAAATCTCACTCTTGGAATTATCTCTTCAATTATTATTATATTATTTATATTTTGATGGGCTCAAGCCCTGGCGGGGAATCCCTAATTATTCTTCCACGCCAGTTATTACACAATTACTCCAGAACCTCTTATCGGATCAAGACCAAACTTAGACACAAGGTGCGTTTTTGTTTTAGGCAACTTTTGATATTTTAAACATCCAAAATGACAGCCAGACACGCCCGTGGCGGCCGCAAAAGAAAAATACGACGTAAATAACGTCTCGCTTGTACCCCGGACAAGGTCACTTACAACTTTTATTATTATTATTATTATTATTATTATTATTATTATTATTATTATTTTGTTATTATTGTTATTATTATTATTATTTTTATTATTATTATGTTATGGATGCCGGGATATATCTATGTTAATCCATTTTAACTTTTTAATCTAAAAATAATTAGGAGTATACCGCATTGTGTAAATTATAGAAATATATTGCTGGACAAATGTTACCCTTACTTTTAGTACATGTGTCTTACTTAATCCAGTAATGGCGCGCCATTGGTTTTTAAAAGTGCCGGCCAAGCGAGCATATTTTGGTTCATTCCAGCCTAAAATCGTCATTATCCGATAAATATTGTTATTAGTTATTCATATGTGCCACTTTGAGGCCTGAAGCCAGACTGATCTCTCTCTCTCTTACTGTCTTTCTCTTCCCACGCTCTCTATATGCGTCCCAGATGACCTTGAAACCGGGTGGGAGATATTGGCGTGATAAATAAACCGATAAACAAGGGAATAAGAGGAAAAAATAGGTGATAATGGAAGGGGGGGGGGGGGGCGGGGGGGGGGGGGTGGGGGGGAAGTTGACATACGGGGAAGGAGAGATAGTATCTAGGGAAGGAGAATTATCTCACTCTAATCACCGTATTCCTTTGTTTTGAGAGCCACTGGGGTCTTTTTAAAAGGGGGGGTTTGTTTTTTAGCCCTTGAATCCCTAAGAGATCCCGTCGCCTTCGCCCAGTAAAACCTCTTAGTAGTCGTCCTCGTGCCCGTTCTTGGGTTACAAACACGTTCCCAAATCTCTTGTCCTCCGACATAGTATTAACGTAGATAGCGCAATGGTAAAGTTTGGCTAAATCAGGGTGGAATGGTAAAATATTGCTCAGAATAAAACACTAGTTATACGATTTCCAGAAAGGCAGTTGTTTGCATTTATTCCACCATGTTTGGCTTTCCAGTAGATATGGACCACCATTATAGGATTAATGTACATTCTCTTAAAACAATCAAATGAATGTTCATATAATTAAGTACCTACTACCTTAGTAGCTATTTAGTCTATAATACAAGAGTCACAAGGATTTACCATTAGTCTATACATACAAAGGAGTACAAAGTACAACCGAAATCAAGCAAACAACAGGTCCAGTGAACCCTTCTAGGCGATGCTGTTCTCCAAAACACTGAGGATCAAGTGTCCAAACAGTGGTTTAGAGTGGGTAAGGGAACCATTGGAAAGGGAACTACTGCCCAGAACTAATGTCCGGGGCTGGATTGGGAAGTTAGTAGGGGACAGCTGGGTTAGTAACTGAGGGGAGGGATAAAATTAAGTTATTCATTTAACAAACGCAGTCCAGTCCCGCGGGTTTGATGCGAGATATTTTGTCTATAGGGCGAAGTTTAAATGAATCAACGGTGCTGCAGTCCTATAACCATCTCGGCGGACGCCATTCCATAATTTGACAACTCGATTGAAGAAGACATTTTTAGTCTTCGTGTGAGTTAATAGATTTACCAATAATTTTGCACCCGTTCCCCAATCAGCGATGTAATTAGATTGGTCGATAGTGTAGTACTTACTACAGTTCATATTGTCGATGCTTTTGATGATTTTGAACACTTTGCAACTTAAGTTGCCCTCGTGAATCTGCTGCTGGGTTTAAAGGAAATAGATTTAATTCTCTAAGACGCTCCCTCGTATGGTTTGTTCTTTGAGGCCTAGGTACCATTTTTGTTAACTCTACGTTGAACTCGTTTCTAAGCTCGTCTATATCTTGTAGGTAATAGGGGTCCCCAGGATTGAACGCAGTATTCCAGAAGAGGGCGGACTTAAGGAGATTGTAAAGGGTTAGGATAACGTCTTTGTTGGATGTTATGCTCAAATGACCTGCCTATATAAAGCCAATTAATGTTTTGTTTTGCCTTCTTAACAACTGTCTGAACATTGTTAACATCGGTTTTTAGGTTTACGCGATATTGTTACTCCCGAGAGCGATTTCTCTGTTTACATTCTTAAAGCTGAGTTGCCATTCATCAAATATTTTGCTTTCTCATCATTTGTGTATCCCCCGAAAAGTAAGTAGTATACCTTTACATTTATCCGCATTGAAACTCATTTTCCAGATTTGGGCCCGAACATGTACAACTTATCTAGATGTGTGTTGCATTTCGTCAACTTGTTCTTTTTGAGAAGTACAGCTATTTTGCAATTTTTGTATTGTCAGCAAATGTTGAGATGTTCCAGGTGAGACCCCTCATCTATGGTCCGGTTTGATGTAAATTAGAAAGATAATTGGTCCTAGTACCGACTGGGGTACCCCGCTACTTACATTTGGTCCATTTAGATTGCCTTACCGTTTTATGACTCACCTCTTTGCTTTCTGTCGGCTGAGCCAATTTTCTATCCATTTCACACACCCCGTCTTGTATTCCATGCTCTTTTAGTTTTAGCAGTCAAACGCCTTTTGTCAAAGGCCTTTTGAAAATCAAGCTATAATATATCTTACAGCTTTACTCTCATCGTAGAGGTTGAGGATATCGTGGAAGAAGTCTAAGACGTTTGTTAAACAGGCACGTTTTTTACGGAAAGGCCGTGTTGAGTATCTTTAAGTATGTCATTTCCTCGTAAGTGTTTACGAGTCTGTCCTCTTATGAGTGGTTTTCTAGCATTTTACATATAACTGAGGTTAAGCTAATTGTACGGATAGTTACTGGGTAAGGATTTGCTGCCTTTTTTTAATATCGGTGTTTACGTTGGCTTGCTTCCACTAATCAGGCATAGGTTCCAGACTGCAAGGATTTATTGAATAGCAATGTCATGGGGTAGAGAAGCTCATCCTTAGTCTCCCTTTAGGACTCTAGGTGAGATTGTATCAGGGCCAGGCGGTTTTGATTTACCTTGAATGTATCTAACCAATTCAATATCTGGTCTTTCTCTGTAACTGTGATATTGCTTAGAACTCTGAATTAATCAATCTGAATCGTCGATGGTGTAGGGATATCACTGAGGTCTGTTCCGTTGTAAAAAACTGAATGCAAAGAAGGTATTGATGACATTACTCATTTGTACGTCGTCGTTTGGTGTATTCTCCATTTTCATTCATCGGACTAACGGTCCAACAGCTGAATAAACTACGTTTCTTTCTGATATAACTATAGAATTCTTTGCGGGTTTGTTTTAACTGTTTGATTCGCAACATGTAACTCCAGGGTCTTTTTACTTTGCTTAATTAACTTTTTGGCTTTGCTTCGGAGCTCTACAAATTTCACCCGTTCTTCGTCATTTAGGAAGGATTTTAATCTATCATTAGCAAACTTTTTAGCAAGCAGACATTTTTTGCGAAATATCTTTAATTCCACCATTATGGGCTTATTATTATGGCCTGTAGCCGTATTTTCGATGGTACGCAGTCCTGCACTGCTTT